>CM042222.1:26981675-27199175 GCA_023566465.1 Cottus gobio
TAAACACAATCTTAATGAATGAATCCGAAAACCTTTCAATGTTTATGTTGCTCCTGAAAGTTATTTCAATAAACACGTTAATACAGTTTATGGAGCAGCTTGTTTTTTGCTGTGAAGAAGAGACGAACTGAGCTGAAGAGTTCCCGTCAGACATCACATGAAGTTTAGCCTCCGTGTTAAAGCTGCAGGTTTGACATTTAGTAGCCGAGCACTTTTATTATCACTTTTATTATCCCAATATTTAAGAAACGCCTCGAGGGAATTTCTTCATATTTACGCAGAAGGAATTCGGATGATTGGAGCTCACGTTTTTTTTCTTTGCCGTAACTCAAGAATTCGGCGTATGCAGCCGATCGGCCTCAAAGTCGCCATGGAAATGGAGTTGTAATTAGGCGACTGTGGCTCAGTGGTTAGCAAGTCAGTCTTTCAATCAGAGGGTCGGTGGTTCAAACCCCGCCTCAGCCAGTCCATGTCGTTGTGTCTTTGAGCAAGACACTTAACCCTCATTGCTCACTGTTGCTGTGTCTACGGTCTACTGTATATCATGTAAGTCGCTTTGGATAAAAGCCTCAGCTAAATGTAATGTAATTAGTTTTGTCATCTTTTAGAAGAAGCAGAGAGAGCCACCATTAAAAGTAAAAAGTAAAAGAGGCCACCATTACGCTGCCTGTTTGTTATTGAATTAAATCATTAGGCTGTTTGAAAAGCTGTCGGGAGTCTGAACACTCTTTTACTCTGAAAGTTTTCCGTGGACTATCAACACACACACACACACACGGTACATGGATATTCCAAACTGCTCTGACGGGTTCACAGATTCTTCAGCGCCTCCGAGGACGGCCGCTGTCTGGTTTGCTTACGTTTGCCAGGACAACAGCTCGGGGGTGTCGGGGCAACCAGACCCACGGCGTTAAAGCTCTAATGATTTTTCCTCCCAATGGAGGGAGGGGCGAGGGGGGGGGGGAGGGGGGGGAGAGGGGAGAGAGAGAGAGAGAGACGGTCGGATGACCTTCTGTTAAACCTGCCGGGCTTTTTTCCAGCCCGAGTGCTGCCAAGGTTTGGACCGCTGGATGTGAGCTACGATTGTGTGATGTACAGCTAGAATGAATCATGTTAAAGATAAAAGAGTTAACGCCTCGTGTGCTATTTGGGGGACGATTCCTCAGAATCTGTGCTCCGACGAGACGAGGAACTCATTTTCTTTCTGATCTGATCTCGTCCCACTTGGATGAGCTGAAAGGTCACGAGCTGTGAAGGGCGAGGGCCTAACAGTGTGAAGGAGACATCTAGGATTGTGATTATTGTTGCTGCAGCAATCTTATATCCATGTCTAAATATACACAAATACAATTCATGTTTATCTTTGGACACAGTGTAAGGCATTGCGTGAGTAAGACGTTTTAGCATTTGTTATCCGCCAGGAAAATAAATGTGTTTAATAAAACAGCTCATAGAAGAAATACTGTTATTGAGATGTTTTTCAGTGAAAGAAGAAATATATTTCTGGCAGCTTGTTGTGTCAGCTGAGCAATAGAGTTCAAGATTAAACTCTTGGTCGGAACCCAGACATTCCGGAACCCTGACATTCTGGAAGGCGGAACCCGGACATTCCAGAACACAGAAACTCTAGAACCCTGGCATTCTGGAACCCGGAACCCTGATATTCCAGAACCCGGACATTCTGGAACCTAGAACACAACAATTCCGGAATCAAGACATTCAGGAACCCAGACATTTTGGAACAGTTATTCCGGAACACATAAATTCCGGAACCAAGATATTCCAGAAACCGGGAAATTCTAGAAGTCGGAACCCAGACATTCCAGAAACCAAAATTCCAGAACACGGACATCCCAGAACTCTGATATTCTGGAACACATTCATTCCATAACCCGAAAATTGCGGAACCAAGACATTCCGGAACCCAAACATTCCTGAATGTCTATGTTTCGGAATGTCTGCATTCCTGAATGTTTGGGTTCAGTTTTCCAGAATGTCCTTGTTCCAGAATGTCCATGTTCCAGAATGTCCGTATTCCGGAATGCCAGGGTCCCAGAACCCTGGGTCTTCAGCATACAAACACAACAAATCCTCCAAGAAAATCTCTGTCACGAGAGCTGGATAACAGTTTAGTCGCCTTCATAATCAACAGGAATTAAAAGGGATCACTTTGGTGTGTCGTCCACTTTTTACTGTAGCGGCTCTCTGAGGCGGATGTTTTGTGATTCTTCTCAAATGGAAAAAACAAAATGTTTTCTTTTTTATCATGAAGCTGTTAAGTTCAAACCTCGGGAGAGCGCGTGAAGAGAGAGTCCAGGATATCGTTACTTATAATAAAAAGTATTTAATAAAAAGGATGATGATCAGAATATAGTTCCCGGCCGGGGGTGTCTCGCTTCAAGCAGTCCACAGGCCACTCTCAGCCATGCTGTAAGCAGTTAGCTGTCTGTGCGATCCACGAGAAGGAACATTTCACCCCGTACAAATGTCCGCGCGAGTTGTTAAATACTCTCATTCGCTGAGCTTAATCGGTTAGTTTCCCAGCATGCAAGATAACATAGCATGCTAATGGTTAAACCCTTCACAGGGGCGGAGTCCTACTCAGGTAAACAGTCGTACTTCCTGCTAGCTTTGTTACTTCCGGTATTTCCGCCATCCTGTGCTTTACGACCTATCACCACGTGTCTATGCCCTCCATCTTTAATTTATTCCATTCACACCTAAATGATTTCACAGTAACATAAAACCCACAGTGTCTTTCTACTATGCTACAATACACATCTTCATAATCTTAATTAATATTCTTATTAATTATTATTATCATCCTTCATAAGTATTGTAATTTAAACATAGACATTCTTTATATTCTTGTGCAAGTTAAAATAACTATTACAACTCAACAAAGCCAATAATAATTTAAAAACATAAAATTGTCTGTTTTATTCCATTTCCGGTCTTTATGCCAGCTGCAGCTCCATATTTATCATACAATCCCAACATCTAACTGCTGTCTGCAGTAATGAATCCAATGGCCATCAGGACGGGATAACGCCACATAATCCAGTGGATGTTATGATGATTCTTCTGAGGTCGAGCACACTGTATTTGTGCAAGGATCTGATGATTTCATCAGAGTAAAAATGAACATTGCAAAAAATCAGTTGAAAAATATGATTTGTGTGTAGAGAAAACCGCAAGGGGCCTAGTATTGATCCCTGTTGGACACCTCTCTGCCATGAAAGGCCAAACTAATAAGGTTGGTAGTTTAATACAGTGTTTTTTCTTTCTTTCTTTTTTATTGAATGCAAAAATATTGTGTTTAGAAATCAATACAACACAGGACAAAAAAAAATCCCAACATAATCAGCTTTGTCTAAGTATAACATGTCGCTCAGTTTGGGTAAAAAAAACAGGAGGACATACAAGTCCCTGTTAGTGAGTCTACTATCAGAGGTGTTTCATTAAATTGGGTCCGTGACAAATCTAGACGGCTCAACAGTAAAGTCTGCTGCTGCATGGTGCTGCATGCTGCATGCTGCTGCTGCATGCTGCTGCTGCTGCTGCTGCTGCTGCTGCTGCATGCTGCTGCATGCTGCTGCTGCTGCATGGTGCTGCTGCTGCTGTCGGTGCTAAAAAACTGAGAAGCTGTAAAACTGTACAGGGTCTGACGGGGTGACGAGCCCTCGGGGGAAAGTCCTGTCGCCTGTCCGTTCACTTTATACAACTCAGACTTCCAGCACTAGACGGCAACAGAAGGTCCTTCCTTTCCAGCCAGCTGCAACCCGACAGCCGGAATTATTTTCTCTTGTGTAAAGTCAACCTTTAATTTTGGTTTCACACAGTTCTCAAATGTTAAGCTCCGTTTGAGCCAACGTAACTCAAGTACCATGTAACTCAATAACTGTGGCTTGATATACTAAGCCCCTCCCCCCTGGCTACGAATGCAAAACATTTAACGAATCCGGGGTTTGCAGAAGCGTACAATGTCAAAAACACAGACCTGCATCCGAATTTTGTTCATTCTTCCACAACGTTATTTACTGCTTTGGAAAGACGTTCTCACTCGTAAAGAAACTCACAGAATATGGCGAATAGATCCGACTGACCGATACGACAGGTTTAGGAGCCCAGTGCCGGGTACTCGGTACTACCCGGTGCTCAGCACAAGAGTAAAATGAGCAGAAACTCTGTTTTAGTTTTGTGTGATTAATCCAATAAACCGTGTTTCTGAACGCCGTCACCCTGATCTGGAATAATCCGACCAGATGGCGAGGTCGTCCGTATCCGACAGAAACAAACGTGGCAGATGGACGGTCGGCAGAGACGGTCAACACTTCTATTAGCTTTTGTATCTATAGAAGGAAGGTGTCCCTTCTTTTTTTACAAATGTCCATCTGCGGGGGAAATATCTCCAGCTGTCCTCAGCTGCTGCTTCTACATCGTCTACGGATGATCAACGGGGATGTGGAGGCATTGTGTGGACTGGAGGCACACCTGGTGTAGTCGAGGACGTGGAGGTTGCGTGGGAGACGTTCGCATCGGACCGCTAGCCGTCGGGTTCGGCCGATAGTTCGGACCGTCGGCGTTGAGAAGGCCGTCCTGCAGTGAAGACGTTTAATTAGATGTTTTTTGATTTGCACGTGGTGAGGTTATGAAGGGGAAACATTAAGCGGCTCTTCCGGAGATTGATGCTTTTGATGCTGCAGCAGGAAATGTGCTTCCTGGTCGGTACGCGTTCCCTTCTTTTTTTTTATACGAGTGACCTTCATCTGGTTCCTGCCCACTCGGCACTGGATGTGACTCTCGCATTCAGGAGAACATTCAGTTTGACCTGCGCAGGGCTTTCTTTCTTCTTTCTTTCTGTGGAGACACTTTGAACCTTCCTGACTCAGCCTCAGCCTCGTGGCACACACACATACACACACACACACACACACACACACACACACACACACACACACACACACACACACACACACACACACACACACACACACACTGGCTGCCTTTATCCACTTGCCCAGAAAGGTCCTGAGCTTCTTGCTGCCATTCATTCTCAGTTTAACCGTCAGCTTTGCACCTGTTTCACATCTTTCTTTCACTCTTGACGTTACCTACATTACCCACAATGCACCGCGCTCGCTCTCTTACAGTTCTGTGGTAGGTTGTGCTGTGCTAGTTGCAGCTAAAGAGGTTTGGCACACATGTCTTTCTAAATCTCACAAACCTCCATGTATGTCTTCAGGTCGTCTGTCCAGTTCTTTCTTGTAAAACCTGAAATCTCGACATCATTTCGCTCAAATCTCTTAAGATTTGGCACAAACGTCCACTTGCGCTCAAGGTTGACGGTGACCGGTCTTCACACAGCTCCCTCACGGAGACACCAAAGGGCATTTTACATCTGGAAACACCTGGAGAATCTCTGGGGTTCACTTTGAATTCCTGAGGAAACACCAGCGGCGTTCCCATCAGCCTCGGTTAGAGAACGTCGACGCTCCAAACTAAGATGCTTTGACGTTGAGCTCAAAGCATCTTCTGGTCAAATATGAGGATTTATAGCTTCATACCACGGACTCTGAGAACGTTGTACATTTCATAGACGTAAACTACGTGAATGATAACTGACAGATTATTAATGGATGGTCTTCCAGACCTCGTTAAATCCCGGCATGATTCCGTATTTCTCGTCATTGTCATCGTCGTACCCCACTGTCATCTGTTGGTGTTTGCCCTCCTCTCCTCCCCAAGCTGCCTCACTCAGTTATTTTCGGCGCTCCTCGGCTCGCCCTGAGACCAGACACACATTCCTCTCCTCGCGGGTATTTCAGGATTCAGATGATCGCCGGCTCCCTGAGCGCCTCCACCAATCACGTCGCTCCGCCGCTCCTCTGGGCCCTCCTACTCTCAAACCATCGGGACTCTGTTTTTTGGCTCAAACATGTGCAGCCTGCAGGGTGAACACTCACACTCACACTCACACTCACACACACACTCACACACACACTCACACACACACTCACACACACACTCACACACTCACACTCACACACTCACACTCACACTCACACACACACACACACACACACACACACACACACACACACACACACACACACACACACACACACTCACACTGGCCTCTCTTGCGGTGCCTTTGCATGTGACAGTTTGTGATATTTATTTTTATTCGTGCTCTCGACAGTGTTTCTGAACTCAGCTGTGACCGAACGCCCGGGGAGATGTTTCTTATTTACTTTAAATTTGGCGTGAACGTCGACGTTAACTGGAAGATGAACTGATTGGGATTTGGTGGTCCGAGGTCACCGTGACCTCACAAAACAATCCGTGATCCAAGACTTTAGTTTACAGTCGCCTGCGATGAGAACATTGCTGCTGAGGTCGTAACTACTCGTCTGTTTGTCCTCAATCCTTCAGTTTGATTCAGGCCGAGCTGGATGAATATAACTCTGACTTAATGTGCTTCCAGTGGTCTTTTTCACTCTTTGTGGTCGTTTTTGAGACTAGACTGTAGACGACCACAACGACCACTTTCTTTATTGTCGTTTTGTGGTCGTTTCTAGTCTTTGTGGTCATTTTTGGGTCTTATTATGATCATTTTTGTCTCGTTGTGGTCGTTTTTAGTCTCTTTGTGGTCATTTTTGAGTCTTTATTGTCATTTTTAGTCTCTTTGTGGTCAGTTTTGAGTCTCTGTGGTCAATGTGTGTCTTTCAGTAGTCTTTCTGGTTGTTTGGTGTGGATCCATGCATTCACAGTGTCCAGATGACCGTTCTGCTTCGGGGGAAATGTTCTCACTTGATCTTCCTCCTCTGACGGTGTTGGTCTGTGTACACATTTATGAAACAGCCTGCAGAAAATGTCCCCGCCTGCATTCTTCAGTGCACACGTTTATCTGCACATATGCAGAAATACCGTATTTGAACAAATTGAATAGACATGCTGAAAAAAAATGAATGTTGATTTTAAACATATGAATGAAGCTTTGGAGTATTTGGTTCTTAGTTTCTGAATGTGTGTGTTTAGAAATGAATGAATGTTAACTGTGCTCCAATAATTCAACCCATCATTCAGTTTGTGGTTGTTTTGTGTCTCTTTGTGGTCGCTCATGCGTTCACTGTGTCCAGATGACAGTTCAGCCTCAGGGAGTGTTGCTCACTTGATCTTCCTTCCTTTCTGTTGGTCTGTGTACAAACTGATGAAACAACCTGCACATCACCTCCTGCCGCTTTCATCTTCACTGGCCTTCAAATCAATTCAGAGATCTTTGTTGTATTTCCATTCTGCCTCTTCGGCCTTCACTCTCATCCTTTCTGTCCCTCAGCCTCTCGTTTCATCTTCATCCTTCACTCTCTCATCCTTTCTGTCCCTCAGCCTCTCGTTTCATCTTCATCCTTAACTCTCTCATCCTTTCTGTCCCTCAGCCTCTCGTTTCATCTTCATCCTTCACTCTCTCATCCTTTCTGTCCCTCAGCCTCTCGTTTCATCTTCATCCTTCACTCTCTCATCCTTTCTGTCCCTCAGCCTCTCGTTTCATCTTCATCCTTCACTCTCTCATCCTTTCTGTCCCTCAGCCTCTCGTTTCATCTTCATCCTTAACTCTCATTCTTTCTGTCCCTCAGCCTCTCGTTTCATCTTCATCCTTAACTCTCATTCTTTCTGTCCCTCAGCCTCTCGTTTCATCTTCATCCTTAACTCTCATCCTTTCTGTCCCTCAGCCTCTCGTTTCATCTTCATCCTTCACTCTCTCATCCTTTCTGTCCCTCAGCCTCTCGTTTCATCTTCATCCTTAACTCTCTCATCCTTTCTGTCCCTCAGCCTCTCGTTTCATCTTCATCCTTAACTCTCATCCTTTCTGTCCCTCAGCCTCTCGTTTCATCTTCATCCTTCACTCTCTCATCCTTTCTGTCCCTCAGCCTCTCGTTTCATCTTCATCCTTAACTCTCTCATCCTTTCTGTCCCTCAGCCTCTCGTTTCATCTTCATCCTTCACTCTCTCATCCTTTCTGTCCCTCAGCCTCTCGTTTCATCTTCATCCTTAACTCTCTCATCCTTTCTGTCCCTCAGCCTCTCGTTTCATCTTCATCCTTAACTCTCATCCTTTCTGTCCCTCAGCCTCTCGTTTCATCTTCATCCTTAACTCATCCTTTCTGTCCCTCAGCCTCTCGTTTCATCTTCATCCTTCACTCTCTCATCCTTTCTGTCCCTCAGCCTCTCGTTTCATCTTCATCCTTCACTCTCATCCTTTCTGTCCCTCAGCCTCTCGTTTCATCTTCATCCTTAACTCTCATTCTTTCTGTCCCTCAGCCTCTCGTTTCATCTTCATCCTTAACTCTCATTCTTTCTGTCCCTCAGCCTCTCGTTTCATCTTCATCCTTAACTCTCATTCTTTCTGTCCCTCAGCCTCTCGTTTCATCTTCATCCTTCACTCTCATTCTTTCTGTCCCTCAGCCTCTCGTTTCATCTTCATCCTTAACTCTCATTCTTTCTGTCCCTCAGCCTCTCGTTTCATCTTCATCCTTAACTCTCATCCTTTCTGTCCCTCAGCCTCTTGTTTCATCTTCATCCTTCACTCTCATCCTTTCTGTCCCTCAGCCTCTCGTTTCATCTTCATCCTTAACTCTCATTCTTTCTGTCCCTCAGCCTCTCGTTTCATCTTCATCCTTAACTCTCATTCTTTCTGTCCCTCAGCCTCTCGTTTCATCTTCATCCTTAACTCTCATTCTTTCTGTCCCTCAGCCTCTCGTTTCATCTTCATCCTTCACTCTCATCCTTTCTGTCCCTCAGCCTCTCGTTTCATCTTCATCCTTCACTCTCTCATCCTTTCTGTCCCTCAGCCTCTCGTTTCATCTTCATCCTTAACTCTCATTCTTTCTGTCCCTCAGCCTCTCGTTTCATCTTCATCCTTAACTCTCTCATCCTTTCTGTCCCTCAGCCTCTCGTTTCATCTTCATCCTTCACTCTCATTCTTTCTGTCCCTCAGCCTCTCGTTTCATCTTCATCCTTCACTCTCTCATCCTTTCTGTCCCTCAGCCTCTCGTTTCATCTTCATCCTTAACTCTCATTCTTTCTGTCCCTCAGCCTCTCGTTTCATCTTCATCCTTAACTCTCATTCTTTCTGTCCCTCAGCCTCTCGTTTCATCTTCATCCTTCACTCTCTCATCCTTTCTGTCCCTCAGCCTCTCGTTTCATCTTCATCCTTCACTCTCTCATCCTTTCTGTCCCTCAGCCTCTCGTTTCATCTTCATCCTTCACTCTCTCATCCTTTCTGTCCCTCAGCCTCTCGTTTCATCTTCATCCTTCACTCTCTCATCCTTTCTGTCCCTCAGCCTCTCGTTTCATCTTCATCCTTCACTCTCATTCTTTCTGTCCCTCAGCCTCTCGTTTCATCTTCATCCTTCACTCTCTCATCCTTTCTGTCCCTCAGCCTCTCGTTTCATCTTCATCCTTAACTCTCATTCTTTCTGTCCCTCAGCCTCTCGTTTCATCTTCATCCTTAACTCTCATTCTTTCTGTCCCTCAGCCTCTCGTTTCATCTTCATCCTTAACTCTCATTCTTTCTGTCCCTCAGCCTCTCGTTTCATCTTCATCCTTCACTCTCTCATCCTTTCTGTCCCTCAGCCTCTCGTTTCATCTTCATCCTTCACTCTCTCATCCTTTCTGTCCCTCAGCCTCTCGTTTCATCTTCATCCTTCACTCTCTCATCCTTTCTGTCCCTCAGCCTCTCGTTTCATCTTCATCCTTAACTCTCATTCTTTCTGTCCCTCACTTCCTCTTTGAACTCTGTTTGACTTTTTAACTCCAACACATTATTTCTCGGTGGAAAGGAAAAAGCTGACTGAGATTTGAATTCTGCGAGTTTACATTTCATCCAGTACACAGCTGGATTTGGGGGGAAATGATGTCTTAAAATTGTTTGTTTTGCCCAACCAACAGTAAATAATAATAATAATAATAATAATAAACATATTCTGTTTATTATCTCAAACAAAACTGCAGCAAATATTCACATTTGAGATGCTGGAAACAATGTTTTTAGCTTGATTGAAAATCAAAAGGATTGCTGATTGATGTTTAATATATTTACTTTCTAGCTTATTGATCTTTTTTTCTTTTTAACCTTTATGTTTCCAGAATATTCCCATTGAGGTTTAAAATATCTTCACAAGTGAGTCTCGGCTAAGTTGGCAGCATTAAAACACAAATAACTGACTTTCAACGAAAGAAATGTCACATAAAACAGTCAAATCTGAAGAGAAGTACATTTTATTTATTTATTGTCCTTTAAATGACAGATCCAAACATAATGTCGTTTGAATAAAACACATATTATTAATACAATATTAATATAAAAATAAATATTCTGTATTAAAAACGTTGCAATATAAATTATTTATATAAATTCATAAATAAAATAGGACCCAATATGGACCCTTGAGGGACACCGTTTTGTGAATTTAAAAAGCTACAAAACTTGTACAAAGAGAGAGAGAGAAGACGAAGTACGACTCTTGAGTCTCTTTGTGGTCGTTCCAAGTCTTTGTGATCATTTTGAATCTTTGTAATCATTTTGATTCTTTGTAATCGTTTTGAATCTTTGTAATCATTTTGAGTCTTTGATAGTTTTGAGTCTTTGTGATCGTTTGAATCTTTGTCGTTGTTTCGAGGGTTCGTGATAATTTTGAGTCATTGTGGTCGTTTCGAGTCTTTGATAGTTTTGAGTCTGTGATTGTTTCAAGTTTTTGTTATCAATTTCGAGTGTTTTGAATCTCTGTGGTCCTTTTTGAGTCTTCATGGTCGTTTTTGAATCTCTGTGGTCTCTTGTTTAAAGTCTCTGGTCGTTTTCCAGGTCCACAGTGAAACAACCTCTTCGCCTTTAACCTCTAGTCATCCTCTAACGTTGTCTAATATAATAATAAAATTCCAGAAGGGCTCAATTAATCGTTTCACCTGGAATTCAAATGTAATTATGCTCTTTTCCTCCTGCGTGATGTTCCAGCTCTGCAGCAGCTTCACGGCCAGTGTGCTGTGGGTGGTGAAGAGTGACGGGGGAGGAAAAAGGAAAGGTGGTGCTTTATATGGAGGAGGTATAAAGGAGGGGGGGGGGGGGGGGCAGCAGCATGCTGTGTGGATACAAGAGACAGGAGGACAGTCAAAGTCAACGACAGAAAGTGAAAGAACCATCAAAAAACCATCTAAAGCTCCTTTCAGACCCGAACCTGGAGTGTGTGTGTGTATATATATATATATATATATATATATACACACACACACACACACACACACACACACACACAGAGTCTCTCTATACATTCACAATGTTCACTGCCAACTGTGAGGATGAATGTAAATCCAGTTAAACCCTCAACGAGCAGCAGAGAGTCCTTAATGTGTCAGAAGTTCTTGAGCAGGAAGCAGAATTCAGTCTCTGAAAAGCTTAATGGGCAAACTGGGGAAACTGGTTTGTATCGGTGGATTCACCCCATTTAAACCAACATGGGTGTTTAGTTTAGTATTATGATTTATATTATTCATTTATTTCATTTGTTATTTAATATAATGTGTTATTTAGGGGTGGACCTCCAGATTATTACCCTAAGAGGACACGCCCCCTTTCAGTGTCACACACCTGGCAGAATTAAGACGCACTAGGAAACAAACACAGCAGGAACGAAAATACATCATCCTGCAGCACAGCGTCTCCAGAGGAGGAGGAGGAGGAGGAGGAGGAGGAGGAGGAGGAGGAGGAGGAGGAGGAGTGTCAAGCAGCAAGACGAGTACGACAAGAAAGGGAGGATAAATGGAGGAGAGAGAAATAGGGAGGAGGAGAGTAGAGACGGAGAGAAAGGGAGGAGGATGAGGAGAGAGAGTAAAGGAAAAGGTGAGAGGAACGAGGAGGAACGAGAGTAGGAAAATGAAAGAGGGAGGAGGAGGAGAGAGCAAAGGGATGCAGAGAGAGGGAGGAGAGGAGGAAAAGGAGAGGAGGAGGAGGTGGAGAGAGTAGAGGAAGAGGAGAGAGGGAGGAGGAGAGAGAGAGTAGAGGAAAAGGAGAGAGGGAGTAGAGGAAAAGTAGAGAGGGAGGAGGAGAGAGAGAGAGTAGAAAAAGGAGAGAGGGATGAGGAGGGAGAGTAGAGGAAAAGGAGAGAGGGAGGAGGAGAGAGAGAGTAGAAAAAGGAGAGAGGGATGAGGAGGGAGAGTAGAGGAAAAGGAGAGAGGGAGGAGGAGAGAGAGAGTAGAAAAAGGAGAGAGGGATGAGGAGAGAGAGAGTAGAAAAAGGAGAGAGGGGTGAGGAGGGAGAGTAGAGGAAAAGGAGAGGGGCTGAGTCACTGAAGGTGAAGGAAGGTTGTGAAGGGAAAACATATGAAGTGAACAGATTGAAGAAAAGCGACGAAGAAGAAGGCTGTGAGTCGAGAGCAGGTGTGATGATGATGATGATGATGATGATGTAGACCCCCTCCAGAAAGGTGTTTTTCTCGACGCCTGTGGTGTTAACTCAGACGTCCCATGGTGCACTGGGGCCAAAGATAGAAACAGGGAAGTCGGTTACGGTCTTCCTCTGAAAAGATGGCCGCTTTCTCTTTCTATAACGAGGCGGTTAAAACCTGTTCTACATATTTAATTTATTACATTTATTCATATTTATTTATTACATTTCATATATTCATAACAAACCTTCATGTTGTGTCTTTGTCTCTAAGATGTTTTTGAACAGATGTAACTTATGCTAAGCTACGCTAACATGCAGGAAAGAGAATTTCACCAAATGTTGAACTGTTCATTTATTAATATTATTGTTCTTATTGTAAATAATTAACAAAAACATGGAGAATGAACTGGCCTGCTCTCTCTCTTCATCGTAGCCGACCAGTGAGGAAGACCTCTGCCCCATCTGCTACGCTCACTCCATCTCCGCCGTCTTCAAGCCCTGCTCCCACAAGTCCTGCAAGTGAGTCTGCACACACACACACACACACACACACACACACACTAGGGCTGTCAAAATTGCTCAAAAATGACGTTCGAATATTCGCTTTAAAAAAACACATATATTCGAACATATTCGAATATTCGAAGTTGCGCATTAGGCACGTCAATAACAGGACAAATTAATACAACGAGACATAACTACTTGTATAGGTAATTTATTTAAGTTTAAACATATTTAACAACATATTATCTACACGAAAATAAGTAAATGAACTAATGGCCAAGACCGCGGACCGCTCGCACACGCACTCTTTCTCTCTTTCTCTCTCTCTCTCTCTCTCTCTCTCTCTCTCTCTCTCTCTCTCTCTCTCTCTCTCTCTCTCTCTCTCTCTCTCTCTCTCTCTCTCTCTCTCTCTCTCTCTCTCTCTCTCTCTCTCTCTCTCTCTCTCTCTCTCTCTCTCTCTCTCTCTCTCTCTCTCTCTCTCTCTGCATAGCGGTTTAAATGAACGACAACAATAAACAAATGCTGAGTGCTGATCAAGAGTTTTGTGCAAGCAATTTAAGGTTGCGATTATTGTCCCAAATATGGCTTCATTCAGTGATTGAAACACCCGCAAAGCAGACACTGTTGCCGCTGTTGTGTTTTTTTTAATTTATTTATTTTTGTAATTTTTTTTTAACATTCGAATATTCATTTTCACATTCGAATATTCGGTTTTTAACAACTATTCGAATATATATTTGAATATAGAATATTCGTTGACAGCCCTAACACACACACACACACACACACACACACACTCTGTTTCATGTGTAACACCCCACACACACATTTCATCTCCTGCCTCCTCACTCACTAAAGTTCTGCAGAATCTGGAGGGAAAAAAGTTTCTTTTGCAGGAGTCACGAAGTATGACGCTCAAATATGATGTCAAAGAAATAAACATAAGATTTAAGAGTATATATGAATACAGCCATACACACTTAAATAATGCATAAAGCAGAATGAAGTCTCATTATTCATATGCTGATTCTTTTTGCATCATGTTGTCGCTTCACATCACTATTCAATCGAATGTATGGTTTACATTATGATGCGTTCAGGCTCCGCTCAGTGAAAATGAGTACTGAGAAAACAAAGTAAAAGTATAACATTTAGAATTGTTTGTTTTACAGACTTCAGAGGGTTAGGGTTGGAATATTCTGGATCCTCGTGGACCAGCTGCTGTAAGGGATCAATATCTGATGATATGGATCATCAATGATCGGTTATTAGTAAAAGAAACTGATCAGGGATCTGAAAAAGTAATATTTGCTCTCTTTTTTTTAATTTTGTGCTGATTCGAGAATGTTTTGAGCCGTTGTGTGTATGTTTATTTATATATATAAACGTGTATGCATAAAGAGGAAGGCTGCAGCTCCTCTCAGATTCTCACGTTGTGCTGAGCTTTCAGGGTCAATGGATTTTATGAAAAAAACAAATGTATTCAGAGGAACATCCATAATCCATTATTGATCACTCAACACTAAACTGTGTTCTGGCCCCAAAATCAGCAAAATTGCTCAAATGACGTAGAAAAATAAATAAAAGATTTCAAGAAAACATTTTAAACACAAAGTCGTTAAAATAATGTATAAACTGATTCTATTTCATTTGTAATAGAATCAGTTAGATTCTTTTTTTATATAATATTAACAATGTTGCATTCCTCCTGAATGTCTGCAGGAGTCTCGTTCATCGATCCAACCAGCACACACACACACACACACACACACACACACACACACACACACACATACACACAGCATGTGTGTGTGTTACGGTGAGTCAGCTGTTTGGTAACTGCTGATTGTGGCTGAAACCCCCCGCGGCTCCGCGGGCTGCAGACCTGCTTCATGCCTCGATGCATATTTCATGTTATCCCGGAGGTGCGCTTGATTTAGCGTAGCTGGCAGCCCAGCAGCCGTATGGATTACCCCGGTGCTGATTGAGAGCGCTGTCACGAGGAGCGAACCACACCGCTGATTTGTCTTCGGCGCCGAGGTCAACGTCGGGCTCGCTTTCACCCGACGTCAGCGCTCTGGAGCTTCTACATGTCTCCTTTTACTTCGCTAAACTACATTCATGGTGGTGTTCTTCATAAAAACACAAACTCAAATGATAAGGAAATATATTATTATAATTAATTCAGCCAGTACTCATTTTTACTGAGCAGAGCCTGAACGCATCATGAGAACGTTATCTACCTTCAGCCAGTACTCATTTTCCCTGAGTGGAACCTGAACGCATCATGAGAACGTTATCTACCTTCAGCCAGTACTCATTTTCACTGAGTGGAGCCTGAACGCATCATGAGAACGTTATCATTTGCCTTCATTTTTAATATCTGGACCGTTTGTCTTTGAACACATTAAACAAACGACATGTTAATCAGTGAGCTTTTGTTTTGTGGTTCTGACCTTTGACCTCCACCTACGTGAGCGTAGACGTTTCACATGATCACATGATCACGTGATCACATGACCATCTAAATGTGCTTTGTTGCTGTCCTCTGTGTAGAGCCTGTATCAACCAGCATCTGATGAACAACAAGGACTGTTTCTTCTGCAAAGCCACCATCACCGGGGTGGAAGACTACAGCAAGCCAGCTGCCTCCTAACACGCACACACACACACACACACACACACACACACACACACACACACACACACACACACACACACACACACACGTTAGCTGTGTCAAACCTCACCCATCTGAAACCCTTCAAACATCCCACAACACATCAGAGAACCCAAAGAGAGGTCTGAACTGTGAGAGTGTGTGTCTGTGTGTGTGTGCAGTTTTTTTTTTTTGAGGGGGCAATTATAAAATAACTTAAAAACAGATGAATTTCGAGAGCTTTGCAGCCGGTTGGCCGGAGTGAGTCACGATCTGGTGAAAAGAGCAAATAAACATTACATTACATTACATTACATTTATCTGAGGCTTTTATCCAAAGAGACTTACATGATATACAGTAGACCGTAGACACAGCAACGGTGAGCAATGAGGGTTAAGTGTCTTGCTCAAGGACACAACGACATGGACTGGCTGAGCCGGGGTTTGAACCACCGACCTTCTGATTGAAAGACTGACTTGCTAACCACTGAGCCACAGTCGCCCCCAAAAGGGATTATCCCTCATTTGCATTTTTTTTGATAAATACAGTATATTTAGAACTGACAGCGTGGGTCATAAATACATAATATTATTAATAATAATAGTGCTTCCCCTCCACTCCACCTCAGATGTAATTATTGTACTTATCGTTTCGTTTTCTCTCTTTTTAAATCCCTTCCTGTCCAGTGATGAACTGAAGGATGCAGAGTTCCTTTGTGAGTTTACAAGAAACGTATCAAGCAAAATATAATATTAAAAAAGCATCGCCACAAAGCTATGGATTATGAATGCATCGCTGTAGATGACACACATCAATGCAGCTGTGATATTGATCCAGAAACATCAGATATATAGTAGTTATGGTATATAGTGGTAGTTGTGGTATAAGTATTTGTAAAGCAGTAAAGGATCAGGATACTTTCCAAGATAAATCTGGCAGGAAAACTACAGCGACGTACAAGATGAATAGAAATGTACAGTGTCTGGACAGTTAGACACAAATAACACACTCTCTCTCACACACACACACACACACACACACACACACACACACACTGAACCGAGTCCGCCCTCAACATAAATAAGCTGTGTCCTCGATGGAGGACGGCAGCGTCCTTCAGTGTGAGAACTAGTTGTCACATTAGCACAACAATTCACCTCTACCTGTCAGTACACACACACACACACACACACACACACACACACACACACACACACACACTGGCAGGGAACAATGGAGAACTCATACATCACCTGACCTTTGGATGGATTACTTAACAGGCCTTGGCCAGGATCCCTTAATATACTTGTTAGAGGATCAATAAGAAGAAGAAATCAATCAGAGACACAATTAGTGCAGACGCAAAGCAGAAAATACACAAAACAACCACAAAGAAACATAAAACACAAATTAACTACAGATAGACAGATAAGTAACCCAAGAGGCTCAGAACGACCTCAAAGAGGCCGCTACCCCAAGAGAGACAGAAAGTTTTCTTTTCTTTTGTTGTCTATCTTATGCATATTTAATTTTATGTTTGTAAAATTTTAAATATATAGGTGGAGGCTTCAAATAAGCCAAGTTGGCTTTTGTCTCTTCCTGCACTAATATCATTAATCTCTCTGTTTTTTGTTTTATTGTATGAATTGTGCAAATAAATAAATTTCAATGTAAAACCTATACGAGAATATTTGGGTAAAGCAAAAATAAAAATGTCTTGCGTTTCTCACACCCAGCCAAATGTGAATAATAATAATAATAATACAATATTAAAAAACAGCTAGTTAATATAATTAGGTTTTTAAATTATGAAGTCAGCAGTATTTCTGGATCTCAAACGGAAATTAAATAGAAATATTTATTTGTCATCTCGATAACTAATTTTCTCTTTTTAGGTTTTCATTGTTCGGCGTTAAACTATGACATCATCATTCTACCCAGAATTAAAATTACAAGAAGAAGAAACAAACTTATAATATTAATACTCAGAAAATACAGTTAACTTGATATCTTCGTAAATCTGTCTTTTACATTTTATCATGTTTTACTTTTTTTTCTCTCTGTCAAATATATATGTATGTGTGTGTTTTCTGAGTAGAAATATCATTAGTGTATTCTCCATTTCCCCTTTTAATTCTGGGTAAATTAATCCTGCTGTTTTTACTGTCCAAAAATCATGATGTGTGTGTGTGTGTGTGTGTGTGTGTGTGTGTGTGTGTGTGTGTGTACTATATGAACAGATAGAGGTACTTGTATCCAAAGCGTGTGTTTGGGTGAACTGTTTATTGTGCAGGTTTACAGTAATATCACACCGGCCGTTTTATTTGTTGTTTCCTGTTTACCCATTTAGGGGAAGGGGGGGGGGGTGCTCATGGCTTTTTCCTTCGTCAGTGAGAGTGCACATATACATTGTAACTGCATTAAATTATTTATCCGAAACTGACAAGCTGCTCTGTGTGCTGTTCTTCTGGAGGAGGAGGAGGAGGAGAGAGGGAGGGGAGGAGGGCTCTCGTAATGGATAGGAACCCGGTCACGCTTCAGCCATTGTCCATCCAGTCAGGAGTCTAAAGGTCAAGAGGTCAAATGCTTCCAGAAGGATTCCTGACAGTATTCCCTCTTCTGAAAACTAAGATGGTCCCGTTTGCGGCTCCACCAGAAGGCCTCCTTTTGACGAAGGGCCCTGGTTGTTCTTTCTCTATTCCTAGAATCCCTCGACAGCTCCGTCAACACGCAGTGTCTCCTGTCACAACGGCCCCGTTGGTACCTGAAGGCATCGCAGGAACTCCCCTAAACCGCTTCACATTCCCATCGATGATCGGGCTGGCAAAGGAAGACTCTGGACTCCCACGTGGAGTCGCTCCTGCTGCAACACCTTCTGGTGGAGAAGACGTGCAAATGAGAAGCCAGGAGGTGTTTCCTCATTTACGGCCCAGTACCAAGAAGGTGAACCGACTGGTCTCACTGGTCTGGTCTGCTGCCAGACTGAGACCAGCAGAGTGTTTGTGTGTTGCCACCTGTTGGGTCGCCCAGCAACCTGACACCAGGCCGAGTGACCGCAGTTTATAGATTGAGACAGAAATAGCTGCAAGGGGGGGGGGGGGGGGGTGAAGGTGGAGGAGAGCACAAGGGCACCGATGGCACCCCGAGTGTATTTATAGTGGAACAGGGGCTTTCTTTCTTTTTCATCCTTTTCCCAGATCGATGGAAGCAGAGAGGTGTGTGTGTGTGTGTGTGTGTGTGTGTGTGTGTGTGTGTGTGTGTGTGTGTGTGTGTGTGTGTGTGTGTGTGTGTGTGTGTGTGTGTGTGTGTGTGTGTGTGTGTGTGTGTGTGTGTGTGTGTGTGTGTGTGTGTGTGTGTGTGTGTGTGTGTGTGTGTGTGTGTGTGTGTGTGTGTGTGTGTGTGTGTGTGTGTGTGTGTGTGTGTGTGTGTGTGTGTGGAATAAATGGGTCATTGACAAAAGGCCGAGCAAAGACGGAACATTTCCGTTGTTCGCGGCAGCTTTAAAATAAACTTCCTGGATCTTTTTTTCTTGATTGAGGCTTTTTACACATTCATGTCAATACGTGATTCCACCCGCCTACATCGGGATGCAAAATCACCACTAAGAGACTCAAAACGCCTACATCGGGATGCAAAATCACCACTAAGAGACTCAAAACACCACCACAGGGATTTCCTACAATTGCTTTATATAAAAATATACTTTAAAAATGTAACATTTATTTTTAAGTTTTACTTAATAAGAAACATTATAACTGACTGACAAGTAGAAATTAGACTGAAGACAGACATTAATATGGTCAATATTTTAATGATGAATATTATTATAATGATATTAGCGGCACTTTGTGAACACACTGTGTGAATATGGAGAGCAGTCTCCACCTGCTCTCCATATTCCCCCCCCCTCTCTCTCTCTCTCACACATACACACACACCCCGTGTGTTTGTCTCCAGTGAGGCAGAGTGTTGCTGCCTCCTACAGGACAGTTACCTGCATCACACACAGGCTGCGTTACTGACCTGGAACACATTGTGCAACCCTCAAATTATTTAGATAAAATATTAGACCGAAGGAGAAGAAAATGTTGAGAGAAAAGGTTAATATTGAACAAGACTGATGTGTGATTCTGTAGAAGCTATTAGCTATTATTATTATTAATAATAGCTAATACTTAAGTGTAGGAGCAGGAAGTCTGGAGCTGGATCAAACACGATTATACAATCAGACTCAGCTCAAACTATTAAAGTTATAATAATAATAATAATGATACTAAAATGATGCATTTTTTTAAAGCTGCTTCTTAAAAGCATGAAAAAAAAGTATAAAGTATGCTCACAATTTATTTAAGATTAATTTGGTGAAGTAAAGTGTTTTTACAGTTGCGCCACACTGACTATAATGAGCTTAATCAAGATCTTATTCTCCCTCTTCCGTACAAAGTTTGCCGCTCAACTCCTCTGGCGGCGTTGCCAGCACATGCGTCAAAATGCATGAGTACGTGCAGCCTGACGGGGACTCGTGGGCCGTGACTTCTGAGAGATTCACCCCAACGTTTCCCCGAAAGATGGAGAGAAATCTCCACGTTCACTTGAAGAGAGCTTGAAAAAAAAGCCCATAGTGACTCGCCATACTTTAACGTAGAAATAAATGTATTATAATTGTTTATTATTTTATCATTATAAGAAAATATTTAAAGTTTAAAATGTTAACTTTGTTGAGCCAAATGGGCATTTTGATATCTAGCACACCTTTCATGTCATCATTGTTCAAGTTTCAGGAACATTTTGGGAAAGTTTCTGATTTCATAATCGGTTTGTATTCCACCGAGTGTTCAGAGATTGGAGAGGAGCTTGAACAATATAATATATATATATATAATATATATGTATAATATAGATAATATATATGTATAATATAGATAATATATATAATTACATAATATATATATATATAATATGTATATATATACAAAAATATACATTATATAACATTATATATAAACATTATATATAAACACACATATATTATATATATATAAACACACACACAGACATATATATATATATATATACAAAAACATCATATATCTTTGCCTTTTCAGTGAACCTTCGTACTGCTCATAGTTTCTCACTTTCTCAGCCTGTTCTCTGTTTAGTTTTTTGCACACATCTTGTGGCCTGTGGGCCTCATATTAACCCTCAAAGGATCAACGTCTTCGGCAGTCAAAATTTATTTTATAATGTAATTTATCTGCTTTGTTTATATTGCTATTGCTTTTATTGTTTCTGTTTTTATCATGTAGAGTACCCTTTAAAGCGCCATATCAATAAAATGTGTTATTATCAAAAGAACATTGGCAAATGTGGTTTGTCCTCATCAAATGAGCTCAGAAAAGCTTTTAATGTCCTTTCTCTGTTTTACGTTTCTGTCCCTGAACCTTTATATCTGAGTTTTCTTTTGTTCCGGCATGCTGTGCTCACACAGCCTCGGGTCTCCAACACATTACAGATATTTCACTTCTCCGTGTTTTGTGTCAGATACATCATGTGTTACAGGGCGGTCTGACACCGAGAAAGCTCATTACACTTTGATATGTTTCCCGCAGGCTCAGACACTTTTTTTTCCTTCATGTTTTTTTCCCCTCAGTGGGAACTTTTTTTATTTTATTTTCTATTTTTTTGCTTCAGGTTTAGGGGATATGTTTAATTCTGGTGGTAAACCTCGTCACCTAGTCTGAACGCTACCATCCATCCGTCTGTCTGAGAGGGAAAGTTCTTCCAAGTGCAACATTTGGTCCTCGTACACGAAACCATGAGATCGCAGTTTGTGACTATTTCACGAACTGAATCACGATGTCGTCCTCAGGATTTAGAAATAAAGTAACCTGATGGGAGCTAACCCCGCCGGCACAGACTTCAGCTGTACGAGCAAAACAACACCGACAAAAAGTCTGACTCAATTTGTAAAGTTACTAAAGCTGTCTGATAACTGTAGTAGAAGTATAATGAAAAATACATCTAAATTATTACTACTAAAGTACAAGTACAAGTACTGAGGCGTGTACTTGAGTCCTGTGTGCTTCTGTTCCAACAGCAGATGGAAGTGTTGAGCTTCACTGAGGCATAAATACTCGTGTGTACCTTCCTCTCTCTCTCTCTCTCTCTCTCTCTCTCTCTCTCTCTCTCTCTCTCTCTCTGTGTGTGTGTGTACATATGTGAGGATGTGTACTCATGTATGTGTGTGTGTACTGTGTGTACATGTATGTGTGTGTGTCTGCCTGTATAACTGTGGTTTTGATGCGTGAGAGAAGTCCAATCAACAAATGTCTCATTAGGAAGGTTTTCATCTCGTGTATGTGTTTGTGTGTGTGTGTGTGGGTGTGTGTGTTTGTGTGTGTGTGTGAGATGTCCTTTTCACTTTTGCATTCCTTCCTCCACCGAACACCTTAAAATGACATATTGACAGCTTATTTCATTCTGTTCTGAGGGAGACACACACACACACACACACAAACACTACTGGATTAAGTGTGTGTGTGTTGGTGTGCTTGTGTGAGACTTTGTGTTTGTGCGAGAGACAGTTTGTGATTCATTTCCAGTTGTGAATTCTGATTATGTTCGCCATGTAATGAGGTAGATAGAAACACACACACACACACACACACACACACACACACACACACACACACACACACACACAAGCTTTCTGATATGTCGGCTCTCTTGCTCGTGCTGCAGAGTTTACCATACCAAGGTCACGCCTGCAGCTGATTCTGTGTGTGTGTGTGTGTGTGTGTGTGTGTGTGTGTGTGTGTGTGTGTGTACGTCTTTACATCAGGGTTAAATTCGATTGGTGGTGGAAGGAGTACTCACATCTTGTACTAAAGTACAAACACAACAATGTAAAAAGTACTGCACTCACCAGTACAGAAGTACTATCAGCGTGTGTACCAAAGTAAACATTGTTGAAATAAAACACTTGGTACTTGTGGCTTGTGTTTTAATTTTAATTTCTGTAATATATTGAAATATTTTATTTTACTAGTGCGGAACTTCGGAGCCTCCAGTGTTGTTTCTTTATGGTTCTTCATAACTTTTTTAATACCTTTTTTGACAAATGCTGCTTTTTGACTTTTTTGAATACTGTGACTTTTTTAATACTTTTTTGACAAATTACTTTTTTTTGACATACTATGACTTTTTTAAACTTTTTTTCAAATGACTTTTTTTGACTTTTTGACATCCTATGACGTTTTTAATACTTTTTTGACAAATTTAATTTTTTGACTTTTTTGACATACTATGACTTTTTTGTGCTTTTTTTTGACAAATGACATTTTTTGACATCCTAATAATTTTGTATACTTTTTTTGACAAATTAAATGTTTTGAATTTTTTGACATCCTATGACTTTTTTATACTTTTTTTCAAATGACATTTTTTGACTTTTTTGACATCCTATGACTTTTTAATACTTTTTTTGACAAATGACATTTTTTGACTTTTTTGACATCCTATGACGTTTTTATACTTTTTTTGACAAATGACATTTTTTGACATACTATGACTTTTTTATACTTTTTTTGACAAATGGCATTTTTTGACTTTTTTGACATCCTATGACTTTTTTATACTTTTTTTGACAAATGGCATTTTTAGAATTGTTTGACATCCTATGACTATTTTTATACTTTTTTGACATCCTATGACTTTTTTATACTTTTTTTGACAACTTACATTTTTTGACATACTATGACTTTTTTATACTTTTTTTTCAAATGACATTTTTTGACTTTTTTGACATCCTATGACTATTTTTATACTTTTTTGACAAATTACATTTGACTTTTTTGTCATCCTATGACTTTTTTATACTTTTTTTGACAAATTACATTTTTTGACATCCTATGACTTTTTTATACTTTTCTGACAAATTACATTTGACTTTTTTGACATCCTATGACTATTTTTATACTTTCTTGACAAATTAAATTTTTTGTCATCCTATGACTTTTTTATACTTTTTTGACAAATTAAATTTTTTGACATTTTTTGACATCCTATGACTTTTTTTATTCTTTTTTGACAAATGTCATTTTTGGACTTTTTTGACATCCTATGACTTTTTTATACTTTTTTTGACAAATTACATTTTTTGACATCCTATTCATTTTTATACTTTTTTTGACAAATTACATTTTTATACTTTTTTGACATCCTATGACTATTTTTATACTTTTTTGACAAATTACATTTGACTTTTTTGTCATCCTATGACTTTTTTATACTTTTTTTGACAACTTACATTTTTTGACATCCTATGACTTTTTATACTCTTTTGACAAATTAAATGTTTTGACTTTTTTGACATACTATGACTATTTTTATACTTTCTTGACAAATTACATTTTTTGACATCCTATGACTTTTTTATACTTTTTTTGACAAATGGCATTTCTTTGACTTTTTTGACATCCTATACTTTTTTATACTTTTTTGACAAATAACATTTTTTGACATCCTATTCATTTTTTATACTTTTTTTGACAAATTAAATTTTTTGACTTTTTTGACATTCTATGACTTATTTTTATACTTTCTTGACAAATTACATTTTTGACATCCTATGACTTTTTTATGACTTTTTTTGACAAATTACATTTTTTGACATACTATGACTTTTTTATACTTTTTTTGACAAATGACATTTTTTGACATCCTATGACATTTTTTACATATTACTTTTCTAAATTATTTTTTGACAAATGCTGAGTTTTTTTACTCTAACGTTGCGTTTGTAGTTGCCAACTTACTTTTGTTAAAGCTGCTGTTTTTACGCCAAATGTACTTTCCTTTGGTTCTCTTTTTCCTATTTGTTAGTAGCTTTCTGGAATTAGGCACAACAGGTATTTTTTTAATATATAGTATGATTGTTTATGTCACAGATAAACTTCTAATATAAATTGAAAAACATTGGCACCTTCCCTGGTGTGGATCCTGTGTATATAGCATGGGGCGTACCTCAGGGGTAACCACTGTATATTCATCAACTGCAGTTTAAATCAATCGTGTTGATCGGCACACTGACCACCGGTCAATACAGCAGCCTGCTGAGGTAGAACAGAGGGATCCACTCCAACAACCACGTGACCTTAAATCGATCAGAAGGTACCCAAGGAATCCCATTAAAGAGACCTTTGTGTCTGCCCTGGGTGTATCAGGGTTTCCAGCCCTACACCATCGGCATCAAAATACATTAACTGGTGTATATATTCTACTGAAGAAAATATATTTTCTATTTTATAAAGGCGTACTGCTACTAATTTAGATATAAAATCTTCTGCAGAATTTGTTTTATTTTTTTTGCCAATGCAGCAATAACATTCACAAATTGGTGTACTGTGACATAAAACTAGTGTTTCTGAGCTTGCTCTTCATAAAGTGAAAAATATTATTTTTCCTTTACAAACAATTTAATTACAAGATATGAAACTTGAAAATTCGTTTTTTCCCAATAAACGTCAAGTCTTATTATCAGTTTGGTTTACCTTTACCTTAAAGAGTCTGCTCAAAAGTAATTGTGATTGTACGATATACAGAGGACACGTTAGCAGTGATCACCGGTTGCGTTGATCATGTGGACCGAGACCTCAGGACAGAATCCTTTCTGTAAGTTAAAATAGGTTTTAATGTCACTCATGCCCCTTAAAGTGTTTCCTCACTTCTCTGTCATTATGTTGCCTCGTACAAATCAATCTCACCGAAGCATTTCCATTTGCATCTCCTCTTATTATTGTTCAGCACCACACTCTGAATGTACTTCAGCAGAACATCAACATCAAAGTGGATTCTGCACCAGTCGAATCACTGAAGATAATGAACTGAATCACTTCCAAAAAGCGGTGAAGGCATCAGTCCGCCTGTGATGCACGGCTCTTTTCAAATCTTCCAAAATAAACCTGCATCCCCTGAATAAGAAAAACACATATTTATGATTCAGTGAGATCCAAAATCTCTGCAGGGAAAGTTGATTGCAGTGGAGACTCAGTGGAACGCTCCTGGGAACGCTCAATTGCTGTGATTATTTTCATATTGACATGAATAACGTGTGTGTGTGTGTGTGTGTGTGTGTGTGTGTGTGTGTAAGCAGGATGTTTGATTTGTCATTACTGCTATCCAACTATGGACAATGAAAACATCCGTAAAACATCACTGAGGACAAATGTATTTTAATCTGTACCACATTGTTCTGCACATGTTGCCCATTAATGCTCCGATAACGGTCGTAATAAAGTAAACAGTCATGTCTGGCACCCATGCATGCAGGTGTTGTGACAACGACAGGAAGTCAATTATTTATCATAACTCTGATGTACTTCCAGAATAAATGTCCGTGGATCCACTTGATACTTGATAGTTGTCTCTACCGATGGATGATGCAGCGTTCATTTAATGGTGAGAAGAAATGGAAACAAATATCTCTTCTTCTGCTCTGTCTAAACATTTGCAGCCTTTATGCTTTCTGGTTCATGATTACATATTTTGTGGGATATATACAAATTAAAGTGCATTAATTTTTCTCAGGCTACAAAGACTTGAGACTATACTTGGACAGAGTCCTCGTATGTTTTCGGCCTCCCGATCCTCCTAAAGAGCTACAAATCTGTTTTTTTTAACTTTCTGATGACCCGATGCTGACCCTGACCAACCGGCGACCCATAATGCCTCACTTCACTCGCTTCTCTTCTCCCGCTCAGTCTCTCTTTAACCCTTTACCTCCTATGTGCACAAACAACAACAACAACAACAACAGATTTATGTACACACAGAAAAACACAATGCAATTATGATGCTGCCACATCCGAGGCTGAGCGGTGTGATTCACGGCTGCAGAGTTTTAGCAGCAACACTTTCTCTCAACAAAACTCTGCACACAGACACAAAGTACACAAATTAATGGAAATGGGACACATCCCAACTTGGGAATGCAATTCATTCTGCAGGCATTTGTTCATAAAGTATTGGACAGGATCCACAATCCATCCTTTTGTTGAGATAATGCTGCTTTAAAAAAACTCAGAAGTCCTCAAGTAGAGGTCGGGATCTTTTACAAATGGAGGCAAGTATTAGTGGAGAAGAAATATAAACTATCATAAAATGGAAATACTTACAGGTTTGATTTAGTGGGTATTTATTACCAGAAACGGGATATAATATTCATAACTATGTTTTCATTGTTTTTTAATCATGTGAATTACATTACATTACATTACATGTCATTTAGCTGACGCTTTTATCCAAAGCGACTTACAATAAGTGCATTCTACGGTTACAAACAAGAATCAGAACAACAAGAATCAAGAAGGTACAATTTCATCAATAAAGTTCAACTACAAAGTGCTATCAGTAAGAGCCATTTCAGTGCTACTAAAGTGCTACTTCCTTTATTCAAGGTATAGTCGGAAAAGATGTGTTTTTAGTTTGCGACGGAAGATGTAGAGACTTTCTGCTGTCCTGATGTCAATGGGGAGCTCATTCCACCATCGAGGAGCCAGGACAGAGAACAGTCGAGACTTTGTTGAGTGTTTAGCTCGCAGTGACGGAGCTACAAGCCGATTGGCAGAAGCCGAGCGGAGCGCACGAGTTGGGGTGTAAGGTTTTACCATGTCCTGGATGTAGACTGGACCAGATCTGTTCGTTGCACGGTACGCCAGTACCAGTGTTTTGAAGCGGATGTGGGCGGCCACCGGTAACCAGTGAAGGTCGCGGAGGAGCGGAGTAGTGTGTGAGAATCCTTCACATCAACACAAGGAGTAGAATCCACCGTGTTGCACCGCCACGTTCCTACGGAAGCCCAGAACGGACAAAACCAAACACTGGATCTAGAGAGTCTTTCACATTTTTACATCAAACATCCTGAAGGGAGGGGTCTGCAACCTCACCACTAGATGCCACTGAATCCTGCTCACTGCTCCTTTAAGTAAAGCACAGCGCTGGATTAAATGTCCTTGGTAACGTTCCACCACTGGATACACATCATGTCCACAGCTCCCCGTGAGCTTCATTACATTAACCGGCTGTATTTATGCACACATTGAGCACATTAAAGTGGTCTGAGTTCCCCTGCGTTCGTTCTGAGTGAGGTGATTATCTGTCAGTTGTTTACAGCTCGTTCTGCCGCGGAATTAAAATATCTATTTAAAGCTGCGTCAACGCATTTAATCATTAATCTGGCAACGAATGGAGGTGGAGGTTTATTTGAACCCCAGTAATCAGCATTACCAATGATTTCCCTGTGGTGCGGTTACTTGGGGTAATCTTCCTCTGGAGGGAACTCCTCCTCCTCCTCAGTCACACATGTTGCGTGGACTTCCTTCAGGTTTAACATCATCTCACACCTCTTAACAGGAGTGTCAGAGATGGAGCTCTTGTGGTGTTCAGCGTGCCGCCATGACAGGAAGTCCTGATTCATCTTTGACGCTGACCTCAGCTTTGATGTGAGGGGGAGAAGATAATCTCACCGTCCTGTTTCACTCTGTAAAGTTCCTACTTTTAGTTCCTCTAACCTTCACATCTAACAATACACATTCCTTCATGAAATGAGGTACTTTGATGCTTGAGATTCAGAACCAATCACACTTGGACTCAGTCGTGGAATGTAAAGACATTTCTTATTTTATTTGTGAAGCGCCTCTGGAATAGTCTGCCGGAGGCCGTTCAACAAGCTTTCATACTCTGGCTTTTAATTGTGTTTGACCTATTTTTCTGTTTTAAAGCAAAACAATTTATTACTATACTTTTATTTAAGGGAACTGTAATATACATTTGTGTATCTGATGAAAATATTCAACAAGACAATCAGATTTGGCTCCTCTTCCTGTGTCACATACAGGCTCATAAAAGCCCCTGGGACTCGAGCTCAACGATTTGGGACTTGACTTGAAAAATAACTGGTATATATTGTACATCTTTACCTATTTAATATGTATTTCTTTGCACTAGCCTACTGTGATTGTTTACACCTTACACATGACATGTGTTGTTGATCACTGGTGTATTAAGTTAAAGTATTAAGTTGATCCAGACTGCAGCTTATATATATATATATATATATATATTTATATATATGTATATGTGTGTATATATATCTTTTTTTGTGTGATCTTCTAACTCGTGACCCATCCGTCACACAATCAGAGCCCAGACATTTAATTGTCATTCAGCCGCTCCAGATGGAGTTGCTTACCTGCTGTGCTTGTTCACAAGGTGAGAAGTCTAAACGACTCTGTATCGATCGATGCCCGGCAGCCATCCTCACCCTCATTACCGTCTGTGAGGCCGCCGCAGAAACAGACGACCCCGAATGAGACGCGACAGAAGATCCACTTCAAGACAAACGTCAACATGTTGGGATTGACTTTTGTTTCTGATTTCACACAGTGAGGTTATTGACGCTTCGCTTCAGCCTTTTCTACCCTTATGGGAAGGCGTATGAATAGTAACACACTTTTTGAAGACATACAAACATGCATTATATGCATTTTAAGCATTTTTACTGTTATGTAAAACTAGCTAGGGTGTGGAAAAAAATACGTAAATCTGAATGAAAAATAATTCTAAACAAGACTTATCAGTCACGGTTTCCTACGCGGGTCAAAGTGGATGCATCCACCTTCCCTCCCGCTCACAATACTTAGTATTTCTGGCTATTTGAGTGTAGCATATTCACACAGATGGGTTTATGTTGCATTCAGTACAGACTAAATGTTGTGAAATAGCCGACACCATCCGAGAGAGAGAGATCCGGCGGCCCCCAAGGCTCAATTTTGGGTCCTCTTTTAATCTCTAATATGCTCCCACTACAAAAAGTAGACTCATTAAGACTCTACAGCCGTGCTAGGAGATGCTCACAATTAAAAAACAGACTGGTTGTATTGCATGCTCAATCATACAACATGGAATCAGCATTCATAACACACACACAATAAAGTAATATGATGGAGAGTTATTAATCCAGGGAAAGCGATCTGTGCGTGCTTTAAGAGTTCATGTGCGTGTGCTTCAGTAAAGGTGTGTGTGTGTGTGTGTGTGTGTGTGTGTGTGTGTGTGTGTGTGTGTGTGTGTGTGTGTGTGTGTGTGTGTGTGTGTGTGTGTGTGTGTGTGTGTGTGTGTGTGTGTGTGTGTGTGTGTGTGTGTGTGTGTGTGAGACTGGCAGTGTGAGGCAGAGAAAGGTCTGACGGTGCAGATAAGTTTGGGTCTCTGTCTCGTTGCTATCTGTTTCTTAGATCCCCTCTGAGGCAGCTCATTGATCCAGTGCAGAAAAAGACCAGCAGAGTCGATCCTTTTATTCCTGTTCCTTTATTTCGCCCGTCCCCTTAAGGACGTTGACCCATCACATGAAGTACAAATCATTTAGGAGTTCAATTTGTATTTGTAATTAATGCAAGTCTCAACATGAAGAGAGAATGTAGCTTTAACACATGAAGCATAGACTTCTATACAACCATAGGAGTCGCCCCCTGGTGGTCAGGAGAGAGAATGCAGCTTTAACACATGAAGCATAGACTTCTATACAACCATAGGAGTCGCCCCCTGGTGGTCAGGAGAGAGAATGCAGCTTTAACACATGAAGCATAGACTTCTATACAACCAGAGGAGTAGCCCCCTGGTGGTCAGGAGAGAGAATGCAGCTTTAACACATGAAGCATAGACTTCTATACAACCAGAGGAGTCGCCCCCTGGTGGTCAGGAGAGAGAATGCAGCTTTAACACATGAAGCATATACTTCTATACAACCAGAGGAGTCACCCCCTGGTGGTCAGGAGAGAGAATGCAGCTTTAACACATGAAGCATAGACTTCTATACAACCAGAGGAGTCACCCCCTGGTGGTCAGGAGAGAGAATGCAGTTTCAACACATGAAGCATATACTTCTATACAACCAGAGGAGTCGCCCCCTGGTGGTCAGGAGAGAGAATGCAGCTTTAACACATGAAGCATAGACTTCTATACAACCAGAGGAGTTGCCCCCTGGTGGTCAGGAGAGAGAATGCAGCTTTAACACATGAAGCATAGACTTCTATACAACCAGAGGAGTCGCCCACTGGTGGTCAGGAGAGAGAATGCAGCTTTAACACATGAAGCATAGACTTCTATACAACCAGAGGAGTCGCCCCCTGGTGGTCAGGAGAGAGAATGCAGCTTTAACACATGAAGCATAGACTTCTATACAACCAGAGGAGTCGCCCCCTGGTGGTCAGGAGAGAGAATGCAGCTTTAACACATGAAGCATAGACTTCTATACAACCAGAGGAGTTGCCCCCTGGTGGTCAGGAGAGAGAATGCAGCTTTAACACATGAAGCATAGACTTCTATACAACCAGAGGAGTCGCCCACTGGTGGTCAGGAGAGAGAATGCAGCTTTAACACATGAAGCATAGACTTCTATACAACCAGAGGAGTCGCCCCCTGGTGGTCAGGAGAGAGAATGCAGCTTTAACACATGAAGCATAGACTTCTATACAACCAGAGGAGTCACCCCCTGGTGGTCAGGAGAGAGAATGCAGCTTTAACACATGAAGCATAGACTTCTATACAACCAGAGGAGTCGCCCCCTGGTGGTCTGGAGAGAGAAAGCAAGTTTGAGTGTCCAAAATAAAAGATAAAAACTAAACACATACGATTCACACAAACCAAAACAATGCAACACAATTGGAGCATGTGCTCAGGTCTTAAAACTGACTCGATACATGATTCATTTTTTTAACACCAAATCACAATTTTAATTTTTCTAATCAGTCGAGCTGCTCGTATCCCGTAGCAACTGGCTGGCTGGATATCAGCACTCTATAATGAAGTAGGAGAGTCGAAGACATTAAAAGATGCATCTCTCTGCTTTTGTGTGGAAGAAACACAAAAGGCAGGAGCGTCTCCAGACCCTGTAGACTATGGGGGGAGGGGGGGCTGGGTAAGGGGGGGGAACAATAAATAAAAATAGTCATGTCACGACGGTGTCAGGCAGCGAGGTGGCGTCTGCTCTGTGATCTGTTTGTCCGGGTTCCCCTGCGGCGAGCTGCTGTCGACATCTGCTCTGCAGCGTTGACCTCGAAACCTGCATATTCCACACACACACACACACACACACACACACACACACACACTTCTAATCATTACTTTCACAAACAACATCTTCGGAGAGCCGCTGAGACAGTGGCTCGTTGGTGTTGACATCTCTTCCATATTTAGTTCCCTCTGTATCTACGCTGCATGTCCCGCTGTCAGTGGTTAATAATGTACATGGTAATAATAACATAAAAATAACACATGTGCAAAGCATTTTCATCTCCATCTGTGCATTTCACAACGAGTTTTTTTCTTTTCATACTAACCTCAATCACAATCAAATATTTAGTATTTGTCTGATAAAATAACACAGGATGTTGAGTCTGAACAATACATTTAGAAATCTAGCACACATTTTTTTTTTCAAGGCGACTGGGGCTTGCTGTGAGGATGAGGTAAATAAAAAGAAAAGTTCAACCTCGGAATAAAAAACACCAGAAATGAAAGAAATGGCCCAAAATAAAAAGCAGGAAACAAAAGCTCTTTAACCGAACGGACTTGAACGCCACAAACAAACTGAAAACTACTCGACAGCCAGAGTCTCCGCCCCCTTCAGACGACCACTAAGACTCCGTGACATCGATCGTGGGCGGTGATGAGACGGCTGATGGAGTTATTGACATTTAGATGATCCTGATTGCAGGTCGGCTTTCAGCAGACTGAAAATGTTTTGGTGGAAGTTGATTTTTGGCAGGTGCATATTTGCATAAATTACATAACGTTGCTGCAGAGTTTTTTTTTTTATGTCACTCGTATTATTTTTGGACAGAGAAAGGTTAAGAAAGCTGCACTGATTTGTAAATAAAAATAAAAATCCAAAATTAAATGTCAGTACCCTGCTAATGAATGGAGCAGTCAAAGTCACTGGCCTGCAAATATTTCAAAATAAAAGCTTTGTGTTAACATGTGATTCTGTCTGCAGAGAGACGCTTGATGGCTTTTATGTTGAAACGCTAACGAAAAGTATTGATCTAAAAATAAATATAATTTTTTTCCATGTTCTAGAGACGTACAGTTATGTTGCTTGGATGATGTCAATGTAGTAGGCCTCACATCATCCATTCCTCCATCCAACACAGTTAAACACAATCAAACGGATTTCATGGAAATTGTGGTTATGAAATCTCATCTTTGAGGAGAGAATGTGAGCTCATTGCTTTGAAAGCTTGGAGATGAAATGCATTTCCATAAATGCATTTTCTATCCGCTGCAGGTTTTGGAGGCTTGAGATTTCCCTGCTTACGGTGTGGGAACACCTCCACGGCCTCCGTGGTCGTGCACGTTGTCGCCCACGACAGCAGCCCGAGCAAAAACACAAAAATGAAAGAGGCGGCCGTTAAGGAGACGAAGCGCCTCTCCTGCAGCCGGCGGATCATTAGCTCTGTCTGTGAAGGCCGGAGTTCTCCCAGGACGCCAACCAGCTCCCCGTCTTCTGTGAGGTGGCACCGAGGCGGTTAAAAGGGAACAGAAGGGTTCGGCTAAAGGGGATGGATGGGCACGCTGCCCCCTTTGGACAAAAACTGTATTTCTTCTTCTGCACCGTAAATACCTGTGTAAGAGGAATCGATGAGGAGGACCTGATGACTATCCATCTCTCTCCGTGTGTGTCTCTGTGTGTGTGTGAGTGTGTGTGTGTGAGTGAGTGTGTGTGTGTGTGTGTGTGTGCCGTTTCTCCCTTCGGTGCCTATTATGGAGGATCCGTGTTCAGGAACCGCTGTGAGGCTCTGCAGACCCAATCGACCCAGACATCCATCTGGAGCATGAAAGTGATTTTCACTTCTCTTTGGAGTCTCCATCCTCCTCTTCCTCCATCTCCATCCTCCTCTTCCTCCCTCTCCATCGCCTCTTCTCTGTCACTTCTTATTTCTCACTTGATCCGATTGGATTTTCTTCCTTTTTTTTTCTCTCCCCCCAAAACATGAACTGGGTGTTTGCTGTTGTGAGTCTATTTGCAGGCGATGTCTCTGTGTGTTCACTCTGGGATCCTTTAAGGTGGAATGCTGAGCCTCGCAGCAGGAATCCTCTCAGGAGCATCTGTTCTCCAGGAGGAGGCACATTTACATTATAGTTGCTTTAAAGACTCGTTTTACTGCATAAACACATCTGCAGCGCATTAAAGCGCCAACAGATGTTAACGCGACGACCTTATGTAACCGCTAACTCTGTCAACATCTTCTTCTGTGTCACCAACCTGATTTATGATTATTCTGTCTGACGTTCAATGATCATAAGACAATGAAAAAGTGTTTATGAGTCATCCTGGTTCTTATTAATTAATCTCACACTATGCATCCTGCAAACATGAAAATATGAAAATATAAAGAATACACTCGCTTACGAGCAAATGAACACGCCGGCCTGACATCCCAACGACAATATGGACAAGAATACTACCGCCGTTGTCCACAGGGGGCGCCAACATCCACACAAAATGAAAGTTCCTTGTCCTCGTCACTCCTAATCTTTCGGACGTTTTCCTGCGAAAAAAGATCAACACGTGTTCGATTTCCGCTCGTTACATCCGTACGGCCTTTTCAAAAATAAACTCTGTCAAGTTTCAGGTCAGGTTTTAGGAAAAGTTCGTCGTTTGGGTTAAAATAACTGTGGAAGTGCCGTCACTGAGGTACGAAAGCTACGGGACCCAAACAGAAACACTCGTTGCACAGCGGCCTCCTGGGTCAAAGGTCGCCGTTGGGTTGACGCCTCCGCCTCCATTGATTCAGACGATATATAAAGAAGAGATGAGAGCAGATATGCACACAGCGATGGACGGAGCTTTCTCCTTTACTTCACCTTCCCCCCCTTCCCCCTCCATCCCTCCTTCGCCTTCCTCTCTTTTATCTCCTGCAGGCTGATTCCTGAAAACCTCCTCTGTCTCCATCTGTCCTTACCCTCCAAGTCATTGATCCACCGAGGCTGCCCCATTACTGCATCAGGGCTGCACACTGAGAGGGGGGAGGGGGGGAGAAGAAGAGAGAGAGAGAGAGGGAGAAAGAAGAATAGATAGAGCAGGAAGCGGAGAGAAAGAGAGGAGCTGGAGGGATGCTGCAGAGGAGAGAAGAGTGATGAGGTTGGAGGACGGGATTAATAAAGTTGAAGGACATCTGGACCTTAAATAATTAAATAACAGAAATAAAATGCTATCTTTTAAACGCAGCTATAAAAGTTTAAATCCCCAAAGCCGGAAGGGAAAAATATTCATTTTTTGAGGCTATTTCCGCCTTTAATAACTATTTATCAGCCACTCGATGCACCTCGACCGCTCGCCAGCGGCGCCCGGCCTCGGCGATGCAAATTCCTCAGGACGTCGTGCTTTTTGTTCAACAACAACTACGGAGGAGTTCAAACTGGACCGAATATGTTCCACTTTCCAGGTTTTGTTGCAGAGGAGTCACACAAACCTGGTGTTTTTGTTGCCGAGCAGGCTTTTATTTTGAAAGGGGGAGAGGGCAGTCTAAACAGAAAGAGGGTTCGGGTTTGGCTTAAAATCCAGAATTAATGAATTGATTTTGTGGCTTTAATTCTGACATTTATCTGATTATCTTGTTACATTATGCTCTACATAGAAGGAGATTTATTTTACCCATAATTTGCTGTATGAGCTGACCCCAAAAACAAATTATACGAGTGTACGAGTTTTCAGGGAACAGAGTTTTTCACAGAGATGGTTATTAATATCTGGTCTGCCAAAGTAAACTTCATCAACAATCAAACTTTATCCCCAAAAAAACATTGAAAAAACAGAATCATATGTGTTTTTGTGTTTTCTTTAACACAAATAAAACCTTTTCATCAGAAATTGGTGCATAACAATTCATCATTACGTGTTAATACGTGTCAACAATGCAGTTAAATAATAAAAGACACAACGCTGGCCGTGAAAACCACAATGCTGGCGGTCTGAAACTTTGTAAGGTCGTCTCCAGGTAAACACCCTCGATCATGGCTGTCAATCAACGTTGAACCTCGTGTTCTGACATGGGACTACATTGATCACCTTCATCAGTCATGCTGCCCGTTGAAGGGGTTTCTTTAACCTTAATTTACTGTGTGAGAGCTCTAAAACATGCTCTCGTTAAAGCAGAAGCCAAGCGGACGAGTTGCCAGGAGTCTTTGCTGCAATCTGAGGGGAAATATGAAGGTTTGAAACACATTTCATAACAATCAATCCAATAGTTGTGCATATATTTCAGTCTGATCCAAAGTGCAGGACATAGATGACCCTCGACGCTGTGAGCATTAGAGCAAAGTTAAACTTCCAGCCGCTGGCCAAAGCAGATTTACACTTTAAAGCCTCTTTAGTCCGGTCGGGGCAAAACGCTCAGCAGAAAACAGGAAGATGTGTTTATGATGATGATGACAGAAAGCTAATGGCGTCTTCATGTAAACACGGACTCTGTGAGTGTTGGGTGGTGTCAGGTGGGTAAACAGCTTGGAGGCGGCTCAGATTCTTGGCTCGTGCGATGCAGGGAATAAAACGCAATTATCTTTGTTTGCTTCTGCCACGGGGAGAAGTGTGCGATGCGGAACAATGAGGCGGAACGCCACCCGTCTCCTCCCCTGTGTTGGATTCTTCACACGGAATAATACTTATTATCGGAGGCAAAGACGTAAAACTAAAGTAATTCAAAGGTATCCCACAAAATGTACGTTAGCCGTGTAATCGTGAAGGAGGAAGTGTAAAGAACCCTGAAGCATGATGGGAGTGGAGCTGATGTTTCAACCCAGCTGTTCGATCCCGTGTGAAACCAGAAGGCAACGTTGAGGTTTTTGTATTTAAAGCCAAATGACGATCTTTGACTAAACCTGACAAAGTGGTTTTGTTGCCTCAAGCTAACTTAGTATTTTACGATCTTTTCCTTCACCTTACTAAGTATTTCACGATCTTTTCCTCAACCTAACTAAGTATTTCACGATCTTTTCCTTCACCTTACAAAATATTTCACGATCTTTTCCTTAACCTAACTAAGTATTTCACGATCTTTTCCTTAACCTATCTAAGTATTTCACAATCTTTTCCTTAACCTATCTAAGTATTTCACGATCTTTTCCTAAACCTAAGTTTTGCTTAAACCTAACTGCCTTTTTTGTGAAGATGGAAGTTTATTTCATAACATTTTATTAGATATTGTTGTATGAGGAGACGCTGCTTACAGTAACATAGTACACATGGTGGAATATATTATATCTGGACCCGAATATTTTTCTAAGACAGAATCTTAAAAATGAATTGAACAACGCATGGGGAGCTTGGGCCAACAGGGTTGAGCACAGAGGCTGCAGCATGAATGGGGTTGCAGCCCGACACTGGACATCGTAACGTCCAGAGACATCGGCACAGTCGGTAATCAGCTTTAACCGACTCGGCTAACGAAACCACGTAAAGGCTGCAGATTGATGATGCGAGTTAATGACGCATTTCTGCTCTCAGATACGTATTTTCTCATTTCGTCTTATTGCGACACGAATCCATCGCACAATCTGAAAGTGTCGCGCTGATATCATACAGCCGGAGACCGAGGCTTGTACCTGACCGTCTCACACACGGACATGAAATAAACCAACACCGTGGTTTAAAGGCGCCTTGAGAGTGAAGATGATAACGAGTGCAGAGTTCTGCCGGTGTGTTTAGGAGAATGTCATTTGGGTGTATTGTGTCCAAAACAGTCCGAAACATGAGTGGTAAAATCTAGCCACAGCCATCCCTTAAATCACCACTTACAGCTTCCTGCCCTCAGGGTAAAGGGTGCAGGAGGCATAAAATATGGTCATCAGAAGGGAAGACACAACATATTCAGTGTATTAAACCTTAACTCGGTCCTCACCACTGAGCACCGTGCGCTCCTTTTCTGATAAAGCTTCTATTGTGTTTTTATGCAAATGTCTTTTAATGGACCCTTTTTACTAGAACATTTAAGACACATTCATGCCTTTTGACTCCAAGCGAAGGTACTACTTACTGCTTGTGCAGCCACACTGGGAGCAGCTATGGTTCTTCATGAAGGAACAGTGTTTACATGTCAGACAGGGAAACCCGTCCTCCTGACATGAAGCACAATGTGGATTAATCCGTTCAGACATCCGGCCGCTGAGCACTCTGCTGCTCTCAAAAGATCATTTTCAAGACTTGTGTTTCTCTTTCTCCGTCGTTTCTTTTTTCTGTCCACGTTTGAAAGGTACATCAAGCTTTTCCTGTGTTACTACCAGAGAAATGTATTAATCTCAGGTTGACGACAACAACCATTTGAAATGGATGGTCTCAGTGGCCGGTCTGGGCCTCGGCTGGTGACGGGGAAATTGGTGGCCAGCTGGGATCAAGGTGGCGATCACTTATTTCTTTGACATCCTTTATTTTTATTTGTGCCCCCCCCTGCCCCCACAGTTTTCCTCGACACGGTGAACTTGTCATACAAATTGGTTTTCACGAGCATTACTAGCACATACCAGTGAGCAGCCTGCTAAATAAGTCATGAAGGAAAGAAAGATGGCCGAGTGGTTGAGGAGCAGTGCTGTGATGGACCCCCGGACCCAAAGAGAGGAAACATAAACTATGCAGGAAAGAATGGAAATAAAACCGTCCAATGTCTTTTGGGTGTATTGTTTCTGCCACAGATACGTTTTGCACAGCAGATGACCGTTAGTGAGTTACGTGGCACAATAACAAGCGATGAAGGACGGATGGAGTGGAACAAACACGGGACTTTCACCAGGCGACCGCTGTTCATGTTACGCGTGAAACCAAATGTAAAAGTTGACTTTACCCTTGTTGTGTACGGAAGTCCGGGGACGGCGGTTGATATTAATTTAGGGTAGTCACGTGATGTTTGGGCTCAACCTGACAGTTCGGATGAAGGAATGAATGGGAATCGATGTTGATTGAATCCCTTTTCATTTGCGGTGGAGGAGCGGCCGAGAGTGTTTTTGTCAACACGACGCTCTTTCAAGCAGAGCCAACGTGTGATGACATTTTGAATACAAGCGCTCGGTGAACGCCTGACACTCGAAGCACATTCAGCCTTGAAGAGACCTCAGGGACAGATTTACTCTGAATATCTTCAGCTTTTTAAAAATGTTTTTATTGAATTTATTTACAGACGCAAATGGATGTATTTACCTCCTGATTCAGTCTGACGGCAGCTCGTCACTCAGCTGAAGGACGGACCCGTTCTGTGAATGAGGAGCTCTTACAGTCCAGAGGCCTCCAACTACCTCGAAGGAAATACTCCAAACAGTATTGTACTTTCTACACACATGTACATCATATTCATCTTTATTTCTAATGCTGCTGTTCAGAAATGTGTTTCTATTCTTGTTTTATAACTACAGGTGAGATAAAAAAAAAACAGCCGCTGACTAAGTAAAATATTTAATAAATTGAATAATTGTATAAATCCAAACCTTGCTAAAGCATCCCCTGCTTTATGGTCTGTTTGACTCTAAATGAGCATAATTTACTAAATGAACATCATGCTGTATTGAAGAAGACTTGAAACTAGAGATTGAGACATAAACTCATGTTTACAATGTTTACTGAGGGAATACATCAAGAGAGAAGTAGAGTCATTTATATAGACTTCTATACAACCAGAGGAGTCGCCCCCTGGTGGTCAGGAGAGAGAATGCAGCTTTAACACATGAAGCATAGACTTCTATACAACCAGAGGAGTCGCCCCCTGGTTGTCAGGAGAGAGAATGCAGCTTTAACACATGAAGCATAGACTTCTATACAACCAGAGGAGTCGCCCCCTGGTGGTCAGGAGAGAGAATGCAGCTTTAACACATGAAGCATAGACTTCTATACAACCAGAGGAGTCGCCCCCTGGTGGTCAGGAGAGAGAATGCAGCTTTAACACATGAAGCATATACTTCTATACAACCAGAGGAGTCGCCCCCTGGTGGTCAGCAGAGATAATGCAGCTCTAACACATGAAGCATAGACTTCTATACAACCAGAGGAGTCGCCCCCTGGTGGTCAGCAGAGATAATGCCAGTTTTAAGAAACTTCTGGATCGGATTCACTCGTTTGCCGCCTGGTTGAAACTGAACAAATGAGAAGCAGATTGAAAAGTGTTTGATGGACATTTATTTCTGTTTCAGAACATAAACATCATGAACTAGTTCCTGCAGTAGACATTATACCATCTTTAAGTCTCAGATGTAATTCAGCCGCTGTGCAGCAAAAGCAAAAAAGACCTGTTGTTGTTGCGCATGTCTGCAAAGTACTGGAGCCCAAAGCCAAAATGTAATTAATTAATGCTGTCAATTAATTTGCTATGAATTAATGAACAGCACAGAGCAATCACCGAGGAAGTTAATGAACCGCGATAACAAACAAAGTGGCCTTCACCCAATCGACAGCAAGCACAACAGCATCATACGTATGAAACACTGCGTGCATCGTGCACCATGACTTCATGGGAACATAAATCAATTTCAGGATTTATGAGGTACGAACACCAAGCAAGCTTTTTCCCAAAAGGCTACAAGTCGCAATCGGCTGTAAAACAGAAAAGCATCTATTATGCTATGAAATAAAAAAAGTACCAAAATGTATTGAATAATCAAACGTTGTGTTATTAACACTTTTGCTATGTGCCAACAGAAATGAACAGACATGAAGCATAGACTTCTATACAACCAGAGGAGTCGCCCCCTGGTGGTCAGGAGAGAGAATGCTGCTTTAACACATGAAGCATAGACTTCTATACAACCAGAGGAGTCACCCCCTGGTGGTCAGTAGAGAGAATGCAGCTTTAACACATGAAGCATAGACTTCTATACAACCAGAGGAGTCACCCCCTGGTGGTCAGGAGAGAGAATGCAGCTTTAACACATGAAGCATAGACTTCTATACAACCAGATGAGTCGCCCCCTGGTGGTCAGTAGAGAGAATGCAGCTTTAACACATGAAGCATATACTTCTATACAATCAGAGGAGTCACCCCCTGGTGGTCAGGAGAGAGAATGCAGCTTTAACACATGAAGCATAGACTTCTATACAACCAGAGGAGTTGCCCCCTGGTGGTCAGGAGAGAGAATGCAGCTTTAACACATGAAGCATAGACTTCTATACAACCAGATGAGTCGCCCCCTGGTGGTCAGTAGAGAGAATGCAGCTTTAACACATGAAGCATAGACTTCTATACAACCAGAGGAGTCACCCCCTGGTGGTCAGGAGAGAGAATGCAGCTTTAACACATGAAGCATAGACTTCTATACAACCAGAGGAGTCGCCCCCTGGTAGTCAGGAGAAAGAATGCGTATATTATTTTTTAATTTAGCCAAAAACAAATAGGCTAAAAGGAAAAGGGAGTCATTTTTAACCTCACAGCTACGTCTTGATGTCTGATCGATGTCATGCGCTCAGGCCTCTGCCTCCATTTTTATTTTCAAGGATTTTCAGTGTAAATTTCGTATCAGCAGCTTTCAGGTCAGAACCCCGTCGCTGTGACCTTCTGGCTTTTCTTCTTCTCCTTCTTTGGTTCTTCCTTTCTTCCTCTCTGTGTGTGTGTGTGTGCTGTCATAGAAACACTTAATGAACAGCAGGCCTGACCTCCTGCTCGCTACAGAAAAGTGAGACCTTGGCATTTCCCAAGAAAATGTTAACACATTCCGACTTCTCTTCGTCCTGTCAGCCATTTTGCACTTCAGACTTGTGTCTTTTTACCCTTTACATAATTTGTTCTCTGTGTGTGTTTGAGAGGATATGAATATAGAATATGCATGCACTCTAGGCTGTGTGTGTGTGTGTGTGTGTGTGTGTGCATATAGCCTCCGAACTCCCCATGCCGTAGCAGTCAAACGCCGGCCGATATATCTGCAGTGACAGGCCTTAAACAACAGGCGAGGGAGATAACTGAGGTCGGCGTGAAATATGATTAAAGCACAGCCTTCCTCTTCGCCTTTGATTTAAAAGGAGCATGGCACAAACAACTCATCTCTTCCACCCACCCACCCACACACACACACACACACACACACACACAGGAAACACAAAGTCAGCCACAAAGCATGGAAAAACCCCCAGAAAGAGAGCAGAGGAGGGAGGAAGAAGATAATGACGATGGTGGGAAGCAGCCTCCTCAGCAGTCTGAGTGGAAGTTTTTTGGGGCAGATTGAATCTTCTTTTGTTGCCTCTGAAATGGAAAAAGAAAAATGTCCTGCAGGAATTATTAATAACGACCTGGAGAAACGCAGCGTTTGACCATCTTGACAATGTTGCCAGAACCATGAGTCAGCTGGAATGTCGTGTTTTTATTGTTGTTTATTATTACGACTGATTTTACGGAAGTATCTTTTTGTGTGTTTTAGAACAGTCTTACGTGATTAATTTACTCTGTGTTGTATTTTATTTTATTGTTTATACAATTACTTTATATTATCTTTAATTAGTGTGTATTGGTGTCTTCATCAAAATCTTCATTTCTTTGTCTTTTATTTTTTTATTTTTTCCTGATTCAGTCTAAAACAAAAAGTTGTATCTTTGCTATTTCTCTGTGTGGAGCTCCAGGAACCTTCACTTTTCTATGATTTTTATTTATTTTACTTTAATGTTGCACGTTGAATCCTGCACCTTCAGTCCAGTAGATGGCAAACTTTCCATCTCTTAATAATAATAATAATAATAATAATGCTACATTGAGCCACAACCAAACCTCAGGGGATAAAACGTCTGCACACACGGACGTTGTAGATGTTGCATTTATGGGATAATATAGCGATCCTGTAGCTAACGGCTAGCCAGCTAACCGCTAACTGTAGCTCCGTTAGCAGTTAGCGGTATTTCTTTCTCACGAGATAGAAACACAGCGGGCGGTTTTGTGTGATGACTCGCTGATGTTTCCTCGATATTTGTACTCAAATACTTCACTAACTGATTGCAATGGAACTTGATTCAGAGATTATGTTGCCCCCTCTCCTCTTCCTTTCTCCTTCTCTTCCTCCTCCTCCTCCTCTTCCTTCCTCCCTCCTCCTGCTTTCTGCTCCTTTATTCACCTCATTCCTCCTCCTGCCTTTACCAACCACAATCTTTCTTTCTCCTCTTCCTGAGACTGAGGATGATTGAGGTGGACGTAGGCGCCGCTTGTCTGAAGGACACAGACGGTCCCTGAGGGGGCGGAGCCTTTAGTCCAATCAGCCGCTCCTTTTGTCCAATCAGCCGCTGGTCGATGCCGTTTGACCCGTTTCTCAGCGCCACAAACTCCAGTTAAATGTCTGCGATGTCTTTAATTCAGCTTTTTATTATTTGGTTTCGTTCTTTTCAAAATACAAAAGGCCTTAAACCCTGAACCCTCAGGGACTGACCTATGTGACGTCTGTGAGAGACGGTAAGGACACAATATGTATGTTATGTAAAAATAATGGTTATGTATTTTTTACTTTTTACTCCCTGATTTGAACATCTTCCAGGCTCTTTCCTCACAAGTTATTTGTTAAATAATCTATTTACTATTTTCATCTTAAATGATGATGAATAAATCAATAAATGTGTCAAGTAATCTCTGCTTTCAATCCTCTGATTTCACCTGTTTTTAAGTTCCATGTTTTAATCCCTAATGTTTCTGAGTAAATTTAAAGTGCCGTCTCCGTGCTTCGCCTGGTAATCCGGGTGTTTAACGTCACATTGCTATGCATTGTGGGTAATGCCTCGAGGCAAAGTCTGCAGAAATGCTGACTCACAGAAATTGTTCCTAAAGCGCTCGAAATGTCTGCGAGAGACTCGAACACTCGATGATTTGACGGAGGGACAGAACTAAAACCATGTTTGATGTGCGGCGCTGTCCGTGGTGCTGATCACGCTGACTGACTCGGAAATGTCATTTTAACCCCAGTTTCTGCAGGTGGTTTTCTTCTGCACCACAAACCCTCAGCGCTTCTTTTCGGACACTTTCAGGCCGAGAAGTTCACCATCGATGACTCATCAAAAAACGCCCTCGGCTGCAGCTGAGTCATGTTCAAGAGAAAGACTGGGTGAGAAATCAAGGACATCCATGTGAGATCTGAACAGTCAATTGAGACATTTCTGAGGTTGTATTTGCATGTAAAGAGGACTCAAGAGGGCAAGTGGACTCTGTGATCTTGTGATCTGGAGGTCGGCTTTAAGGCTTCATATCCTTCATAATGCTGCATTATGAAAACACGTCTGTGATGATGTCGATCAAGAGCAGAGCGATGGTTAATGTTAATACCGTGAATAAAATAAGAGAAGGGCAGAAGGTAAATCAGAACGTTATCACCAGAAGCTTGAATGAATGCAGTTGTTTGGAGGAGATGTTTAAGATAAGATAAGATAATCCTTTATTAGTCCCGCAGTGGGGAAATTACAGGATTACAGCAGCATTGCTCAGTACGTAAAGATAAAATAAATCAAGTAATATAAATAAACAGTAATAAACAGTAATACACATAATAAAATAAACAGTAAAGAAGAACTTGAATGTACAGTAGAATATTGAATATACAAATTACAAAATATTACAAAAAATTGCACCAGAATGGATTATAGTGACCAGAGTGATAAAAGTGTTCAAGTATTGAGAGTTGAATGTTTGTGGGCTACTGGGAGGTCAGCTTGTTGTGCAGCCTGACAGCAGCAGGGAGGAAGGACTTGCGGTACCTCTCCTTCACACACCGGGGGTGAATCAGCCGGTGGCTGAAGGAGCTGTGCAGAGCTGCCAGGGTGTCCTGCATGGGGTGGGAGGCGTGGTTCATCAGGGATGAGAGCTTGGCCATCATCCTCCTGTCTCCCACCACCTCCACAGTATCCAGAGGACACCCCAGCACGCTGCTGGCCTTCTTTACCAGTTTGTCCAGTCTCCTCCTGTCAGCTGCCGTGATGCTGCTGCACCAGAAGACCACTCCACAACAATATGAAGATAGATCATCGATATTAAAGAAGGAATTATGACCGGTTTAACTTCCTCACACTAGCCCCAAGCGGCTTATGAAATATAGTTTAAAGTACTAATGCAAAGCTTCTGAAGAAAGCAACCAGAGACGGTGATTTCTGGAACAGTGGAAAGACAATCGGTGAAGTAAGATTTATGGTTTCTGTCAATGGAGTCTGGTGGCTTTGAGGAGAGCCATCATTTGCATGTTTGGGCCGTTAATAACTTGTGATAATTATCCAAATCCATGGATTTTATTCCTTTTTTTAATAGGCTTGAGTTTGGCTATAACTCAGGTTGTAGTTCACGATGTAGCGCTAACAGCGATCAGCGGCTAGAAAGACGATGCAGATCGTTTTTTTGTGAATATCGGCCGATAATGAGCATCAACGAGGAACACACTTATCTTTCACTGGCTGATGTGGCAACAGGGTTGAAACACAGATTTCTTCCAGCCAAACATACAAACATCAGCTAGGCAGCAAAAGGTTGAAGAAATAGGTTGAAGAAATGGGGGCGACTGTGGCTCAGTGGTTAGCAAGTCAGTCTTTCAAACAGAGGGTCGGTGGTTCAAACCCCGCCTCAGCCAGTCCATGTCGTTGTGTCCCTGAGCAAGACACTTAACCCTCATTGCTCACCGTTGCTGTGTCTACTGTCTACTGTATATCATGTAAGTCATTTTGGATAAAAGCGTCAGATAAATGAAATGTAAAAATAACCGATAGAATAATTTCCGTTTGAATTCTGAACCCAATCGTCCGTTCAATCGCCCCCGTGAGCCGGACACGTGAACGTACACGCCGAGCATTATCCAAACAGGAAGTGCAGTGAATAGTCACTAAATGATGTGACTGGTTCTCTCAGTTTACAGGCTCACTTAGCCACCTAACTAAGCAGAGACTGAGCAGCAGGTGCAGACTATTTCACCGCTGGCTGCTTTTGGATGGCCGCTGTTCGCCGTGTTAGCGCCCTCATAATCACTGCTTAATGATTTTTTGGGGAGCTGCTGAGGCCCTGCAGCCTCCAGCACGCCGTTCACAAGGGACGAGGCCCAGCTACAGCCGGGTCTGAGGCCTCCCGAGACCGAGTTCATAACAAACCGCCAGTCGCCCGAACCCTCGCAGGAAAGTGCTCTTTGATTATGTTTTACAACAATCCACGTTTTTTTCATGAAGTGATCATTTTCACATCTGAGAAGTGAAGTATGTGTTGAAGAAAACTCTCCGGTGTGCTCTGCGGTTTTCAGATCCATAACTCGTCAGATCTTCATGTGATGTCATTTAGTTTTATAGGGCTGACTGGACAAGAATCAGGGAAAGTAATACTCCCCAAAACTCATGACTTTGCAATCGATGTTCAATGTCAGGAATTTTAATTAATAATAAAAGGCTGTATTGTTCAAAATTATTGGAAAAAGAAGCTGACTATCGAAAGTCTTGAGATTTAAAATTGTTCTCGAAGTCTAAATTTTTTGCAATTGTGCATTTTTTTTAAATACGTTAATTAGTGTGATTTCACCACATTCAGAGAGGTTTTAATGTAAAAACGTGATAATAAGGATTCAACAAAAAACTACATATTATATTAAATATCAGTTGTTAACATTATTAATCTTCACGCTGATCATTGATTAAACTCTGATACTAAAAGTAGTATTTGTTCAATTTCACTTGTGTAAAAAATTTAAAAGAATAACATTTAGAGTTTTTGATGGTTGACAGGCAGAAAATAAATTTTGGGACGGTGGCGGGGAAAACAACATATGGATCACCAACGATCGGCAATCGATATCCATTCCACAAATGCGTGATCAGGTATTCATATTTGCTGTTTTATTTGCTTTAATGGATATTGTATTATTATATTATTTGCATGTATGTATATTATTTGCTTTAATGGATATTGTACTAAACCAGTATGCTGGAGGAAGATGCAGATCATCCAGCACTAGTGCTTCCCTTTCACCAAAGAACAAACTGAAGCCGCTCAGAAACCAGAGTGACATAAATGTCAGATGGCTCCAGTTCAGGTAAATATATATTTAGAGAGATCCGGATCTCCAGCTACAATAATCCTTCGTCTCCCACCGCTCAGTGAAGTGCGTCACCCTCTTTGTTCTCCACCCGCGGTCTGAAGGGTCTGGAATCTATCTCACGCAGCGTGGCCTCCACAGATAACGCGATCCAGCTCCTCGAACGTAATTGTTAAAGGTTTAACAGTAAAAGCCAGATGGAGAGCAACGGAGATAAGGTGACTGAGATATGAGGGGAAGCAACAGGAGAGAGAGAGAGTACCTCCGTGCAGAGGATTTTAAAAAGAAAACAACAGATTGATCGTGACGGGGACGACTCTGAATGCTCTTTCATGCTTTTCAGGTTGTAGAAGGTTCGTTCTAAACAACAATGGCGGCTCCTAAAAGTATAGTGTGGATGCTGCAACAGCATCATTACATCACACCTCCAGCGTATTCCTCCATTGACAGAAGAGTAAAAGGCACTGAAAGCTTTTCTTGATGTGAAAGACATTTGATGGACGGATGGTTCGGTCGATCACCTGACAAGTGCTCTTTGCTAAAGGTTTCCAACGATGGCGGCTCAAGATGTTCCGGTGTAATAATCACGGAAGAGCAGTTCAGGTTTTAAGCTCCACATATCTGGAACAACCTGACAGGAAACTGCAGGTCAGCTGCAACTCTCTTTTCTTTTAAACCAAAGAAGACTTTTCTGTTTGCAGCAGCCTTTTTATCAAATAATTTCCTCCACCACACCGTCTCTTTTGTTCTTGTATTTCAGTCCAGTCTTATTCTATTTCAGCTTGTTTATTTTCTATTCTCTTGGCTCTTAAACTACTCTTTGTAATTGTATTTGCAGTATAATGTGTTTCCTCTTCTGTTTCATGTAAAGTACAAAGAATTGCCTTGTTGCTGAAATGTTCCGGATGAATGAACTAAAGTTAACAGGCAACATGTTGGTTTAGCAAAGCTTTCGTCAAACAAAAATGTCTTAAAGCTGCATTCTCTCTCCTGACCACCAGGGGGCGACTCCTCTGGTTGTATAGAAGTCTATGCTTCATGTGTTAAAGCTGCATTCTCTCTCCTGGCCACCAGGGGGCGACTCCTCTGATTGTATAGAAGTAAATGCTTCATGTGTTAAAGCTGCATTCTCTCTCCTGACCACCAGGGGGCGACTCCTCTGGTTGTATAGAAGTCTATGTTTCATGTGTTAAAGCTGCATTCTCTCTCCTGACCACCAGGGGGCGACTCCTCTGGTTGTATAGAAGTCTATGCTTCATGTATTAAAGCTGCATTCTCTCTCCTGACCACCAGGGGGCGACTCCTCTGGTTGTATAGAAGTCTATGCTTCATGTGTTAAAGCTGCATTCTCTCTCCTGGCCACCAGGGGGCGACTCCTCTGATTGTATAGAAGTAAATGCTTCATGTGTTAAAGCTGCATTCTCTCTACTGACCACCAGGGGGCGACTCCTCTGGTTGTATAGAAGTCTATGCTTCATGTGTTAAAGCTGCATTCTCTCTCCTGACCACCAGGGGGTGACTCCTCTGGTTGTATAGAAGTCAATGCTTCATGTGTTAACACTGCATTCTCTCTCCTGACCATCAGGGGGCGACTCCTCTGGTTGTATAGAAGTCTATGCTTCATGTGTTAAAGCTGCATTCTCTCTCCTGGCCACCAGGGGGCGACTCCTCTGGTTGTATAGAAGTAAATGCTTCATGTGTTAAAGCTGCATTCTCTCTACTGACCACCAGGGGGCGACTCCTCTGGTTGTATAGAAGTCTATGCTTCATGTGTTAAAGCTGCATTCTCTCTCCTGACCACCAGGGGGTGACTCCTCTGGTTGTATAGAAGTCAATGCTTCATGTGTTAACACTGCATTCTCTCTCCTGACCATCAGGGGGCGACTCCTCTGGTTGTATAGAAGTCTATGCTTCATGTGTTAAAGCTGCATTCTCTCTCCTGGCCACCAGGGGGCGACTCCTCTGGTCCGGACCAGAATTGCTCAATGAGGGAGAAAAGAGTGGATGTGACTCTTCGATATCCTCACACACTTGGTGCAGCAGGCTCTGTGTTTATCGGTGAAAAAGGAAAGGCTTTTCTTTTCTTTGTTTTGGGGCGAGTTTGTGAAACGTTCATAAATAAAATAACTCCTTCCAGCGCCTCTGAACCCTCGTCCTCTCTTGAACAACCAAACTACAAACGTGAGTAACCTTAAAGCGGAATCTCCACTTCAGAAGGAAAAGAGTTCAGGGACTCTGGAGGCAATCACTGCAATCATTTGTGAAATATCTGAAGCCGTGCAAGAAAAAAAGCACCAAACTGACCTTTAATCCACCTCTTTGTTCTGGTTTTAATCTTTTTTCTTCTCCTCGCTCCACTCTGTAGATTCTTTACAGGTTTTAATAACACCAAAAAAAACTATTGTGATTCATAAACAAGTCATATCTACACTGAGGGCGACTCGACACGCGTGTTCAATTAAAGATGCGACACTTTCTCAACCATGAAATTGTATCTGAGGGAGATGAAGCCAAATGAAACGGCGAGAAGCTCCGAGGCGAGCGGTCCGACGTGGCTGTTAACTCCTGCCGAACAAAAGCATAATTACAGTTTTTTTCGATTGCTAAACGACAGTGGACACAACTGGAGTCACATGTGCAAAACTCTAACTACAGTCTGCACAGCAGCAGTTCATGTGGACCAAACTCTAGTTCGTTTTTCATTGCTTGAACACAGTTTTCAAAACTCTACACACTTATCCCATGACTTTAACCACAACCTGCACAACACTGTGGATTTAAAGCACTTTGTTCAAATGCTAACACACTGCTGTCAAAACTGTGAACCACACATTCAAAAAATAGATTTCAGCCTTGTGCCTTTCAAACACTGCTGATTGCAATTTCAGCTGAAAGGCTAAGCAGGTGTCTTGTTTTAGACTTGTTAGTGAACACACACACACACATATATATATTACAGTATATATAGGTAGAGCTCAGAAAGACTCATTTTGGAAATGGAACAAGGAAGACGGGTTCATGGAGGGAGAAGGGTGGCAGGGAGAGGGCGGATGCGTGGAGGAAGACAAAGAAGACAAAGAGCTGTTATTTCAGATGAAATAAGGGCTACACTTATAGACCATGTCGTGAACCATGGTCTCTCATTGAGAGAGGCAGGGTTGAGGGTGCAACCCAATCTGCAAAGATCCACAGTGGCATCTGTAATGCGAATTTTCCATCATACAAACAGGTGAGAGTTACATCCTTACAGTAAATGAAAACATTACAGGAATCTATTTTGTATTGCAATTATAGAATATTTACACAGATATATATTACAGTAAGTTTGACTGTAAAATATATTTTTACAACAGGACCCAAAGGCTGCCCCCAACAGGGGGAAGAGGAAAAATATTTTCAGATGCGCAGGAAAATGCTATTGTTGACATGGTTGTTGTCAACAATGCAATAATACTGCGGGAGATTCAAGATAGAGTGCTGGCTGATAATGATATATTTGAAAATGTTAATTCTGTCAGCACAACAACTATTGCTCGAGTCCTAAAGAAACACCAAGTTACAATGAAACAGTTATACACTGTACCGTTCGAGAGAAACAGTGAACGGGTAAAAGAACAAAGATACCAATATGTCCAGGTAAGACGTCTGAGGTTACGTACACAGCTATAAAAAATATTTACAGTAAAAAAAAACACTAGCATTTCTACAGTAAAACTGTGCACTTACTGTTTTTCAGAGAGTAATGAAGGTGGAAGCACTGGAAAGACCACAATCATTTGTATTTATCGATGAAAACACGTCGCAGAGGAAGGAATGTTATAGGTCAAAGGGCCACTGTGGAGGTTCCAGGCCAAAGGGGGGGAAATATCACCATGTGTGCTGCAATGGCCAATGATGGTTTGCTTCTCAACACACCACTCATTGGCCCATACAACACAGAAAGGCTTATAGCTTTCCTAGAACAGCTCTATGCTCAGCTGGTGCCAGCAGAACAGGGGGAGCCAGTAAGAAACCCCCAAGTTTTTGTCATAGTTTGCGATAACGTTGCTTTTCACCACTCTGCAGCTGTCACAGATTGGTTTGCAGCACATCACAGATTTATGGTTTTGTACCTGCCTGCATATTCCCCCTTCCTCAACCCAATAGAGGAGTTTTTCTCTGCCTGGAGGTGGAAAGTGTTTGGTCACCACCCACATGACCAAATGTCTCTTTTGGAAGCCATGCGTGCCGGATGTGAGGACACGAGTCCAGAGGACTGCCAGGGATGGATAAGGCACTCCAGAAGGTTCTTCCCCAGGTGCATGGCAAGAGAAAACATTAGATGTGATGTTGAAGAAAACCTGTGGCCTGATGCTAGAGAGAGGCAGGATTAGTCCCTCAATTATTTGTTTGAATTACAGTATGTACTTTTAGTTTCTACCTTTTTTTTCTCATTACTGTAATTCCGTAAATTACTACAGACTATTGAAGCAAACTGCTAATTTTCATTTACCTTAAATAATTGTTATGTTCTAAAAAATGTAATAAATCATGTGAAAGAATGTCACTCTTTTCTTTGAAGAAAATATTACTTTGTATGAAGTCACTGAAATTGTTCAAACTGTAAAGATGAAAAGTTTGTATTTTCTGTATTGGTGTTTGATGCTAGTGTTTTTACTCTCAGTGTGTTCTGAGTGACAGTGTGTGTTATCTCAGTGAGGGTTGTGCATAGTGTTTGGCTGCACTGAGCGTGTTTTGAGCCATGTGTTAAGAGTTGTGTTGCTTGGAATGAGTTTTGCAGGTGATGTGAACTGTTTAGCTCAGGTGACTGTTGGTAGTGCAGACTGTAGTTAGAGTTTTGCACATGTGACTCCAGTTGTGCCCACTGTCGTTTAGCAATCGAAAAAAACTGTAATAGCTTTAGGTAATTGCCGCAGATAATTAGAAAATATCTAATTTCAGCTCAATTTGATTCGACAGGAAGACATTTTAATAGTGGATGTTTAAGCCTTTTATGGGCCAATTATGTTACTCTGAACAAATATATTGAGATAATGTAACACAATGGAATTAACAGCAAAGACGACACATTGTGTTTACTCTTCATGAGAAACAGAATATGTAAAATTAAAATTAATAGTTAATGTTTCGCTTTGCAAACCAAGAAATGCATGTTGTTTGTGTGTCTGTGTGTGTTTGTGTGTTCACCTGTGTGCCTGTGTGTGTGTTCACCTGTGTCTTTGTGTGTTCACCTGTGTGTCTGTGTGTTCACCTGTGTGTCTGTGTGTTCACCTGTGTGTTTGTGTGTTCACCTGTGTGTCTGTGTGTGTTCACCTGTGTGTCTGTGTGTGTTCACCTGTGTGTCTGTGTGTGTTCACCTGTGTGTCTGTGTGTTCACCTGTGTGTCTGTGTGTTCACCTGTGTGTTTGTGTGTTCACCTGTGTGTCTGTGTGTGTTCACCTGTGTGTCTGTGTGTGTTCACCTGTGTGTCTGTGTGTGTTCACCTGTGTGTCTGTGTGTGTTCACCTGTGTGTCTGTGTGTGTTCCCCTGTGTGTGTCTGTGTGTGTTCACCTGCGCTGCAGAGCTCCAGCTGGGAACACCCACCCTCCGTGTTCGGGGCCCTACTCTGCAGTCAGAACACGGGGCTGCAGCAGATCAAAGACCGGGACCAGGACCCAGCAGCTGCCGCCCCCCCACGCGGGGACTCAGCGGGGACCCTTATCTGGGCCGAGCAGCGAGACGTCGCTTCCTGAACCGCAGTGACCTGCAGCCGTGTTTATCTGTAGAGGTTTGAATCCTCGCAGAGGCAGCAACTCATGCAGGTGGTCCAACGTCTAACCTATATACAGATATATATATATATAAATGTGTGTGTGTGTGTGTATTCGGACACGTACTGTTCGTATATTTGGAGGAGCCGGATTCGACTGTGGTTATGCAACAAAAGGCTCATTCGTCCGTCATAAACAACATCAAATCACACAATACGTGTACCCATGAATCCATCAGAGCTTCAGATAGTTCATCCATTTATGAACGATTCTCTAGAAACCAGCTGTGAGGAGGCGGGTCGAAACAGCTGTTTCTCTCCTGCCTTCATTATACAGCAAACTATGATTATGACCATATAATTTACATCCACAAAAAGCAAGCAAGCTCTTCGCTCCTCGTCCGTTGTTCTGAAGCTGAACCAGGTATTAGTATTTTAGTTTTACTGCTTTTTACAGATGCCTAAAAGGTGCAAAATACAGGATTGGGAGCATGTGGATTGACTCTCAACGGCTCTCAACATGGCGGCGGCCAACAGGTAGCCATACATCAGTGTTCAGATTGTTACTCCTTCAAACCAACGCCTGAAACTGCAGATGAACGATTGGGAAGACGTTGACGGAGCGTTTAGTTTCTCCATCGCTGACAACTCTGTAAATAAGTCTGCAGCCAGCAGCCGGCCGGGCTGCTTCATAACGGGATTCTCTCGTACTGTAAATCTGCTTTTAATGCGGCCAAGAAAAATCCCTGCCAACCGCAAAGCTATGAGCAAAAGTGTTATCAAACTTCTGAGCCGCGGCGGCCATCTGTTACCCAAAATAACTGCAGTCGCCTCCTCGCTGATTTACTTATTTACACAAACAGAAGGAAACCTCCGGGTTTGGTTTCTCTAAACACAGAAAGTCATCCGTCTGCTGGCTTTCACTCTGTCACAGCTGGAAGGGGCTGGAAGAGAGGGATGAAGGATGGATGGATGAAGCAAGGGAGGGAGGGAAGTAAGGGTTGATTGATGGATGGAGGGAGGAAAGGATGATGGAAGAATGGATAAAGCATGAAGGAGGTGATGGAAGGTAGTAAGGATGGACGGAAGGATGAATGGAGGGAGTGATGGAAGGATAGATGAAAGGATGGAGTGATAAAAGCCAGTAAGGAGGGACGGAAGGATGAATGGAGGCGATGGAAGGATAGATGAAAGGATGGAGTGATAAAAGCCAGTAAGGATGGACGGAAGAATGAATGGATGGAGGCGATGGAAGGATAGATGAAAGGATGGAGTGATAAAAGCCAGTAAGGATGGACGGAAGGATGAATGGAGGGAGTGATGAAAGGTTGGAAGGATGGATGGAGAGAAGGATGAGGGAGTGATGGAAGAATGGATAAAGCATGGAGGAGATGGAAGGATGGATGGAGGGATAAAAGGATAGATGAAAGGATGGAGTGATAAAAGCTAGTAAGGATGGAAGGAGTGATGGATGGAGGAAGTGATGGAAGTTAGGAAGGAGGGATGGAGGGAGCGATCTATAGAAGGTAGTAAGGAGAGATGAAAGGAGGGATGGAGTGTAGTAAGGATGGAAGGAGTAATGGATGAAGGAAGGAGTGATGGATGAAGGACGGATGGAGGGAGTGATGGATGAAGGAGGAATGAGGGAGTGATGGATGGATGAACTTTATTAATAAACACCACAAATATCATATTTTGTAGTGTTTCCTGACGATGTCGTCAGTTCCTCTGCTGTTCTGAACATTACGTCCATAATGTTTTGCATTAAAAATCAATTCCCACGTTCACAACATGGTTTTTATTTATTGACGATCGTGGAACACGTCGTCGTTTTTCTGCTTTCCAAAGTTGTTTTTGTCTCGAAAAAATAACGACAATCTTTCATCGTGGGCTTTGTTGACAAAAACTGTTGAATGATGAATTCTACCTCCCTAACAAAAGGGTGAGGAGGGGAGGGGGTGAGGGGGGTAAACCATGAATGAACAAGAGAACAAAGAGACGACAGGAAACATGTCCTCTCGATAAGTGTCTGATTTATGATCGAGGCCTCGAGGCCACGACGCTGCCGTCACATCTGTCCTCCACACCTGAGGCTCAGAGGACGCCTCGTGGTGGTCTCACACACACACGCACACACACACACACACACACACACACACACACATCCTCACACACACACACACACTCACACACACACACACGTAAACACAATCAGTCACATATAAGCTTGGTGGAAGGTTTGAGATCCAGATGCTGAGCTGTGAAAACCCTCATGAAAGTAGGCGGGTCTTAAACTCTGCACTTTTAAAAAAAAATAGAAAACATGTTGCATTATCTCCATATTTACACCATTATCTCCAACGCACAGACGAGAGATTAGTCTTCTCATCTCATCTTCAGAAACGAGGCAAATCTTTAAATCATCTGACTCAGACGGCTTCATAGCGTATGAAGTTATTGGAAGCAGTCACATGACAAAACGTCGGTATCAGGAAGCCGAGGGCAAAACCTTCCAGGATGAAACACGAGTGTGACACGAGTGTGGATGAAAGTCTTCTGGATTTGTTTCTGATACTTGAAATGACAAGTGGAAACGGAGCTCAAGAGACTCTCTCTCTCACTCTCACACACACACACACACACACACACACACACACACACACACACACACACACACACACACACACACACACACACGTTGGGATGAGGTTCTGTGTGGCGTAATCAAACCTAAAGGACTAAACGTTACGTTTTCCTCTCAAAGTGTCCGAACACCCGAACATCTTCACCCCGACACGGATTAATCCCATTTTCGTCCAAATACGTAAATTTGACGATAATCTTTAACTTCGTCTGCTCACTTTTCCATGAAAGTCCCGACACGTTCCTGACGGTCCTGAAGCCCGACGATACGAGACGGTGAAGCAAAGCTTGCTCTCCGGTTGTCGTGAACATGAACTCCTCTCTGCCTCGTGGATCAGCTCTGTCCTCCGAGCTGCTGCATTGAGTCGTGGGTTCGAGGCCCGTCAGCGCTGGACTGACAGCGCCCCCCATCCACCCCCCCCCCCCCAGCGGACTGGGATTCATCAGGCGGTCGGTGGTTTTTGCTGGAACCGAGCCTTCAGCTTTAACCCATCACACACCGGTTAAGTCATAGAGTCCCCACCATCAGGAACGGGACTTTAATTAACGTCATTAAAAAGATTTGAACTAATAGACGTCCCCTTGAAACGTCAAGAGTATGACATTATGAACCAGCCCATTTACTAACAATAAGGCAAATTATAAGTTTAAATATACAAATGAGGCTGTGGGGTAGGGGCGGGGCCAGCGCACCTGCGACGGCAGAGAGAGAGAGGGAAAGGTACTCAGGGACCAATTGAGCACGGGGATGTGCGGCTATTTAAGCCGGCAGGGTTAGATAGCCGGGGTGGTGAGCGACAGGAAGGGACACAGAGCATGTGTGTGTTGAGACAGCCTGTGGACATAATAAAAACCTGTGAAACCCGCAACGATAACGTGTCCGAGTATTGCTGTTCGAGCCATGGACGCGGGGGTAGGAACAATCCCTGCCACAGAGGCATTAACTGATCAAATATGTGCTGCATAAACCCTCAGATTATATGTAGGAATGAAAACAAAATACATTAAAATACTTTGACTACTTGATGTAGGTCTAATGTAAAAGTTTCTGTTAATTCGATCGTTGTTTCTTTTTTGTTATTGATATATGATATTTGGTTTCTTAGAAACCAAAATCAGATATAAAAAAAATCTGATATTTTGTATGTTTTCTGGGATAGAAAAAGATGAAATAGTCTGTTTGTTGTGTAGTTTGTTATTTGATCTTGTGCGTGTACAACAGCTGACCTACACGGAGCGATGACACGTATCCAGGCTTTTCATTTCCCTCTCGAGTCTTGAAATGTTTTCACACATCAGAGCGGAAAAAGCCGATGTAGAAGTCGGCGGCAGCAGCCAGAGCGGATGACGAGGGGAAACGAGGACGTGGGGCTCATCGGCTCCTGGCTCACCGCGGCTCCGCCACCCCGCTGGAGGAGCACCGACAGCGGGTTGTGCGCTGGCGACGCATCGACTCTCAGGCCGACTGCAGAGCCTCAGATCCTCGGCTCACCGCTCCGCCTGAGCTAATGTTACTTCAGTGCATCGCAATGCATAAAAACATGAGCGGGCTTTTCCTTTCCCCAAAATGTCCCTTTTAAGTTGTGTTTGCAGGGCATGTGTCTCCCTGAAAGCTGCAGTGTTTGATGGGTAAAGAGTGAGAAATAATTATATATATATAAAAAAGACAAAGTTTAGCTTCGTCACGCTGGTTCGGCGCTACGACTGAGGTCCGGACTTTGAGAACTTTTACTCTGTTTTGTGTATGAAGTGATGTCAAGTCGTCTTAAAAAGGTATGAAAGTGTCTCCCACTGAAGAAGAGGGTTCCTCAACATGAGGAACCTTCAGGCATTAATGTTGTTCCATAAAAGTGATACATCGTTTGCATATTGTACATGCATAAGCCCCATCCCCCGGGGGTTATTATTATTATTCAAGGCCACCAAACAGAAAAGTTGTTTCACTGTGAAACAGTCCGGCTCACAATACTGACTTTTTTCTTTCCTTTTTCTGTGAGTTTTTGCAAAATAAACAAGATAAAAACATGTAAATCGAGGAGCTGGTATTTTGTTCCCTGAGAACAGAGCTACGCTAGCTGTTTCTATGCTAAGCTAAGCTAAGCAGCTCATATTAACTTATGAACCCCGGCACCCCAAAAACTGGGGGCTGAATTCTTCATCAGGAGGTCTTCCTCACTCTCCAAGTCCTCGTACTCCCATGAATCGATACCAAAGCCACTGATGTGACGTAGCAAAAAAAACAGCAAAGACCATGTAAGTCCATTTTACATGTTTATAACACAATTCAACCATAAATATTAACATAAACCATAAATATGACTTGAGAGAGCTTCATTTTCATGTCCCTAGCTTGATGCCACACATGATTAGCACCTTTCTGGGAAACTTACGACCTACGGAACTCACCAATTGCGCCGAAACCACTGTCAGACATTCCAGCCTAAAAACTGAAATATGACTAACTTATGGATGAAACGATATTCCACACGGCCTTGCTTGGTATGTATTGGTGCATCTGCTTGAGCAGAGCCCCTCTGTTGTGGAATGAGAGGCGTTCAAGGTCCAGGAAGAAAGTTAGGGCCTTTTTGCTTTCAGCAGACCTAAACCTACGGTACACGAAATGTGCACTAAATTAATTACTACAAATATTTAACTTCACTTAATCAAAGTCAAACTTTGCAGAGATACAGATAACACATAGTGCTATTTTATAGTAGAACATGTTGTGCTGACAAACAACAATTGAGAACGAGGCGGCGTTCGATTAATCTAGACCAGGCATTTTAGGTGTTGTGGACACAGTAGTTTTATTTAAGCTATAGCAGAATATTGCATTCCGGGCAGTTAAACGTGCACGGTCCTAACGGAAGATCCAACCTGGTTGAAAATCCCCCAAAAAGGCGCTTAACCAATGTGCGCAGAGTATTATATTGGGTTCTCCTTGTGGAGCCCATTGGTCAAAGTCATAGGTGCAGGCGGAGCTTATTTTAGCTGAGTAGCGGCCTGGTTGGAGCACTGGGTATTTCCACCCACACTGGCTCACGTCCATTGGTTGCTGTCATCTTTCAGTGTGTGTGTATGTTGTCGGTGCAAGGGTGATGACCTAACTAATTCTGGCTGGCCTTCAAGGCGCATATCTTAACTCCTGTTTCACCCGAAACCAATTAGGCCCGTTTCTGTGTGTTTGTGTGGAACTCAGAAACATTCCGTATCGCGTGGTACCATCCCCTCAAGTGTGCTCTGTCGCAGCTTATAACTGTCTCTGGTACTTTTCCACTCTGTGTGTCTGAGCATAGGTGTATATATAAAAGTTATAATATTTATTTACAAACAAAAAGCGATGATATGCATAATTAAAAAGAGGAAATACATCCTGGAATTTTCTTTTTTTCTTTTTCTTTCCTGTGTTCTATCATCAACCGATAAACCAGTAACGTATACTGCTATACGAACCTCTTAACTAGTTTCACACGTGTTTTCTGTATATTATACCTTTTGAAATTATTCAAATAGCTATTCTGTATTTAGTATGAATATGCAAAACTATTCACTTTAAATGTCAGGGGCTTAAGTGGGGACCAACGTATCTCGTAAATCGTTTTGATATTTTACGAAAAAGTTGCTCATGTTGAAAAAACTTTTCTGTGTATTTTATGACGAATTTTCCGAAACATGGATTTTTCTGATTGTCACATGCATGCAGTGTTTTAAAAATAAATATTTAAGTTATTTTATATGCATCAAAACTACATTGTTAAGGCTTCTGGGAGAGATTGTTGTTTTGGGGTTAAAATATCTATAGAAGGGATTACTGATGCACAAACAAAGGTCTCCTGTTGGTTTGACCCTGTCGATTAAATGCATAAAATAAATAAAATGAATCCAGCAACAATTAATCCAGACTCCAGAGATCTTCCGGTTAAAACCTGCTCCAAAGTTCCTATTTGGGTTCATTGGAGGAACCATGTTCACTATCTGTCGAGCAGAAGCCACACGAAAGCCGAGGGGCAGAATATTCACAATAATTATGAGCATTTATTTATTAATTCATGCATTTAAGATTAAGGAAATCACTCACCAGAAGTCAGTCAGCGTTTTCTTTTTGCGACAGATAAGAAGTCTCTCTGCCACACAAGGACTTTTCCTCTGCACACTAATTCCCTCCTGACTCCGTCTGTGTCACGTCCAACGCCTGGATTCAGCGTATTTACCAATCTGTTAGTAATATTCTCTGTAATGCCCGCTGAGCCGTACGAGGGAAAACATCAGAGTCGCTAAGCCAGTTTACAGCCGACAGCGAGAGACCCCAAACAGCCTCGGTCGCGTTGCCTCACTTGTGTTCGCAGGCTTCAGTTCTACAAGAAGCGTTTCCTTCCAAAGGAAATTAAGTAAATATCACAGAAACTTCTGTGGAAATATGAACTATACTCAGTTTTGGTGCATATTTTTCCAAAGAGGATAAAAACAACAAAACATGCTTGAACATATTGGTGAGAACACCTTCAGGTCAGGACACACATCACAGATAAAGGTAAGAAAACAGGTAAGAAAGCACAATAAAATACACAATAAAACAACTGCTTTCGCATGATTTCAGCTCCATCCAGCCCATTTTATTTTGGTAACAACGTGATTACTTTCAGTCTTCCTGGTGAAAAGCTGCAGGACAATGCACAGGAAGTGGCCGGCTCTTGAGTTTACATGTAAAACAAAAAACACAGATGGCGTGAACTCGGAAACACAAAGTCTTGTGAACGCTCATCTGTATTTTATCCCAACGGTAAAATTCTTGTTTCTTTTTTAAAAGTCATATTGTTGTCTGCACGTTTATCCCGATTGTATTTTTGACTGATCCAGAAGTCCGACGACCAAAATCCATCAAGATCTGAAATAAATGTATCGTAAAAATGTTGCTTAAAACCGGATAAAAAGTTTAGTCATGACGGCATCGACCAAATGAAACCGTAACTTTGACTAAAACCCATCAAAACGTCTCTGCTGGAAACATTTGGGATCATGGAAGCACACGACTCAACATGTTCTTGATGTATTCCACTGGGAATACTCACAGGAAACCTTTAACAATGAACAATGAAAACACTATTACACAGATTTCTTAGCAAAAAAAAAAAAACGTTTGGTTGAAAGTTGAATTTGTCATATTTGTGCTGTGATCTGGTTTCAGAGCTGAGGACCTTGGTGAGAAATGAACGGAAGCTTCACAATTCACGGGAACATTCTCCGGCGAGCGACCGTAACTCACGGCGCCCGCTCACATTAATAACTGCATAATAAAGTGCCGTATGAATCGGTTGCACTTGTACGTGTCCTTCCGGGCGCCAGAAGCTCTTACGGTTACAGAAGCAGCCGGGCTTGTGTTGTCACGGCAACCGCATCTCTTTTTGTAGATGGTGGAAGTGGATTGGAATTGAAAAGGTGAAAAAACAAATCATACGCACTGACCTATGAATGTTTTCACGAGTGTCTGCACTGAATGGGTGCTCAACGCTGTCTTTAACACTACTACGGGTTAAGTGTCTTGGCCAAGGACACATTGACAATGGACTAGCGCGGCCGGGGATCGAACCACCGATCCCCTGATTGAAGAAAGACCCCGCTGTACCACTGAGCCACAGTCGCCCGTTAGACACATGTGTTGCTAGTCACGTGAGTCGTCGCATAAGTCTGTAGTCACTTGACTCGTTAGCATCGTTGGTCCTGTGAGTTGCTAGTCACCTGATTGGTTATGCGGTCACTAGTCACCTGATTGGTTAGCATCGTTAGTCCCGTGAGTCGCTAGTCACCTGATTGGTTATGCGGCCGCTAGTCAAAACGTCTAAACTTTATTCCACAAACCAGCGGGTGGCGTCCCGGTGACTTTGTCCACTTCTATTCATGAGACCCATTTGTAAGCGTCACATTCAGCTGTAAACCTAATGGCCACTTCTCTTCACTTCCCTCCATCAGCTGGGATCTGAGCGGCCTCTCCAGTGAAAAGTGAAAAGCAGTGACAGTCAATTGGTCTTGTGGAAGAATCCCACCCTCTCTTTTATGTGTGCGGTCCCCATCCATCACCGGCAGCCGGCGGGTGCCCCGGCGACATTGTGTTTATGCAACTTAAAGAGCTTTTCTCGGCCCCGCCACAGTGATATATGGCCTAGGAGCCCAAAACAGATGATGTGTGCACCGGGAGGATAGGAGAATGGATGAGGGGGCCGCGGCCGCCGGCGAGCTGGATGCACCTCGCTGGGAGAACCTGTCGATATTCATGTTAATAACAGCAACAACAAAAGGTGTTGGGGATGAAATGGGGTCGGCTGATGCTGTAAGATTTAAAGGCTTTTACAGGGAATGTTGGCTTTATATTGCACAGTGAGAAAATCTATCAATATCAATGCTCGGAACAAAAAGTGTGTGGAGCCCAATGGGTGCCGGCGTGGGGCTTTAACGCGATTCGGGCCTTTGTTTGGGGTTTTTTTCAAGGTTTTTCGGGGGCGTTGCGAGCCGCTGAAAGCAACAGCACTGATTGATTGCCGAGGCTGATTAGAGAATCACTGCGGTTTGGGCTCCTACATTTAAAGTCGGGAGATTGATTGGGTTCTAAATATTGTCTGTTTGGCTTTAGATGAACTCTGTCGGGCTGGTGAACGTTTCACTTAGCTGCCGAAAAGAGACTAAATTCATTCAGTCATCAACTGTGAGTGGACAGCTTTTCACTTAAAGTGCCAGTGTGTGGAACGTCGGGAGGCTCTTTAGTAAAAGTGGAATACAATATGAAACACTGTGTTTTCATTCGTCTATAATCTCCTGAAACTACAAATATCAATCTGTTTTTGTTAGCTTGGACTGATCTCTTCATATCCACATAGAGAGCCGTCCGCCATGTTGCACTGCCATGTTTCTACAGTTTTATAAAACATCGTGTGAATGGATGGGAGGATGGATCAACACCAATATCAGACTGTTTGGTTCAACTGGCTCAACTGTACCTATAATTCATTTACCACAGCTTAACTACCGTGTCAGATATTCTCTTCAATTATTTTCTGTAATAGTAATTTTGGAGGCAAACACAATCTTGGGAGTGAACGCCGGTGCAGTTTGTTTGTGATTTGAAAGAAAAGCTGAACAATCACAGAGTTTTATGGACGGCTAGATCGGTAGCAACTCTGCTGATTGTCCTGAATCTCCTGATTCCTGGCCTATTATTCCGAAATACCCCAATAGTTTGAAAGGTTTCCCGTTGGACCCGAAAGCCAATAGTCCGAAAGGCCCATTAGCCCAAAGACCAAGGTCCGCTGGAGGAGTTCGTTGACTGGCGGCCGTACTTTTCAGACGTTTTCTGTCCCATTTCTCTCAGTTTGTCACTTTTTATGATAACAGAGTTTATCTGTACGGCTTCCTGTTTCCTCCTCTTGGTTTGTTTGTAAAAAAAAAAAAAAGGAAGAAGAAATGTCAGCTTTGACACCAAACAGAAATAGAATATGAGGATCTTTTTGAATTCTTTTAATTTGTTCAGTCTGGAGCAAAGGCATTGAAGTCCAGGTGAGCGAGAAGTTAATTTCCCCTCTTCAGTCTTGATGGACAAACACGTTCTTCAGAATCTTGGCTGGAAAAGAACGAACGGCAGATAATTAGTCCGATTTGTGCAGTGATTTGTTCCCGGTGTCTTTCCCTTTCGCTGAGCTCCTGATGGAGACTAATGGTGTTGCATTGGGTCAATATGACGCACGGGCAGCAGGTGGTCTGACATTTCATTTGCTAAACACCAATACAGTAATTCATTAAAGCTGCAATAAGGTCAACAGAAAAACAAAGACAAAAAAATATCACCTGGCAGATGCTGCATTTGTTTTGACAGGAAATTAGGGAAAAGGAAAAAAGGATCCATGGAAGATCCCAATCAGGTTTATTTTTTGGCACCCAGAAAAACTTTCAGTATGTCCAGAGACACATGAAGTGTGTTAATATTGTTAACAAAAGTCCTCTCAGTTTATTTTTTATGAAGCTTTGTATTTGAAGAGTTACTTTAAAAAGGTTCAGCAGATTTCAGAACATCCTTCCGGATTTTCTCCAAAAAGAGAAAAGTGGAGCGAGAGAGAGCCTTGAACCGAGAACAGACTCTTATACGTTCATTCTTTCAACGAGCAGTTCATAACCAGAGTGACTCAAATGTTCAGAGACCGCACGACGGGACAAAAGCCCAAATCCTTTTTCTTTGTTCTTCAGTGCATCTCGTTTTTTACTTGAAATGAGAGAAGACCATTTATTTATTATTAGAGTATGTTTTATTCATAGGTCATCCATTTCAATTTGACATCTGACAATACATATTGAACTTTCTTGATTTGACAGCCAGTTAATACAACTGTTGGGCTACTTCAATGCTTTTGGGACTAAATCAGAGCACAAGTCAGACGTTCTGGACCTTTTGTAGGAAGACGTTTTCTCTAACTGGACCTCGTTGAACATTAATTGAATACCACTGCAATCCTGAAACTGCAGTTTGATTGGCTCAGTCCGGCTCTGCTGTCTCTTTCTCTTGCTCTTCCCAGAGAGAGAGAGAATACAGTTCTTTAGCGGGAGGGTTAATAACTTGCTTTGCTCTGGACGCCTCAAATTGGTTTCCATTGACACCTGCTATCTCAGCAGATAGCGGCGAGGACCTCATCAAGTGTAAAGACTCCGATAGCGGGGAGCCAAATAACCCACTATGAAGCAATAACTTCCATTCCATATATATACGCAGCTTTTGTTGTTGCCCTGTCAAATCCCTGACTTTTGTTCCTCCTGCGGCGGTGATGTTCCGTGGCTCCATCACTTTTTCAGCCGCCCTCGATGCCTCGTGAAGATAAACCGGTCGTTTCCATTCACGCTTTTTAATTGCCTTGCCACGAGGACGGGCTTATCTCCAAATTAAACGTTCCAATATTGAAATATTTGTCATTATCGGGTTTCTTTTTCTCAGAAAAAGGGAAGATAATCCAGCAGAAGAAGTGACGGATGTCTGCTGACAGAAAAGAAGAAAAAGTTGGAGGTACAAGAAACTCAAAATCACAGATTTGCAGTTTAATGTGTTTGTTCCAGCAACTTTGGATGAGTTACTGTCAATTGCTCTATTGTTCTTTCTGGGTTTCTAACCAGTTTAGTTTCATTGTGATATGAACACTGCGACGCCGCCTTTAAAAGAGGAGCAATGTGTGAGATCACCTGCTCCGAACCAATAGGGGGCAGCGTTCTGCCTCTACTACCTGGTCCATACACGACCCAGAAGATAGACACAAGACACAAGGAAAGCTACTGCACCTTCACACCGGAATAAGACACATTTTAGTCAAATACATCCCATAATTCACAAATGAAATCAATTCTAAAACTAAGCATTGTTTCACAGAATTTCCAGTGTTATATAAAATGACTTTAAAAGACTGGATTGGAAAATGATCACACGTTCAAATACCGACGCATTCTAGGGTTACTTTGTTTTTAGGTTTACTTTGTTAGATTTAGGAAACAAAAAGTATAACAATGCTTGTTTTGGACGTCAGTTTCATCCATTGCATCTTTTCAAAATAAACTTTGGTCTTCACAGGAAAGGTACATGTAATCAGGATCTCTCTTCCCGGGAGTCTCGGGCCGCGTAATCCCACAAACCACACGTCGTCTGGGTGGTTATAAATTACTTTATTGTTTCCAGCTTTTCTCTCACAGCCTGGGTGCCGCTTCCTCCTTTCGTGCTCCCGCTACTGCCGGTTTATATCCTGCCACACCCCCACACACACCCCCACACACACCCCCCCACACCCCCCCACACGCACCAATTAGCTCCGGCTGCAGCTCGTTCTGCCTTATTGCCCTCACCTGTTCCCTGAGCCGCACCTTCGCCCCCCCCCCCCCCCCCCCCCTGCAGCTGAGCTTAACCACACCCCAGCCCCACAGTACAGTTTCCGCTCGCTACGTGCAGACAGTATCTTTTCAAAATACACTTCCAACTTTCAGGTTGTCTTTTTTTGGGGTTTTTGGGGCTTACTTTGGTTAACAAAAGACTTGTTGTTTGGCTTAAATTAAAGATGTCTTGTAAAATAAGTACATTTGAGAAGTAACATGCGTATTCAACACTAGTTAAAGTTACTGAGCGGAAACAGAGGTCTCCTGGGTGAAAGTCCTACGTAAGTTCGACTAAAGTTTCTCCAACAGCAACGTGGATGGTCACGTTCAAGCTGAGTGCGTCTCATACGGACGTCGCCGTCAGGCTCCGAGCGTCTGTAACGCTGACAAGTTAAATCATATTATTATATCATGTATATATTTACTGACTTACAGAACACATGTTGCATTTGAAGTTTCCCATCATGGCGACCTGGCTGCTCACATGCATCCTTTTCTGTGTTCACCTGACAGCCGAGGATTGATCAACTAAGGGGATATTTGGATTTACCCGAACATATATGGAAGAAACACGACTCCAAATCCAGTTCCTTGTAGCTGGAAGTGATTTCTGAGAGTGTGTGTGTGTGTGAGAGAGAAAAGTGAAAGCAACAGGAAGAACCAGAGAGCTGCAATTTGCCACATAAGCAGAGTGTCGGGTAATGGAGTGAGGAGTCCTCCTCTTCCTCCTCCTCTTCCTCGGCCTCCTCCTGGTTCTCACCCGTGTCCAGACGAGGCGTCCTGAAGGCGTCTCCATCACCGGCTGACCGCACGAGGCCAGCAAGCGTTTAGAAACAGCTTTTATTCCATCTTTCTTCTTGTGTGCAAACTGCCAAATATTCTGTCACACCTTTTTTTTTTTTCTTTCACTCACACTTTTCTGAGTTTGAAAATCCGGCCAGCTCTTGGCAAAGTAATCAGAGAGTCATTGGTATTGATCAGCAGCTCTTAACAACCATCCAGGGACTATATCTCCTGAGAGGGGAGCGAACGAGACAAGTCGCTGCTATATAAGGTTTTATGTAACGTTATATAACGTTGTCTTTTCCCACAGGTTTGCCCAATCATTCAAATGGATGAAATATGTAGTTTAACATAATGCAACACAGGGTCGTGATGATCTGTCGAATCAGAGGAAGGAGACGCTGCAGGATCCTCATGTTTTTAATCCAGTGACACTGGTCTGTACGTCGATGGGAACCAGATCAAAGATGATCCAGCTCGCTTAAAGACAAGTGGACTAAATGAAAACCAAACGATGCACCAACAGTACATGCCCCCTTTGGACCACGCCCACATGTATTAGCCCTCTGACCAACTGACTGTAGATGCTGTTAACATCTTGACCCCCAAAGAGACAAGAGACGACCACAAAGACACACAAAAAGACCACAAAGAGACTTGAAATGATGAAGTAAACCACGAAGAGACACAAATAGATCTCAAAGAGACAAAACCTCAAGGATACAACAAGTACTATGAAGAGACACTAATCAAAAGAGACACAACGTGACCACAAAGAGACACAACGTGACCACAAAGAGACACTAATTAACTACAAAGAGACACAGCATGACCACAAAGAGACACTAATCAACTACAAAGAGACACAAAGTGACCACAAAGAGACACTAATCAACTACAAAGAGACACAAAGTGACCACAAAGAGACACTAATCAACTACAAAGAGACACAAAGTGACCACAAAGAGACAATAATCAACTACAAAGAGACACTAAGTGACCACAAAGAGACACAACAAATCACAGACACACAACTGACAAAATGAGCTAGCTAAAACCATTTTTAAACACAGTATGTTAATTGTTGAAACATCCCTTATATTAATATAATAGAACAACAACAACAATCCATGGGATTATGCATAAACAACAACAAAGTTGTGTTTAGATTTAAGATGAATGCAGAGAATTAATGTCCAGCGAGGGGATTAATTAATCTTCCTCACCCTCTATAATATATGATCTTCCTCCTCACCCCATCTTCCTCACCCTCTATAATTACATTACATTTATCTGAGGCTTTTATCCAAAGAGACTTACATGATATACAGTAGACTGTAGACACAGCAACGGTGAGCAATGAGGGTTAAGTGTCTTGCTCAAGGACACAACGACATGGACTGGCTGAGGCGGGGTTTGAACCACCGACCCTCTGATTGAAAGACCGACTTGCTAACCACTGAGCCATAGTCGCCCCTTAATGTAGCTCTTCCTCCTCACCCTCATCTTCCTCACCCTCATCTTCCTCACCCCCTATAATATGATGATCTTCCTCCTCACCCTCATCTTCCTCACCCCCTATAATATGATGATCTTCCTCCTCACCCTCATCTTCCTCACCCTCTATAATGTAATGATCTTCCTCCGGCTCTGTGTGGATTCACATAACTAACCTTCAGTGTCCAATCAGATTAGTCACCGCCAAACCAATTAGTGTAACTGGGAGCAGGCTGGGCTGCCAGTGGTCGTGTTGGGCCGATACCCGGCGGCAGGAAAACACGCTGACGAAGCTCTTCAGCCGCCGCTGCAGCTTCGTCTTTGCTAGTACAATAAAAAACAAACTTTGTGAACTTGCAACAAAACAAAAAAACGTTGGCATTAATTAGACAAAAGATCTGCCAACAGAAAAGAGTCGAGGCTGCGTTTCCTCTCCTGAGGAAACATCAGCAGAAAAACGGATGCAAACAAGAACCAACGAGTGAGATTCATGTGTGAGAATAATTATTAAAGTGCTTTTTAGGGACGTTGATGTGGACCAAAGTCATTCTGGAAATAGGAACTTGTTTGTGGCGTCTCTTTATGACCACATTAAAGATCATGTTTTGTCTATCGTGAATCATTTGCATGATTTTGCACAACATAATTCACCATAATACCCTTATGAACATTAATGCAACCTAATGTTGTCAATGGGTTATTTCTTTTTTAAAGTTTGTCATTAAAACCGCCATGAAACATTATGTATGTATGAAACTCATCCTAATCTGCGCGTTCAGGATCTATTGTTTATTTGATGAAATTCAATGAAAAAAAAACAATCTTCTTATGAATTGAGATCAAGTGGCTCATTTTCTGAAACTCACCATGCAGTGCAGAAATGTATTTTTCTTTTTTTAAATATTTTTTGCCATCACAGTTTCTCCAGTGCTCATTTGCTCCAAAGCGACCGTGTTAAATCTTAATTTCAGCAAAATAAAAAGAATAAATCAAATATCTCTCAAGGAAAGTCAAGTGAGTGAGACACAAGTACCAAAACTGCGTTTCCTCGGGGGAATGTATATAAAAAAATAACCAAATGTTTTTTTTTATTTCATGTCGATACATTCTTGGACAACACCACAGAATAGTTGCATGAGTGGCCAAATGTAAAATCTCTCCCACAACATTGGCACATAAGCAGCAAGGGCAACATGAATATAACTGGTACAAACAGTAGAAAACATACATGCTTCCTTTTTTTTTAAACAAGTATTTCTGTTTTTTTAAATATATATTCATCTTTTTCTCCATATTTCCCGTAGTTTCCCGGAAAATAAGAAAACCAATCAAAGCCATATTCTGTAGTGTGAGAAAGGATCGGTGGACCAAACGAACAGGAAGGAAAGAAAACAAAGAAAACGGTACAATTCAGATCAGACGGGTGGAATCAACTGTGTCGTGAGGATTTCCTTATTTTTATCTTTTTTTTTCTCCATTTTGTTTTTTTTCTCAGATTCAACATCGAACATATCAGGCATGCATTGACAACCTCGACATCAACACCTTTTTTTAGTCGTATCAGCAGTCCACGAAATCACCAGCGAGTCGGCTCACACGGTGAAGTCCGGACCGAGGCGAGTTCTTTTTAAACACAGTTAAGGGTCGTCATCATCATCAGCAGCATCAGCATCAGCATCATCATCATCATACACCTACAAAATACTGGAGGAGTCACGGTGTGTGTGAACACACACGGTGGGATGGGGATGCTTCATCGTGGGACCACAAACAGTTTGGCTTGACTGAAACAGCTGAAACCAAAACGGATTTTAAAAAACACGCCTTTTATTTTAATTATTTTTTTGTGGCTTTGTGTCCGCTGAGGAATCTGATTTTCTTTATTTTTTTAAATTATTACCACGACATGACAGATGGGAAGACTCACATGCGACAAAACCTTTGAGCAGAAAAGTGAACCCCTCAAGTTTTGCCCAACCGTCTCACCCCTTTTCCTTCTTTTCTGTTTTTTTTGGACAGCCGTGAGACGTTCACGACTCGGATGTCAGCGCTCGTCCACGGCCTCGTGGTTAAGAGAACGCTACACGTGTGGAGGCTTCGCTGAAGCCCTGAAAACACGACGTCAACACCATGAGCGAGGTAAAGATGTGTGAGGCGAGAGGCAACGCCGCATGCAGGCGCCGTGACAACAGGAAGCAGACGCACAGATCGGGGAGACCTTTGGAGTTACGAAACCGTGCGTCTAAAAAACTGAATAAATTCAGGTAAAAAAAACAACATAGAAGCAACTGTACAAACGGAAGTTGCAGATGATGGACACATAATTAACACCTATTAAGCCACAACATTCCCAATTTTTTGTTTCCTGTACGTTCACAACCCTTCGGCACCCGATTGCTACAACCTGCGTCAAAATAAATCGGGAGTCGTGACTCGAACCTGAACTCAATGTCCGGGATATGTCTAATCTCTGGTGAGCGTCACAGATAAATCCACTTGGAGCTCATAAAAAAAAGACGCTTCCTATCACTGCAGAACTGGCCTGAGAATCTGCATGTTTTTAAGTTTTCTTTGATATCAAAGTAATCCAGCGATAGTTGTCTGTACATCAACGCTGGTGGATAATTCAGCATTCCTTAAATCGAGACTATTTGACTACAATTGACAAATAAAGGCAGTGTCAGACTTTGAGAACCCCGGTACTTCAGCATTAGCTTGGGTGACTGAAAACAGCCAGAAGCTGATAGTCCAGAAAGATAGTTTTTCGGGGCCTTTAAGGACGTTTCTTTTCTTCGTGACAACAATCAGATTCCAGGCGTCAGCGTCAGCAAAAGCCCTAAAAAATCTCAAAGCGAAGAATATGGCTTTAATAAAACAAAACAAAAAAGCATTGTGCATCCAAGAAGCCAAGAGCAAAACAGATTCATCATCAACTTCATAACCATCGTTTATCGTCATAAACCCCCCAAAAAAGAAAGAAAGCCGACAACCAAAGTAACACATAAGACATAAATAACCACTGGAGGGGGGGGGGGAACTTGCAAGTTTGGAAGTACATGAACAGACAAAAGGAGGCGGGCTCGGTAGAAAGGTCACGTCCGACCAACGTTTCGTTTGACATCAAGGGCAGAGAGCGAATCAACACGGAGCCCCTCCCCCAACGCCGCCGCGGGGCAGCTGATGTCCGCCATGTTTGTTCCATCAAAGGATTCATCTGTTCATTTTTTTTCTTTTTCAATTCCCCGTAAACATCCTGGCGTCTTTTCTCTCCTTCGCCCTCTGCGCTTCCTCGCCGAGCGAAAAGTCTCAGTTGGGAGGAAAAGTCCCACAATGCTTTGCTTCAGCATTCATCAGTCTGTTGGTGGTCAATGAAGCACATGAGACCATAGAACTAAACAACGACGACAAAAAATAAAACGTACTTCTCTGCTTCTTTCCCCTCCTGCCTTCTCTTGTTGTTGTTTGTTAGCAGGGCAAGAGACCAGACATCCCCAAATATTCCTCTTTCCAGTCTCTGATGCGTTAGATCACAAGGTCGTTGTAGCTCACAAATTTCTTCTTTGCTGCCGGACCTGAAAAAAAGGAGAAGCAAATCAGGAAGCAGCTTCAGTCCCGGATGCTGATATATATATATATATATATATATATATATATATATATATATATATATATATTGTTTAATGTTGTGAAAGTTACATACAGATGTAAATGAAATGATTCCAGAGTTTAGAAGAAGGCTTGATTTATGAACTCTCAAAGGTCGTGCAGTATGGTGCGTTTGAGGCGCCTGAGATCAGAAAGGAGAATTCAGCTTCTCGTCTTTTATAATTCGGTGTCATATCGTGAAGGGGGGAGGGGCGTTCTGTCAATGTGTTGAGAGGTCATAACTCAAAAGCAAAAAAAAAGTATCTGCAGCCGAAGAGAAAAAACAAAACAAAGAAAGTCCAAAATGTCACCAAAAAAAAGCTTCTGCTGGACAAGAACATAAAAATAAAACTTTGGTGGAGTTCTCTTTTGTATGTTTTAATTGTGCAAAAGCAACGACCAGCACGGAGTGACCAGATAATGCAGCTTTAAGACATGAAGCATAGACTTCTATACAACCAGAGGAGTCGCCCCCTGGTGGTCAGGAGAGAGAATGCAGCTTTAAGAAATGAAGCATAGACTTCTATACAACCAGAGGAGTCACCCCCTGGTGGTCAGGAGAGAGAATGCAGCTTTAAGAAATGAAGCATAGACTTCTACACTTAGTTGATGTTTTATTTTCAGTTTTCTTTCGCAGTTTGGTTGAATCTACAAAACTACTTGTTTAGGTTTCGGAAAAATACACATATACACACATGGTATCTATTGTGTGTATTGTGCTGTCAAAAATATTTCCCTGTTTCAAGTGAAAGAACGCTCACGTACCTAAAATGTTTACACTTAAATTTGATCTGGCATTTTTTCAGTGATTCTGGCTCAAGAGTGTGTAACTCTTGTTTTTACACATTTCCTTGTTGTTGTTTCCGCCGCCAGTGTTTCCATCGATGTAACGAGCCGATTTCCCTCCAAAACACCAAACCTGCCGTCTCTGAATCTCAAGGTCAAGGCTCGTGCCGGTCGGTCGTGGCGATATGAAAATATGGCCCTGAGATGTTAAACGAGCAGGAAGAGCGGGCGTTGCGCGTTCGCTTTAGTTATGACCACCTCCCTATCTCCCCCTGCAGCTGTACCACCACCCCCACTGGCCACCACTTGGCCCTCGGTGTTCATCCAGTGACGAATGGCTTCGAGCCAAAAGCCCATCATCAATCACGGCGGGGAGATAAAAGAGGAAATGGCATATTATGCATATTAAGGCCTGAAAGTGTCACCGAACCGCTCTGACTTTGTCACAATGTGTCTTCTTCATGTAGAGACGTCGCTGAGAGTCCGACAGGCCCGGGTGTCCAATCAGGGCTGTGTGTGTGTGTGTGTGTGTGTGCATGCGTGTGTGTGTGTGCGCACCAAACAGGCTCGGCTTCCTGGATTGACAGGAATAACGTCTTGTTTCTTTGACAGCCATTTACGCCCACTGATTGGTGGTTTGGAGTTTATTTTACTCTTCCACTAAATGACTACTTTTAAAAATTAAATCCAACGGAAAACCAATGCATGTATCAGATCTCTGTTTCTTCTTCTTCTTCTTCTTCTTCTTCTTCTTCTTCTTCTTCTTCTTCTTCTTCTTCTTCTTCTTCTTCTTCTTCTCTCATTCATCATCTCATGACCCCTTAGCTCTATCTGTTCTGGTGTAGAAGGTAGTGTTGAAGGTAGTGTTAAAGGTAAAGGTAGTGTAGAAGGTAGTGTTGAAGGTAAAGGTAGTGTTGAAGGTAGGGTTGAAGGTTGAAGGTAGTGTTGAAAGTAGTGTTGAAGGTAGTGTTGAAGGTAAAGGTAGTGTTGAAGGTAGTGTTGAAGGTAGTGTTTAAGGTTTAAGGTAGTGTGGAAGGTAAAGGTAGTGTTGAAGGTAAAGGTAGGGTTGAAGGTTGAAGGTAGTGTGGAAGGTAGTGTTGAAGGTAGTGTTGAAGGTAGTGTTGAAGTTAGTGTTGAAGGTAAAGGTAGGGTTGAAGGTAGTGTGGAAGGTAGTGTTGAAGGTAAAGGTAGTGTTGAAGGTAAAGGTAGGGTTGAAGGTTGAAGTTAGTGTTGAAGGTAGTCTTAAAGGTAGTGTTTAAGGTTTAAGGTAGTGTTGAAGGTAAAGGTAGTGTTGAAGGTAAAGGTAGGGTTGAAGGTTGAAGGTAGTGTGGAAGGTAGTGTTGAAGGTAGTGTTGAAGTTAGTGTTGAAGGTAGTCTTAAAGGTAGTGTTGAAGGTTTAAGGTAGTGTGGAAGGTAAAGGTAGTGTTGAAGGTAGGGTTGAAGGCAGTGCGTTCGGAAAAGGCTAATAATCCCCAAAAGAAATCAAATAGAGGAGTTTCCCTGCAGGCAGAACCGGGGCCACGCGAGGAACAGGGGGAGTGAGTACGCTTGTAAGGATTGTTTCTGGGAGCAGCGGCGATGTGGGTTTAAAGAAAGATACAGAAGCCTTTGTGGTATCAGGAATCAGCTTCGGGAGAAAGGCTCGAGAGGCCGAAAGAGAGCGGAATCAGAAGAGATTTGGCCTTTGAAGAGCAGCTGAAGCCAGAAGAGAGGTGGGGGGGGGGGGGGGGATGGGCCACGAGTGCAGAGAAAAGAAGAGATGAAGTCGTAAGTGACTGAGGGCTATTACAGTGTGCTGAAAGTGGAGAGTGGAGTGAGAAGTGAGAAACGAAGGTGGGGGGCAGATGGTCTCTGGGGTCTTCAGGGAGTGAGACTGAGCTGCAGTCTGCCAGCGCTGCTCCGGTACCGCAAACGGACTCTGAATAGTGAAGTATGCTGAGGTCCAGAGTCTAAGGGAACCCCCACATGCTGAGGTCCAGAGTCTAAGGGAACCCCCCACATGCTGAGGTCCAGAGTCTAAGGGAACCCCCCACATGCTGAGGTCCAGAGTCTAAGGGAACCCCCACATGCTGAGGTCCAGTGTCTAAGGGAACCCCCACATGCTGAGGTCCAGTGTCTAAGGGAACCCCCCACATGCTGAGGTCCAGAGTCTAAGGGAACCCCCACATGCTGAGGTCCAGTGTCTAAGGGAACCCCCCACATGCTGAGGTCCAGAGTCTAAGGGAACCCCCACATGCTGAGGTCCAGTGTCTAAGGGAACCCCCACATGCTGAGGTCCAGTGTCTATGGGAACCCCCACATGCTGAGGTCCAGTGTCTAAGGGAACCCCCACATGCTGAGGTCCAGAGTCTAAGGGAACCCCCACATGCTGAGGTCCACAGTCTAAGGGAAACCTCCAACTTCAAACTTGCAGGAGGTCCCAGGGGAGTTTTTTTACCTCTCATGGTCTTAATCGTAATTTAAGTTTCTGGTTCCTCTCGGTTGTTTGACAAGGAAACAACGACACGTTTCTTTATGTGTTCCTGCCCTCTCTCACAATATTGTAGAAGGGATCGCCACATGCAGCACTCCGGCGTGGAGGAGCTGTGCAGCTGAACCGGAGCCCTGCGGTGGAACCGGAGGTTTCGGGCTCAAACGTTCCGCTAAAGCGACGCCCGGATAGCACGCTCTGTAAATCTGCCACTCCAATAATCTCGTCTCTCCCTCCTCATGTAAAAGTTATGAGTCAAGTGAAACACTTAACATTCCCCCCACACTCCCCCTCCTCGCCTCCCTCCTCCGGACCGGCTCCCTCCCAAAAACCTCCAGAAGGAAATGGATTCAAGGTCGGGACAGCAAAGCAGAAGCAGAAGATTAATGTGCTCTTACCTCCGATAAATTATGAAATTAGCCTGTCGGGGGGAGAGAAACATTATTTGGTGAGTTGCCCCCAGAAGGGAATCCCACTGCGACGAAGTGGTCATGTGATCACATGCCATGTCATTTCAATTTGTGCACTTTTTTTTAAATTGAAGATTTTTTTTTTTCAATTTATTTTCTTACAATCCTGATTCCCTGTGGAGAATTACTTTTCAATAAAAAAATGCGTTCTTTAAAAAAAAAGTTAGAAGACCGGATGGAGTGCCACTGAGCTAAATATGGTGACTTCAAAGGGTCCAAATTAAATTTAGGCAATTTTTCTTTTAATAGCCAAAGACATTTCAGAATAACTTACATTTTTGCTCTGGCCTCCACCTGAGAGTGAGAGTGAAGCCACTTTCACTCTCAGGGAGACTTACTTTTATTTTGAAAGTATTTCTAATATGTTTAATAAGGTATTAAGAAAGACAAATTAAATTAAATCTCATCCCGCACACTTCCAGGTTAAAATCCAGTCGGTCCAGGAGGTGAAATAAACGCATGGTTGGATGAGTAAAATAATAACCTGCTTTATTACGTTTGGATTGATTCCAGCTCCGGTTTTACAGCTCATTTATGTAACGCAGGGTTCATACACATGGTGACCAATGGAGGTCCAGGACTTTTCCATAACTTTTCCAGGACTTTTCCAGGACTTTAAACCAAATTCCCATGACCAAACATTTAGTGAAATCTGGGTGTGTCCATGAAAAAGTGATAAAATGTAGTATTTAAACTAACAATGAGGATTCCACATTTACATGACTTTTACTAAACTTTGGGGATTTAATTTTTTTAAGGACTTTTCCAGGCCTGGAAATAACCATTTTCCCAAAATCCCATGACTTTCCCAGGTTTTCCATGAGCGTATGAACCCTGGTAACTGTGGAGTTAATGTGTAAGTGTCTTACACTCGTTTCATTCACCGACACGGGGGCGGAGCGGGCGTGGACTCACTGTTGGGGTCGACGTTCTCGCACAGCTCCGTCTTGGCCTCTCCGTTGGGCCGGTCGCTGGCCTTGTGCGAGAGCCGGGACGACATGGTGGCGGCCGTGGCGACGGCCTTGAAGGAGCGCTTCCTCTTCTGCACGTTGAGCTCCGGGTGGAAGATGATGACGTAGACTTTGGGCATGTAGAGCATCCCCAGGGCCACGGACGCACTCAGGTTCATGGAGATGGTTAGCGTGGTGGTCTGGATGTACAGCTGGAAGAGAGTTACAGGGGCGTGAATGGTGTGTACCCACCGACTGTCTGTGAGGAGTGGGCGTCGCCATCGAGGTGCCACCCACTGGTTTGAATTATGAATTATGATCAAAAAGCATCCCCTAAAGGACCATCATTTACTAAATGAACATCATGCTGTGTTGAAGAAGACTTGAAACTAGAGATTGAGACCATACTGCGTAAAGAGGATCGGCCCAGAGACGGTTTTCCTAGAGCGAGTTTTCCTAGAGCGGGTTTTCCTAGAGCGGGTTTTCCCAGAGCGGGTTTTCCCAGAGCTCGGCCCCCTGCTGTGAGAAGTCACCGGAGGGAGACGGTGTTGGAACCGAGGACCAGAGGGTCAGATGTTTGCGAGTGCCGGCTCTGAAGGCCTTTTGCACACCGATATCGATATTGTCTTACACCCCTATTTGTAAGTAGCGTCTCCATTTTGAGCCACTTTTCACTTTATATATATTCTACAGTATTTATCCGAGAGCTGTAGCTACAAGTGTCTTCACGTAATCAAAATCAATAAACGCGTATCAAATGCGCTCCATGCAGATGCAAACCTCCCGTTTCATCCCATCGAGCTCTGATCCACGCGATGAGCCCAGCAGCTGCTCGTCTGATAGAAATCACGGCGATAAGATCAAAAACACTCAGTTCATCCCATCGCATCTTTTTTTTTATATCAATAATTTGTGTCGCTGTATGATCTGCTTTTTTACTGTTTGTGTGCTTCGGTCTGTAGAAGATTGTGTAATGTGAGTTTTCAGTACTGGATTGGTGGGGAAAGATGAAGAGATAAAATAATACTCATAATTGGAAACGGAGGAGGCTTTAATCGGGACGCCTCCATCACGACGGGTCCTGAAGAGAAGAAACCCGATCTCATCGTTTTCTTGTTATCGGGCGATAACGGCTGAGTGGATCGTGGAGCCGGACCCCCGGCGAGGTTAAGTGTATCATTTATCCTGAGAGTTATCTGAAGGAACCTTCACTATTAGATTTAAATAACGTGGGCCGTGTTCTTGCAAGAAAGACGGGAATTCATTTCACAAATGGAAAAGAAAACATCCCCGGTGGTGAAATATTTTACTGAAGTAAGGCCGCTTTATGCTCCTCAGAGGGAAATATTGTTCTGATCTATTCATCTGTAAACATATGGGAGATGACAGGAAGGCCACTGAAGCGCATGCACACTTACTATCTCATAATTTCGACCTTCTATCTCATAATCTCATAATTATGATTTACTACGGGGATATTTTTAATATCACAACTACATTTTCATTTAATTTTTTCCTTTTACTGCGAAAATGGGCTTCCATACTATCGTCTGGTGAGGGAAAGAAAAACGTTATTTGATCAAGAAATTATTCATAACTTATGTATACCGTTTCTTTCTATTATGCTTTATCTTTTTCATTTTTTTTTACACTTAAATTGTATTTAAAGGTATATTGTGCTTTTTTTTTACTGCTGTTTGTGTCTAATATAAAGGACTTTGAACTCCATTGTTACTGAAAATTGCTGCAGAAATAATCGTGAGACATAAATGTTCATTCAAATCAAACTAACAAAAAGAAAAAGCTCACTATGGCGTCAGAAGTACCACAAACACCGAGAGTCCCTGAATGCAACTTTCAAATCACATGAAACAAAACAGAAAACAAAGATATTCCGTTTGGTCAGATGTATTACAGCATTAGGATTACTGAGGATTATAACCGGTGAATGATATCCGTTACGCACAGAGCTCTCCCATTACTATATCCCAGCATGCATCCTGCTCATCCCCGCCGACAGCACGTCTCCGGTCGGCGCCGTCTCGGTCGAGGCGATTCCAGCCGCGCGCCTCACATTCGAGTCGAGACTGAAAGCAAAACTAATCGATATTAAATCTCTCGCCGCTCCTGGAGCAAACACACGAGGCGGACGCAGCTGGAGGAAGTCGTCCTTCAGGGAACCAGCAACACTGACTGAGGATCAGTGGTTAGCATGTCCGCCTTTCAGTCAGAGGGTCGGTGGTTCGAGCCCCGGCTCCGCTAGTCCATGTGTCCTTGAGCAAGACACTTAACCCCAACGTCTACTGTGTATAATAATGTGAGTTGCTTTGGTGGAAGAGTCAGCAAAATGTAATGAAAATTGAGACGTGTAACGGACAACGAGGCATCAAAGGAGAAGATGAGTTATCAATAAATACGATGAGTCATCACTAAAGACAATGAATCTGAAAACCTGTTAACGTCTGTTCTTATACCTGTCTGTTTCATTGTTTTTCATGTAGACCAGGTGTCTCTCTGGACAGGTGTCTCTATGGACAGGTGTCTCCCTCTGGACAACTTGTTGTTGTTGACACAATTTGTTTATTTTCACAATAAACAGCATTTAAATAAGCCGACTGCATGTCGGCAGACTAGGAATCCCTTCTGTTGGTTTGTGCTGTGTTGAAACAGACAATGAGGTGATTAAAGCCTTGTCCGGCTCAGTGGAACGTCTCTGATCTGATTCCAAACACACAAACCACACTTTCATTGGATAAGCGTCGGGAAAGCCGGAGTTGGAACACATCTCGTGTCTTCAAAGGCTTTTCCCGTCTCGTCCAGTCGTTTGTGTTTCAGGAGTTTGTCTGTCAAAGCGTCTAAAGCGTCCTAAAATTATTACATGAATGAATATTTGCTTCCATCCACTCCTGTTGAGTGAATATGTGTATAACATATATGTATATATAAACAGCTAAATTCTCCATTAGGCGCCATAAACCACGACAGGAGAAAAACGAGGGGCACGAGATGAGGTCATTATAAGAGCAAAGATTATGTAAATATGACGTTTCTGCCTGTATTAATGTGAGGAAGGGTATCGTCTCCTCATCGCTCCTCAGGCTTCATCATCGTTATTCATTCCCTCGGCTTCTGCTTTTATCAACACAACAACGTCTACACCACCAACAGGAAACTCTTAAAAGGTTTCCACTCAGGGGTTTTATCTATTTTTTTTTATGCCCAAATTGGAAAAAGTCCATAAAACAGATGGAAACAGACTTTATGTGTCACCGTCGTACTCTCAGTAAAATTAACTGATCGAGGAAGCGGCAAAATAAAACACATCTGCAATTTCTATATTGCAGATGTGTCAGACGGTCTACTGTATATCATGTAAGTCTCTTTGGATAAAAGCCTCAGATAAATGTAATGTAACACGCGGTAACACGCGGTAACACGCGGTAACACGCGGTAACACGCGGTAACACGCAGTAACACGCAGTAACACGCAGTAACACGCAGTAACACGCGCTCGGTGTGTGTGGATGTTCTCCGCTGCCCTGCTCAGGTGGAAAGGAGGGATGAAGAGGATTATCTGCTCCAGTTGTGACGCCATTAGGATATTGCAGCTGCAGAGGAGGGTTTGCATGATTCTATTATATTTCATAGCTCAGTGAATTCTGTGTTTCCTGGACTGAGTTTACATGAAGGAGCCCGATCCACTGACCCACATCCTCACTGCCTGCTGCAGCTGCAGAGCAGGGGTTAATATCCATGTGCACGAACGAAGGGTGGGTCAAAGACCATGTGGGATGTTAGGATTCAGATTAATAGAAACATTGCGTGCAATTTAATATGATCTATTATTAAAGATCAGCAAAGGCAGAATTGATACATTAATGCATGTGTTTTATAATGCTATATGTATCTAATCTAATCTAATATATATTTACTGTGGAGTTTTTTGTGCTTTCAGAGAGCTGACTGAGTGATGAAGGAATGACTTACAAAATAAAAGATAAACTGTTATTGTCATCGTGATTTTAAAAGATCTTCAACTTAATTCAATTTTTTGCTTTTTAAACCATTTTTAAAAACTACTTATTACTAAGAATACAAACTGTTAAATTATATATCCATTCCATCCATCCATTTTCCACCGCTTATCCGGGGTCGGGTCGCGGAGGCAGCAGGTCAAGCAGGCTGACCCAGACTTCTCTCTCACCCGCAACATCTACCAGCTCATTCTGGGGGATCCCGAGGCGTTCAGGCCAGCTGGGAGATATAATCCCTCCAGCGTGTCCTGGGTCTTCCCCGGGACACGCTGGGGAATATATAAATATATTCCCCAGCGTGTATATATAAATATAAATTATATATATATATATATATATATATATATATTAATTGTGTATTATGTGTGTATTGAATTGTGTATTTTGCCAAATATGATTTCATATATAATAATTCTCAAATTATTTTCATTTAGTCTGTTGATAGCTTTAGGAAAAAGTTAAAACATGGTTTTACTTAATTCAAATAGTTTCTTTTTTAAAGTTTATATTTTTTTCTCATATATGTTTTTATATTTTTTTGATGCTTATCAACTTGTCGTAATATCCTAATTAGTATTTATTTTTTTTCCACAGTGTAATTAACTTGTTTCTCTTGTGAAGCACTTTGAGTTGCATCTCATGTTATGAAAGGTGATATCAAAATAAAAGCGAGGCCCCTCAGAGGCCCCCCCGATGCCCCCGAAGCCCCTCCGAGGCCCCTTTGTGGCCCCTCCGTGGCCCCCGGCTCCTTGATGGTTTTTCAAGTCTAATTAACATCCCTCCGGACTGTCCCCGTCAACATTACGCTGCCTGGCATTAGATTTATTGCAGGCATTCAGGATATTCACCGTGGATATTTGGTCTCTAATGGCTCCGCTTTTATATCGTCGCCCTCCTTCAGTCCTATAAACCGTAAAGACTGCACCAAGTCAAGGGCGGCGGAGGTATTAAAACATCCTTCTGACGCGGCTGAGAGCCTCACAGTCTTTAAGAGCATCTCGCAGAGAGACGAGAGCGTGAAGAAAACTTGTTTATGATGAGATGAGCTGTTACACCCGCTTGTGAAAGTGTAAAGAGCTTTAAATGGAGTCCACAGAAGCGTGGACGTGGAGGAAGAGGTTAAGGAGACGAGAGCTTGTTTACCGTCTTACGGTTCAGTGTTGGGAATTCTGAGTCGGTGGGCAGTCGCTAAAGTAAGCCTTTAAAAAATTGCGTTGAGAATGCAGCCATAAACTATAAAGAGCATAAAGATCAGCCATGGACAGACAGACACACACACACACACACACACACACACACACACACACACACACACACACACACACACACACACGACGATCTCATGGTCTCCTGGCGGGGAAAACAATAATACATGAAGAGTGGTGAACGAGATACAACTGCAGCAGAGGTTTAAGCAGAAAACGGCAGCAGGAGGAAAGCCTGAAAGAAAGTTGTGACAGAAGGCTGAGTTGGAAAGAAATACAGGGGAGAGGAGAAGAGGGTGAATGAGGAGGTGAAGGGAAAAGAAAGGGATGGCAGAGCAGAGATAAAGAGTTGGAGAGAGAAAGAGTTGGAGAGCGACAAGCGAGAGACGAGCGAGAGAAAAGGTTAAGTGGGATGAGACAGCGGCGGAATAAAGAGTGCAAAGCCAGGTGAGGTGAGAGGGCTGTAAATGATGAATGAATGAGAGAACGGGTGAGGAGAGAGGAGGAAAGGAGGTGAGGGGAGGAGAGAGGAGAGAAGGTGTGAGGATGAGAGAGGAGAGGGGAAGAGGAAAGGAGAGGGGAGAGGTAAGGAGAGGAGGTGAGAGGAGAGGAGGTGAGAGGAGGTGAGAGTAGAGAGGAGAGGGGAGGAGAGAGGAGAGGAGGAGAGGAGGGGGAGGAGAGGAGAGAGGAGAGAGGAGAGGAGGTGAGAGGAGGTGAGAGGAGAGGAGGTGAGGAGAGGAGAGGAGAGGAGAGGAGAGAGGAGAGGAGGTGAGAGGAGAGAGGAGAAAAGAGAGGTTTTGGTTTTCAAAGTCCCTTTATTGGACCATTTCCAGATAAGATTCACAAACACAGAAAAAATCAACATACAAAATACAGGACAAAGAAAAAAAAAAACCATACAAAAAAAAACACAACAACACTATCAAACAACTATGTGCTTCTTCCAAATCAAAACCCAACCACCAACTCCCCCCCCTCCCCCACAGAGCACAACCCTCCCCCTACAGCCCACACACGACTGAACACCAGCAAATTGTCCGTCATCTGGTAGTAAGAATGTTCCACCCTCAATCGGGCCTTGACCAGTCCTTCCAGAACCGGCACTGGCTCTACACTACCGGCTCCCTGAGCCCGGTTCCTGCGTGTTAGCCAGATGGCCAACTTTGCCGTTGCTGTCACGGTCTGGGACTCCGGCTATGGGGTACTGGCGCTACCTGGTGACCTAAGGACGGTACAGCGGGCTGGCTGGGGGATGGGGCCCGGCTTCCGGGCTCACACCTGGGACTCGTTCCTAATTAAGGCCAGAGTAGAAATACGAGGCAGCAGACTGGACTCGTCACCGCGACGTTTGCGTGTCAAGACACGGTGCATGTTACTCTCAAGTAACTTCACTCGGAGGAGTAGCGGTTCTCAGCCGTGGCATCTGGATCCTCACAAGACCACCCCGCTTGGTTTTTTGAACAAGTGTATCCTGTCCCGGGTGAGTGAAAGTTTCTCCTCCCCGGAGACAGCGTTCTGAGTTGAACACATTTTTGGACTGTGACTTTTTCTTCCTGTGTGGATTAACCTTTTGTTTTTTGTGGGCAGCGCATCTTCCGGACTTCCTGATTTCCTGTCGAAGTTTTGTTTTACCTTTTGGATGTTTACCTTTGTTGGACTGCAAGCCGCCGCCTGAATAAAAACTAAAACTTTATTTCCAGTTCTGCATACGGGTCCTCATTAGCTCACGGGGTAACCCGTGGGTTTTTCACCCCAGAGACCCGGGTTTGTTTCCCGAGCCCGGCGGTCCTGACAGTTGCAAACAAAAAGTTCAGTAGAATGTGAACAGTCTTTTTTTGCTTTGTGTATTTTGGACCAAAAATGAACAATTCCAAAGAAAAAACCTCTCCAAAACCCTGAACCCACTTTTTAAGAATCTCTAGCAGATCTGCCAGCCGAGGACATTGAATAAACAAATGTTCTAGTGTTTCCACCTGAAGGTAAAAAATACATCCCTCCCCTAGCTCGGGATCAAGGTGCGCTCTGTATCTGTTTGTAGCTATAGCCCCATGCACAATCCTCCATTGAAGGTCTGCTGCCCGCTTTTCAACGGGCAGTTTGTACAGGGAACACCAACTGCCTTTCGGGGAAGCGTCTGAACCAAAAAACTCAGTCCACCTCGACTCCTTCAGCTCAGCCAAAGACCGCAGGTTCAGGACCTTTATGCAGGTATAATAAAGTGCTTTCTTCCCTGCATCTTTAAACTTGTCCAGGTGAGGGGTTGAAAAAGACAGTAGCTGGCCTGCTTCCTCCCTCCATTCCCCCACAGATGGGGTGATGGTCAGAGAGGGGAAACTGTACTCCCACCCCTCACTCCACTGATCACACAGGGTCCGATTCTCTACCAGAGTTCGTTGATGTTGCTTTAGGGTAGCACAAACCTCATTCACCACCCTGTTGATCAGCCTAATGGAGGTGATGTTGCTACTCACTCTTAGGACGTCAACAGATGTGGCAGTCATCTTCATCAGGTGTCCCAGTTTAGTACACCCAGCCCCTCTAAGACTGGATCGCAGGCTGGGAGACTGTAGAGTTTGAGTCCTTAAAAAGTTGTTGAAAAACAAAGGTTCTTCAAACAGCCACATCCCCGGAATTTCATTTGCATCACGAGAAAATTGTAGTATCTGCCACGCCTGCAGCACAGAACTGTAGAACGCTGTCAGCCCAGTGAGGTCCATATCCTCAGTTTTTAGAAGGAAAAGCTGCTTGTCGTATCCCACTCGCCCAGCTCTCCTCAGCAGCAGTCGGGCTGTATCCAGCCAGCTAGGGCCACAGTTGTACAATAGTCTTTGTGCAGTCTTGATTCTAAAGGAGGCAATTTTAGCCTGGATATCCACCAGCCCCTGGCCCCCTTCAGCTACAGGCAGGTAGAGCACTGCTGCCCGAACCCAGTGCCGCCCCGACCAGAAGAAATCAACGATGGTCCTCTGAACGTCCTCCATCAGGCCTCTTGGTGGCACAATAGCAATGAGCTTATGCCAAAGGGTCGAGGCAACCAAATTATTGGCAACCAGAACCCTTCCCCTACACGAGAGCTGGGGTAGCAACCATTGTCATTTAGACAACCGAGCGCACACCTTCTCCTTCACTCCCTCCCAGTTCTTCTTGACAAACCCCTCAGAACCCAAAAACACTCCCAAAACTTTTAACCCTTCTTTTCCCCACTCAAGTCCCCCTGGCAGTCTGGGCACCGCTTTATCTCTCCACTGACCTACTAACAAAGCTTCACTTTTGGCCCAATTCACCCTTGCGGATGTGGCCCTTTCATACAGAGACAGAGCATCCTGTAGACTCTGAACATCCTCCTGGCTGCAGATAAAAATATTTACATCATCTGCATAGGCTGAGACCGCAAGCGGACGCTCAATGCTCGAGGACCCAGGCAGGACAAACCCGCTGAGTCGAGCCCTCATCCTACACAGTAAAGGCTCGATTGCTAAGGTGTATAGCTGTCCCGAGATAGGGCAACCCTGTCTTATCCCCCTATTCACAGGAATGGGCCGGCTCAGCCCTGCACCTGTCTTCACCAAACACTGTGCCCCATTGTACAGCAAACCCACCCAAGACAGAAAACCATCACCAAAACCAAAAGCTTTAAGTGCAGAAAACAAGTAAGAGTGATCCACCTTATCAAAAGCTTTTTCCTGGTCCAAAGAAACAATGCCAACATCAACGTCATACATTTTACACACATCAAGAATGTCCCGAACACCATTCTTCAATCTGTTGGATAATGCTCTGGAGAGTACCTTATAGTCTGTACAGAGGAGAGAAACTGGGCGCCAGTTCTTAAGCAAAGCCAGATCTCCTTTTTTTGGCAGCAGTGATAACACCGCTCGCTGACAGGACACCGGAAGAAAACCTGTTCTAAACCCCTCCAGCATAACCTCATGAAGGTCTGGTCCAATAGTCTTCCAGAATTGTTTATAGAAATCTGTGGAGAGACCATCTATCCCCGGCGCCTTTCCTGTGGCCATCTGGTTGACCGCCGCTGTCAGCTCCTCCTCGCAGTCCAAAGCAGCTCTCTCCTCCGGACTGAGCTGAGGAAGATCCTCCAGGAGCTCCTCACGACACTCCATGCTGCACTGTTGAGCCCCAAACAGGTCTGCATAAAACTCCCTCGCATGGCTCCTCATCTCACCCGGACTGGTGGTTACTCTGCCCCCTGGGATCTGAAGGCATGTCATTTGTTTCCTTTGTGCCACCGATCTCTCCAGACCAAAAAAAAAGGAGCTTGGGGCATCCATGTCCTTTAACTGGAGGAAACGACACCTGCCCAGAGCTCCCTTCACCCTCTCGTTCAGAAAAGAGCTCAATTCCATTTTTTTCTTTTTCAACAAGTGCCCTAAAGAAGGGTCAGAGTCTCTATTTAAACCCTCCTCAATACCTCTAATATTGGCTTCAAGTTCCATTACAACTGCATTGATCTTAGCAGTGGAATGGGAGGTGTACTGTTGACAAAAAACCCGAACTTGCGCCTTTCCAACGTCCCACCACTGCGTCAAAGACTTAAAATCTGCTTTTTTATTTTTCCAGCACTTCCAAAAGTGCTCAAATGTGTGACAGAACATGCTGTCTTGTAAAAGTTTGTTATTAAAATGCCAGTAGGACCAGTGGCGATTCTAGAAAATTTTACATGGGGTGGCAGAAGGGTGGCAAGTTGAAATGCAAGGGTGGCATATCACACACACACACACACACACACACACACACACACATGCCTGGTGTCTATATATATTTATTTATACAAATCCAGATAGTGAAAACAGACAAGAGCAATGGAATAGCTTAACAGTTAAGTTACATACGTAATGAAAATAAAAACTGAGAAAAAACTGCTATAACATTTTCTGTCAGTCCACCTTACTGTACTAAAGACGTTAGTAAGACGTTGGTTAGCTAAGCTAACAGTAGTAACTTCAAGGCTAGCTAGCACAAGCAAGCTGTATAGCGAGCTAGCTACTGTATGCTACCGACTTTTGCAAGCTAGCAATTAAATAAACGATTGAAATTACAACGGAACTGTCTATCACATGACCACCCATCACATTTTCTTGATTCACGATTCAGCAGTACTGTACCTTCTTTCATCACTGGAAGCCTACAGTGGGCTTGTCTCCAGTTAGTTGCGGGAGATGGGCAACCACGGTGACGAGAGCAAAGCGGACTCATGGACTCAACCATTTTACAGGGGAGGGGGAACTTAAAGATTTTAGAACAAGTTACCAAAGAGATCAACAGCTTAAGTAGCAAAAATATAATACCATTATATAAATGTGTAGTATATTATAGGAGACACTTCTGACAACCTGGGTGGCAAGTGGGGTGGCAAGCAATTTTTTTAGGGTGGCAGCTGCCACCCCTTGCCACCCCGGTGGTTTCGCCACTGAGTAGGACGTAATCCTCTTACCTGGCGAGATGATCAAATCTATAAAAACACAGTGATGATCCGTGAAGCCAACAGGAAGTATCCTACTATGGACTAGTCTAGAGTTAAGATTTTTTGAAATATAAATCCTGTCGAGTCTGGCTGCACTCACCCTATTATTAATGACCCTCACCCAAGTGTACTGTCGCGATTGTGGATGTTTAACCCTCCATGTATCTACCAAATCCAGCTGCTTAATGGTGCTGTTCAAGCTCTGAGCTGAAAGTGGGTGAGGTTCCTCGCCTATCCTGTCCACAGTAAAATCAGGAGTACAGTTAAAATCCCCACCAACAATCACCTGCTCCTGATGGTACTTACTTAATTCGTTTTTTAACTGAGTGAAAAAAGTCACTCTTTCTGATCCCTGATTAGGGGCATATACATTAACAAAACAAAACACAGAACTCTCTATCTCTGCCCTGACGACCAGCAGGCGTCCCTTTACTACTTCTGTAGATGATATAATGTTTGCATTAGCAGCTGCCTTAAACAGAACAGCAACCCCTGCGCTAACGTTTGTGCCATGGCTAAGAGCATGGGGACCCTCCCACCATATACCCCATTCTGTCTCAACTGCTGGATCAGAATGTGTTTCCTGCAAAAACAACACATCTATCTTTTTCTGACTAGAGACCTCAGAGATTAAAGCCCTCTTGTGCCCATCTCTTCCACCATTGATATTAAGAGATCCTATTTTAAGGCTCCTCATAGAAAAGTCAGAAAAGAGAAACAGACAGGTTGAAACAAGCACAGAACAATATAAAGAGGAAAAATAATTAAGTGTCATGATCATTGGAAGTTCTTAGCCTTTTTGAAGTTCTACATTCTTTTTCCTTTCTTATAGTTGTAATATGCTTTTTTAGGCGATAACGTTTCTTTTTATCTAACAGGTCAAAACCAACCAGTCTTTTCAGTACAGCAACAGACTTGATACATTTTTCTGTGTCTTTGAAGTAATCAGTCACTTTCACAGATCTTTTAAAAGTTTCATTCAGAAAACGATCTATTTCCTCTAATGAATACAGATCTGTGCCCAGATTACCTTCTCCAACAGACACAGTATCAGACTCTGAATCGTACTCCATGTCTTCACTAGCACATGATGCCTGACTGCTAAGTTGCCCCGCACCCTGTTCATCAGCGGTGATCACAGTGTGACCTCTTGGAATACTTGTGGAGGCTACCTCCACCGTAATTCCTTGCTGTGATTGCACTTTAGCACCAACAAAACCAGTATGACTCTCTTGTGGCACCTGAACCTGCTGATGCTCAGACCGGCTCTGCTTCTCTACACTACTTGTGTTGCATTTCGCAACCGCTTCGCCGCTGTCCACATCTGCATCGCCGTGATCTGCCGCCACATCCCCAGCAGCAGCTGCTCCAGCTACATTGGACCCTGCACCGGGTGCGATATCGGCCGACCCCGGGCCGCCAGCCCCCATCGCGGCCGCCTCTCCATCAGGAGCAGCAGCCTCTCCATCAGGAGCAGCAGCCTCGCCATCAGGAGCAGCAGCCTCGCCATCAGGAGCAGCAGCCTCTCCATCAGGAGCAGCAGCCTCGCCATCAGGAGCAGCAGCCTCTCCATCAGGAGCAGCAGCCTCGCCATCAGGAGCAGCAGCCTCTCCATCAGGAGCAGCAGCCTCTCCATCAGGAGCAGCAGCCTCGCCATGAGGAGCAGCAGCCTCTCCATCAGGAGCAGCAGCCTCGCCATCAGGAGCAGCAGCCTCGCCATCAGGAGCAGCAGCCTCTCCATCAGGAGCAGCAGCCTCGCCATCAGGAGCAGCAGCCTCTCCATCAGGAGCAGCAGCCTCTCCATCAGGAGCAGCAGCCTCGCCATCAGGAGCAGCAGCCTCGCCATCAGGAGCAGCAGCCTCTCCATCAGGAGCAGCAGCCTCTCCATCAGGAGCAGCAGCCTCTCCATCAGGAGCAGCAGCCTCTCCATCAGGAGCAGCAGCCTCTCCATCAGGAGCAGCAGCCTCGCCATCAGGAGCAGCAGCCTCGCCATCAGGAGCAGCAGCCTCTCCATCAGGAGCAGCAGCCTCTCCATCAGGAGCAGCAGCCTCTCCATCAGGAGCAGCAGCCTCGCCATCAGGAGCAGCAGCCTCTCCATCAGGAGCAGCAGCCTCTCCATCAGGAGCAGCAGCCTCTCCATCAGGAGCAGCAGCCTCTCCATCAGGAGCAGCAGCCTCGCCATGAGGAGCAGCAGCCTCTCCATCAGGAGCAGCAGGCTCTCCATCAGGAGCAGCAGGCTCTCCATCAGGAGCAGCAGCCTCTCCATCAGGAGCAGCAGCCTCGCCATCAGGAGCAGCAGCCTCTCCATCAGGAGCAGCAGCCTCGCCATCAGGAGCAGCAGCCTCTCCATCAGGAGCAGCAGCCTCTCCATCAGGAGCAGCAGCCTCGCCATCAGGAGCAGCAGCCTCGCCATCAGGAGCAGCAGCCTCGCCATCAGGAGCAGCAGCCTCGCCATGAGGAGCAGCAGCCTCTCCATCAGGAGCAGCAGCCTCGCCATCAGGAGCAGCAGCCTCGCCATGAGGAGCAGCAGCCTCTCCATCAGGAGCAGCAGCCTCGCCATCAGGAGCAGCAGCCTCGCCATGAGGAGCAGCAGCCTCTCCATCAGGAGCAGCAGCCTCTCCATCAGGAGCAGCAGCCTCTCCATGAGGAGCAGCAGCCTCGCCATCAGGAGCAGCAGCCTCGCCATCAGCCGGCGCCTGCTGTCTGTGGGGACAAGCAACACGCTTGTGTCCCACATCCCCACACTCAAAACATTTCAACTGTCCAGAGCTTGCATACACCATATAAGACCCGTTACCATGCTTCACTCTGAAAGACACCTCCAGCGTCTGTGTAGCCGAGTCCAGGAACATGAACACCTGCCTCCTCAGAGACTGCACATGTCGCAGTTTGGGATCTTTACATCCCAAAGTCACAGTTCTAAACCCACTGGCAAACTTCCCATACCTCCGAAGCTCATTCCCCAACAACTCGTTGGATATGAACGGCGGAACACCGGATACGGTGATTCGCGTAGATGGAGTCGATAAGGGGGAAACCTGCACAAAACTTTCTCTGATAAGCACACCGCTCTCAATCAACTGATGAACTAGCTGCTCATCCTTCATAAACACAACCACTGCTTTGTTCATTCTGGATGCAAAAGCTAGCTTGTCATAGCCTACCTGTTCACCAACCGCCAACAGAACCTCCTCCACAGTAACATTATTCTCCGGGGGTACTACTCTTATTCCCTGCCGGAGAGTCGGAGGTGGCGTCTCAGAGGACGCCATTCCTCCCGAAAAAGACGCTCGACCGAACACCCGATTCCTCAGCAGACACTCCAATATAAAACTAAGAAGCTTACCTGATCATGCACAAAAAGATAGATTGAAAACGCAGTCGGAAAACCCCGAAAAACCAGAGACAGAAAACAGTTTGAAACTCCGCGCCACTCGCACTTCCACCACCACCACTCACACGCTCACCACGCACACTCACACGCAACCGGAAACGGGGAGAGGAGAGGAGAGGAGAGGAGAGAGGAGGTGAGAGGAGAGGAGGGGTAGGAGAGGAGAGAGGAGAGGAGGTGAGAGCCTGGAAAAAATGCCCAGAGGCCTCGGACAGCAGCGTAAGATCGACGGTGAAGTCAGAGAGTGATGAAAACATATATAAATAAAAGATGTCGGAGAAAAGTCGAGAGAGATGGATGAGAGGGAGGAGGAAGAGGTGGAGCAGCAGGAAGAGGGGAGTTCTGAATTCAAACTGGTCCCAGTACCACCCAGTGGGTGTATCCTGTCCTCCGGCCTCAGGGGGCAGCGATGAGCAACAACCATAACAGAGCCACAAAAAGATGAGATTCATGCTTCATCGTCCAAAGTGTTTTCAAAATATATTTTCTGTAGCAGTTGCACCAACAAAGAATAATTATTAAAACAGATTGTATCAAACTTTAAATCATGTGGTAAACAATTTAAAAACTAGACAAAGTGCCTGTAATAGTTATAACAGCTTTTAATCTCATAAACCTTGATTAAACTGAATTATGTTGCATCCAGTATTAACTTTAAAATTACACATAAAAGAATGGCAGGGACCGGCATGCAGAACGTAATATATATTTAATAGTTTTAATTTGGTGAAGCGAGCATCTCGGTTTAAACTATATTTTACTTTGGTTTGGGAAACTTGGGATTTACTAAACAGTGATTAGTTTTTAAATGTGCGACAGAGCGTCTGCATTTTTATTAAATCTGGATTTACTTATTTTAAAAGTTTCATCTTAAAACTTGAGTCCTTGTTGGTGCAACTCAGCCTCAACTCCCCGAGTCACGGGGATATACTCATAGGAGATTTTATTTGAACAAACACTTTCAGCATGTGTTTCTCTGACAGTATTTATGAAAAGAGGGTTCAGCATACCGTTAGTATTTTCATAACATTCATTTTAATAATTCACTTCAGAGGACTATAAACACCATCGCATGTGTGCAGAGTGAATTCACACTTTGCAGCTGTTATTTAGCGGATTCACAACGGTGCATTTTAACGTGGAAATTATTTCTGAAATTATATTTTGCCCAAAGCTGGACAGCTACACGTTAAACTGGAGCCGTTTGATTTATGCTTTTTAACGTCTTTCTCCATGTTTGTTTGTTGTTTAAAGTCTTCAATATTGCAACAATGTATCGCAGATATTGAATCTTAACCCCGGTGTCATGTATTGTACAGCCAGTGTGCATTTTCTAGTTTTGAGCTTTAAGAGGCTGAGTGTGTGTGTGTGTCTGTGTGTGTCAGTGAGAGACAAACACACACACAAACACACAAACACACACACACACACACACACACACACACACACACACACACACACACACACACACACACACACACACACACACACACACTATGGCACATAATCAATACATCTTAGTTAGACAAAGTCGGTGGATGATGTTGATGGGCTGTTCCAGCAGATTACACGGTGATTGATAGCGGGTCGATGTGACCCCCCCCCCGATACCCCGCTCGTGTTCATCAGTGTGTTAAAGCAGGAGGTGATCTGATGAGGGAGGTGTGTGTGTGTGTGTGTGTGTGTGTGTGTGTGGGGGGGGGGGGTGTCTGCCGTTGCCTCTGTTAGCGCTAAATATCCGATAAAAAGCCACCTGTGAATTGCATTTTAAACATTTTGCTGGTCGATGAGCTGCTGATCCAGATCAGGAAACATCACTGCAGACCCTTCAAAGGATGTTGAACTACGACGCCGAATCAGGCCAGAACCAGATATAGCTCCTACCTTCTGGTGACGTTTAGGCAACAAAAATAATTGATTAATGTGAGAAAGAAAAGTAATAACTAGGGATGCAACTATACCACTTTTTACAAACCGATACGAGTACGAGTATTTTTATTTGTGTACTTGCCGATACAGAGTACCGATACCGATACTTCTTAGATTTGGTCTCCATGAAAGTGCAATTAATTTGGAGGCAGATTTTATTTTATCCTCTGCAGATTATGTCAAGCCTATAGTACAAAATTAACAGAAGGCTATCCCAAGCTTTAAACTTCTTGTGGAAGTCCCTCTAATGTCGGACCATAAAACGCCCCCGTGTCCGGGTTCATAATGTAAGCGATAATATTAGGGATCGAGCAATTATATAGGAAGCTGTGTTCCAAGTTATGTTTCCGGTGCTTTTATTGTGGAGGGAGAAACGGAAAGGAAAAGAGTGGAATTGTGGGATATACGTGTGTGAAGGAGATAAAAAAGTGGTTCAAGTTACCCTGCAGCGTGTTTTCATTTTATTAGAATTACAAATATAGACACACAACAGACACTCGGCTACAATAATATCATCCGTAGCCGCACAACAGCGTCTGAATGAGGCCGCTGCCAGCGCTACTTCAGGTGGATCAGCAACAGTTTGATTCAAACCGGCAGGACGGCGGTCATTTTCCGTCGCGTTGGGTGTGAACGCACATTACTCTACACACCTTGCTGCAAGAGCTGCAAGAGAGCGACGAAAGAGCCGTATGCGGCTCTGGATCACGGGTTGCCGACCCCTGCCCTAGACGTTGAAGTCAGGTAGGACAACAAATCTTTTTCTCCACAAAGCGCGACCAGTTTGTTGTAGCGAAATACTGTTGAGTGGTATCGGTTCTTGGTATCGGCAATTGAAACCGATACGAGTATTTTAACGCAGTATCGACCCCCGATACCGGTATCGGTATCGGTATCGGTATCGGTGCATCCCTAGTAATAACGTGACGACTTAACTTAACTTAGCAATACAGCACAAATAACGTAACTTAACAATGTGACTTAACGTAACTTAACTTAACAACGTGACTTAACGTAACTTAACTTAACGTGACTTAACAACGTTACTTAACAACATAACTTAACAACATAACATAACAACGTAACTGTGAGGATCCTGGAGGCACCTCCAGGGGGTGCCGAGTGAACCCTGGCCACAGCCAGGATGTCTCTTCCTCTCCCCCTCTCTCCCTCTCTCTCTCTCATTTAGGCATATGCAGGACAGCTGAGCGGAGCACCCTCGCAGCTGCAACGCATTCACCCATCAAGCCGCAGGTTAAAGCTGGCCTCCTCCCGGACGCCAGGGTCGGATTATTGAGTAACATGCCTGGCTCACGAGACGCCAGCCCACCCCGTCGACCCAGCTCCAGCTCCAGCTCCAGCTCCAGCTCCAGCTCCAGCTCCAGCTCCAGCTCCAGCTCTAGACCCAGATCCAGACCCTCACGAGCCTCCCGCCGAGCTACGCCACAAGCCTCACGCCGAGCTACGTCACGAGCCTCCCGCCGAGCTACGCTACGAGCCGCACGCCGAGCTACGCCACAAGCCTCACGCCGAGCTACGCCACAAGCCTCACGCCGAGCTACGCCCCTAGCCTTCCGTGAGCTACGCCACGAGCCTCACCTCAAGCTAGTAGCTGAGTATCCCCGTTGACTTTCCCGCACTGTTGTTCCTTTCCCTACACGTCCTGTTTGTCTTGGCAATAAAGCTCCGTGATTCACTGAAACCTCCCCTGTCCGTGTTTGCGTTTGGGTCCTGACACACGAACCCTGACAGTAACGTAACTTAACAACGTAACTTAACAACGTAACTTAACAACGTAACTTAACAACGTACCTTAACAACGTACCTTAACAACGTAACTTAACAACGTACCTTAACAACGTACCTTAACAACGTACCTTAACAACGTACCTTAACAACGTACCTTAACAACGTACCTTAACAACGTAACTTAACAACGTACCTTAACAACGTACCTTAACAACGTACCTTAACAACGTACCTTAACAACGTAACTTAACAACGTAACTTAACAACGTAACTTAACAACGTAACTTAACAACGTAACTTAACAACATAACTTAACAACATAACTTAACGTACCTTAACAACATAACTTAACAACGTAACGTGACTTAACAACGGAACTTAACAACGTGATTTAACGTAACTTTACTTAACAACGTGACTTAACTTAACGTTAACGAGAGTTGTTCAGATGTGAGATGGATTTTAGAACCAATCTCAAAGCCTTTAGCTGCGAGTGAATGGAGGGTAGAGAAGTGTCCCTCTGAGGGTCGTGGTCCAGTTAGGACCGATGTCCTCTGAGTCCGGTGTTTCCTTCACTAACTTCCTAGAGGTTTCATCAAAGTCCCCCGAGAGAACGTTTACTATTCCCCTGTGCACACATGCGACTTCATTGTTTAACAAATGGTCCACTCAAACAGCCAATATGTTCATCTCCATGTTTCCATTAAATAAATGCATGAAAGCTGCTGGACATTTTAAGCAGCAGCAGCAGCAGCACATGCACAGTACAGGACTCCAGACTGTGACTGTGAATAACTCAGTGATTTATGTGAGGCTGCAGCACAGCTGGGCCCCAACCAAGAGGTCATGTGCCTTACCGCGGCAGAAATATGAAATACAACCTTAGATCACAGGCAGCAGCTGCACCACTAACAAGTGTGTGTGTGTGTGTGTGTGTGTGTGGGTGGCGGTTTTCAGCATCCAGTGCAACTGAACGGTGACCCTGAAAGCTCAACAGGCTGCAAGTCAAGGAAATAATAACAAAAGGATCCTGACCAATAAGACGACAAAAGAAAGCATCAAATACAACCAAATACAAAAAAAATGTCAGTATTTGCAGCGTGACATGTCTGTATTGAGCTGTATTTTCCAAATTTGGTTGTATTTTCCGTATTTGGTTGTATTTTCCGTATTTAATTGTATTTTCCGTATTTGGTTGTATTTTCTGTATTTGGTTGTATTTTCCGTATTTGGTTGTATTTTCCGTATTTAGTTGTATTTTCCGTATTTGGTTGTATTTTCTGTATTTTGTTGATTTTCTGTATTTGGTTGTATTTTCCGTATTTTGTTGATTTTTGGTATTTGGTTGTATTTCTGTATTTTTTTGATTTTCTGTTTGGTTGTATTTACTGTATGTCTTCTCCGTACTTCGTGGTGTTTTTTGTTTTCAAGTGTGACTCCTGTATTTCTTACTTTTTTCTATTTTTGAATTTGTGTATTTAAAGGGTCACTTCACCCTACTGAAATACTGTTGAGTGGTATCGGTTCTTGGTATCGGCAATTGAAACCGATACGAGTACGAGTATTTTAACGCAGTATCGGCCCCGATACCGGTATCGGTATCGGTGCATCCCTAGTAATAACGTGACGACTTAACTTAACTTAGCAATACAGCACAAATAACGTAACTTAACGACTTAACAATGTGACTTAACGTAACTTAACTTAACAACGTGACTTAACGTAACTTAACTTAACGTGACTTAACAACGTTACTTAACAACGTAACGTGACTTAACAACGTAACTTAACAACATAACTTAACAACGTAACTTAACAACGTGACTTAACAACGTAACTTAACAACGTAACTTAACAACATAACTTAACAACGTGACTTAACAACGTAACTTAACAACGTAACTTAACAACGTGATTTAACGTAACTTTTCAGTGAAACGTCCTTCAACCAAAGAAACAGCAGCAGCGAGGCCCGAGAGGTCCTTCTGGAAAGAAAAGCTGCCGTTGAAGTTATTTCAATTGATTATTTCTCAAAACCGCTGGCCGCACAAACTAAAGTCCATTCACTTCTATTGTGTCGCGGTGACTTCATGATCATACGATTTATTTTGTTTTGGTCATTTTGGTGATCAGAACATTCTTCCACAAGAAGAAGAAGAAGCCGAGCAACAGCAACAGTCATGGCAACAAAAAGAAAAACCGAGAAGACATGAGAGAGGACAATAAATAGGAAGTGATGACAAGCGAGGAGGAGGAGGAGGAGGAAGAGGAGGAGAGGAGACAGGCGGAAAACACAAACATTAATGGATGCCATAAAATGCATGCTGCATGAAGAAATGATATTAGCATTGCAAACATTGTCCTCCTCTCACCTCCTCTCCCCTCCCCTCCTCCACCCTCCACATACCCACCTTCTTGTTTGTATATATTTAAAACACGCAGCTAAATCAACTCAGCGTGAAGCCTAGACGACGAGTGTCCTCTGTTTGACCTTGGCATTTCCCACCAGGAGAGGATGAGTTATTTTGAGGGTGGAGAGTAAACGCTTCTCTTCTGATTTATTCATGAGGCGCTTGAACGCATCGCGGCGGGTCTTTGCATCGCATGACGCCGACGCAGAAGCAGCATTTAGGATGTCAGCCGTTGCACGAGAGCTCTCCATTAAAACGGCCACGCGGATGAAACCGACTCTTAAACCCGGCGACGGTAAATCATTCATGTTTTTTCATTTTCATTTTTTACGCGTGTAGATGCAATCATGTTGAGGTGGTTTTTTTATCCAGAGCAGTTTGATGGCGGTCGTTTTTCATGCATCTGGTACATCAACGGACAGCCTCAATATTGGTGAAGTTTGTTCACATTGTGCCCTTCTTGTTGTCTTCAAGGAGGACGAGTGTAACGGGGTGAAGGGTCAAGAGCCAACGGCCCAACATGTCAGCAGCCCAACATGCCATTCACAATATATATATACATATATATATAGAACCATGGCCTCTGCCAGAAATCTCACTTGCTGATCACTAGAATCACGGCCGGCTACGAAGCAGAACCTTGTCCTTCATAAAAACCAAATGTATGAGCCTCAGAAGACACTTCCCACTTCGATGCTACACCTGCAGAATCCGTGAGTGAAGATCACAACCTGAATCGTGATGACAGGGCCCGGCCCACCTGTAACCCAACGCCCACTGGGATCAAACTCAACTCCCTTGACACAAACAGCTCTCACTCCACTGGTACTTAATAAACGATGATAGTAAACAAGTACCCGGTACCCGGGATGAGTTCTGTGCTGGTTCTCTCTTTCAGTGGGAGGATACCAGCACCTCTCCTCCTCCCTTTTGTTGCATTTTGTTCATCAAACTGGCCTCCTAAACGCAGCAGCAGCCTATGTACTTGAGATGGCAGTTTTTGAATCCCCTTATAATCGGCCATTTCGACCAAATTAATATGGCGGACTATTTTGTCCAATTGTTCCAAAGTATACCCTAACACTTTGCAACACAGTTGCTCTTAGCTAGGGCTCTGACATTTAAGGGGGGTTATGATGAAGTATAGTACTATAGTGGTGTGGTGTTTCAAGCAAATTGAATGGATAAAAAAATTCCTCCAAGAAGGGGGTCACTCTGCTGGGCATGTACCCACAATTTGGGCCACCTTGCTCAGTACAAGTCGAGGGCTGTTCCCAGGAATGCCCCCCTCTAAGTTTTGGTCTCCTAGACTAGAGCTTACTGTAGATATGGTTTGGGGGAGAAGGGACAATTTCTGCTATTTCGGTTAGGACGATTGGACAAATCGCCCATATTAATGTAGTTGAAATGGCCGTTTGGAACTGAAAAAGTGCCATCTCAACTACATCTGCTTTAAAAATGTATGTGGGGAAAAGCAGTATCCTTCAACTACATTAATAATGGCCGACTATTCAGTCCAATCGTCCCTAAGTGTACCCACAACAATTTGCTCTTAGCTAGGACCTTGAAATTAAAGGGGGGTTATTATGAAGTATAGTACTACAGCTGTGTGGCGTTTCAAGCAAATTGAATGGATTTTAAAATTCCTCCAGGAAAAGGGGTCACTCTGCTGGGCATGTACACGCAATTGCGGGCACCTTGCTGGGGTTAACATCAGTGCATGTCCCCCTAAATCTCAAACTCATCCAAATTACTTGAAACTCGGTATACGTAGAGGGCTGTTCCCAGGAATGCTCTGTTACATGTTTCAGCCTCCTAGACTAGAGCCTACTGCAGAAATTGTCCCATCTGGCACACAGGAGATTAGCCCATTTGAGTTTAGTTTTACCATCTCCCTGTCCGTTTACTTAGTCTAATTTTCGAAGGCACTATCCTAATAATTAAAAAACGGCCATTTCGACTACATTAATATGGGCCGACTATTTTGTCTAATTGTCCCTTAGTATACCCACAACAATTTGCTCTTAGCTATGGCTCTGCATTTCAAGGGGGGTTATGATGAAGTACAGTACTACAGCTGTGTGGCGTTTCAAGCAAATTGAATGGATTTTAAAATTCCTCCAGGAAAAGGGGTCACTCTACTGGGCATATATCCGCAATTTGGGCCACTTTGCAGGGAGTAACGACAGTGCTTGTCCCCCTAAATCTCAAACTCATCCGATTTAGTTGAAACTCGGTATACGTAGAGGGCTGTTCCCAGGAATGCTCTGTTACATGTTTCAGCCTCCAAGACCAGAGCCTACTGCAGAAATTGTCCCATCTGGCACACAGGAGATTAGCCCATTTGAGTTTAGTTTTACCATCTCCCTGTCCGTTTACTTAGTCTAATTTTCGAAGGCACTATCCTAATAATTAAAAAACGGCCATTTCAACTACATTAATATGGGCCGACTATTTAGTCAATTTGTCCCTAAGTGTACCCACAACCATTTTCTCTAAGCTAGGGCTCTGACATTCAAAGAGGATTATGATGAAGTATAGTATTACAGCTGTGTGGCGTTTCAAGCAAATTGGATGGATTTTAAAATTCCTCCAGGAAAAGGGGTCACTCTGCTGGGCATGTACCCGCAATTGGGGGCACCTTGCTATGGTTACCATCAGTGCATGTCCCCCTAAATCTCAAACTCATCCAATTTAGTTGAAACTCTGTACACATCGAGGGCTGTTCCCTGGAATGACCCCCTGTAAGCTGGGACCTCCTAGGCTAGAGCCTACTGTAGATATGGTTTGGGGGAAAAGGGGCAATTTCTACCATTTCGGTTAGGACGATTGGACAAAATAGTCGGCCCATATTAATGTAGTTGAAATGGCTGTTTTTGATTGATAAAGGAACTCAAAAAGTGCAATCTCAACTACATGTGCTTTGTAAATTAGTGTGCAGAAAGTCAGTATCCTTATAATTCAAAAACAGTCATTTCAACTACATTAATATGGGCCTATTATATATGGGCCTATATATGGAACTATTTAGTCCAAATATCCCTAAGTATACACATACGCTACACAAATGTAGTGTCCAAACTCACACATCATTCGTATCTTCGTGAACAAGGCGGGATACGTGGCCTCCTCCACTTAGGGCAGTGACTCACTCCCAACCCAAATGAGCAATCCACCGCTTCCTGCCGGAGAACCACGGCCTCTGCCAGAAAGCACAATCTCACTTGCTGATCGGTTGCAAAGCCCTTCCAGTGCTCACTAGAATCACGGCCAGCTAAGAAGCTGAACCTTGTCCTTCATAAAAACCAAACATATGAGCCTCAGAAGACACTTCCCACTTCGATGCTACACCTGCAGAGTCCGTGAGTGAAGATCACAACCTGAATCGTGATGACAGGGCCCGGCCCACCTGTAACCCAACGCCCACTGGGATCAACCTCAACTCCCTTGTTGAGGACACAAACAGCTCTCAATCCACTGGTACTTAATAAACGATGATAGTAACTCAGCACTCTATTTGTAATACATGTCTTTATATTTCTCTATATTGTCTATTTGCCCTTAATCTCCGGATCCATTATTGTATAATTACAAGATCTTTCAACGGGCAGCTTAAAATCTACATTTACAAGACATTGAAATGTTCTGTGTCTGTAACACAATATAGACTTTAATCTCATCTGGTTTTGTGTGATCTTTGCTCGACAATTAGATTAGATTTTTTAGATTAGATTCAACTTTATTGTCATTACACATGTACAAGTACAGAGCAACGAAATGCAGTTTAGCATCCAACCAGAAGTGCAATAGCAGTAAATACCAATATACAGATAATAATAAGTATTTTACAGATAATAAGTTAGTGATATAGGTACGGGATATACAGATTGATTGCGGTAATATGTACATGTTATACAGGTTGATTTGTGCATTAAATGTAGGTAGACTATAAGCAGGAACTATAAACATAACACATTTAATGTAATGTAATGTAATGTAATTTACAAAAGGCAAATGGGCATATGATAAGTTAAGTAATACAGATTGAGTGAACGTTAAATAGTGCATAATAATAATAAACAGTAGCTGCCTAACGTTACTAGACTAGTGCAATGCTCAGTTTTTAGTGCAGACAGTTCAAAAGTGTTTGAGTGCAGGTGTAAAGTCTTTGGTCAGTGGGGGGAGATGACGAGGAGATGGGTTTGTGGGTGGAGGTGGTTGGGGAGTAGGGGGGTGTCAGCATGGGGCAGAGTTCAATAAGGAAACAGCTCTGGGGAAGAAACTGTTCCTCAGTCTGCTGGTCCTTGTCCGGAAGCATCTGAACCGTCTGCCTGAGGGCAGGAGGGAAAACAGTCTGTGTGCAGGGTGGGAGGCGTCCTTGAGAATGCTGCGAGCTCGACGCAGACAATAGACTCCTTTTCTATTGAAGGTAAATGTGCCAAATAGACTTTGAATTCAAACTCCTACAAAACCTTTATATTTTGTAAGCTCCATGAAGATTAAAATGTACCGAATGATCCAAATGAAATGCTGTTGTTCAAATCGTTTTAGAGGGCTGGTCGTTCTTTTGGAATGAAACACACCTCTGTGTTCCAGGTAAAGCGTTTAGCAGGGGAGGAGTGACAAAGCTCCGCCCCTCAAATGTGCAAAAGTTGAAGTATTCTTGATGCCTAATGGCTCCTCTCAGAGTGTAAACAGATGAAATGAGGTAAAACCTGTTGACCGGTGAGCTGTAGAGGTGTGGAGGTGTTTGTGTAATGAAACACATCTGTGTTACAGGTGAGGTGTTTAGCAGAGGAGTGACAAAGCTCCGCCCCTCACCTGAGACAAACAGTTGGTGCTTCTTCTTCCCTAAAGAGACACAGACTGAAGGAGAGACGATCAGATTCACCTTCAGACCAAACTAACAACTTCCTCTGAGTGAGTTCAGCTGCAGGAGAGACAAGAGCAGCACTACGACACTGCTGCTTCAAGCTGCTGACACTCCACACTCTGAAGGTGAGTTTGACTCAACACAGGGAGGTTAGTAGAGCAGGAGGAGCCACGACTCATGTACTTTATGTTTTCAGCTCCACTCGGAGACAACATGGCTTCCAGATCAGAGGAGGATCTCTGCTGTCCGGTCTGTCAGGAGGTCTTTAGAGATCCTGTTCTTCTGTCATGTAGCCACAGCTTCTGTAGAGACTGTCTGGAGAGATGGTGGAGAGAGAAGCCAAGTCAGGACTGTCCAGTTTGTAAGAGGAGATCTTCAAGGTCAGAACCACCTTGTAACCTGGTGCTAAAGAACCTGTGTGAGTCCTTCTTACAGGAGAGAGACCAGAGAGCTCCAGAGACTCTCTGCAGTCTGCACTCTGAGAAGCTCAGACTCTTCTGTCTGGACCATCAGCAGCCAGTGTGTGTCGTCTGCAGAGACTCAGAGAAACACACCGACCACAGATTCAAACCCATCGATGAAGCTGCTCCAGAACTCAAGAAGAAGCTTCAGGAAGCTCTGGAGCCCTTAAAGAAGAAGTTAAAGGTCTTTGAACGAGTTAAAGAGGAGTCTCATCAAACAGCAGAACACATGAAGGTCCAGGCCCGACGCACAGAGAGGCAGATTCAGGATCAGTTTAAGAAGCTGCACCAGTTTCTACAGGAGGAAGAGGAGGCCAGGATGGCTGCTCTGAGGGAGGAAGAGGAGCAGAAGAGTCAGGTGATGAAGGAGGAGATGGAGGCTCTGAGCAGAGAGATAGCAGCTCTTTCAGACACAGTCAGAGCCACAGAGGACGAGCTGAGAGCTGAAGACGTCTTATTCCTCAACAGCTACAAGGCTGCAGTGGAACGAGTCCAGCAGCGCCCCCTGCTGGAGGATCCACAGCTGCTCTCAGGAGCTCTGATAGACGAGGCCAAACACCTGGGCAACCTGACCTTCAGCATCTGGAGCAAGATGAAGGACCTGGTCTCCTACAGTCCTGTGGTTCTGGACCCAAACACTGCTCATCCAGAACTCATCCTGTCTGAAGACCTGACCAGTGTGAGAGGAGGAGAGAGACAGAAGCTTCCTGATAATCCAGAGAGGTTTGGTGATTACTGGTCTGTTCTGGGTTCTGAAGGATTTAACTCTGGGACTCACAGCTGGGATGTCGAGGTAGGAGACAATACAAACTGGAGACTGGGTGTGTTAGCAGAGTCTGTCCAGAGGAAGGGTCAGATACAGTCTGTATTATGGAGAATAGGGTTCTATAAAGGTAAATACTCAGCACGGTCACCACCAGCTTCACCCACTGGTCTCGTCGTGCAGAAGAAGCCTCAGAGGATCAGAGTGAATCTGGACTGGAACAGAGGAAAGCTGTCGTTCTCTGATCCTGATACTAACACACACATACACACCTTCACACACACTTTCACTGAGAGGATGTTTCCATACATTAACACTAGAGGTAAAGTGAAGATTTCACCACTGAAGGTCTGTGTGTCCAAACAACAGGTCTGATAGAGACTTGAGTTTGAAGGAGCTGAGTATCAGTTATTTACTTCTTTAAAATATGAATCTTGTGTCTGTGTTTTCTCTTTTCAGCAGCAAACATGAATCTTCTGTAGTCGGCAGTTTAGACTGCGTTGCTTTGAGCTGCTTTATGACTTAATCTTCTTCATATTCATTTATATAACATCATCCAACAGTCCAAGGTCTGAGCTTTGATTGTCACCTGCACACAGGTGATCAGAAACCGGGATTTAACTTTCTGTAGTTTCTTTAAATAAGATCAATAAGCTGTGAAAAGATATCCGTTCAGTTTCTCTTCTGACTTTTCATAAACCACTGTGGTTACGTTGATCGAACAAAACTAGATATTTTATAATGAAATGATGGAATTTGAAGTTTGGTCCCTCCCTGACAACATGCTCGTCGAGGTCTTATTTGAGATTTCTTTCACATACTTTGATCTGTGTTTTAAACTTTTATATAACATGCTCTAGTTTGTTTCGTCTATAAATGTGTTCATATTGTTGTTGTTTTATTTATATATATATATATATGTCCCAAAGCTCCATATATATGTATTTAATAACAATAATAATCAAGCCCTGCTGGCTTTGTTTAGCCCGGATTAGTTTACATGTTTGTCAAACTGTTTACAAATAAAGTATGCATTATTATATATGATATTTGCACTGTCACTGCATTACTTCCATACTAACACGATGATTCATTAAGTTCTGTCGTTAAGAAGATACACATTAAGATATCCTCAGAAGACGTCATGCATCATGTCTGAGTGGAGATTGAAGTTATGCCTCCAACAGGAAGTAGAGGGATGTTTCTACCTAAATTGCAGCAACCTGTCTTTTATTTTTTTAAGCTCCTCAACATCCTCTGTGTGCGTGTTCGTAAACAAGTACCCGGTACCCGGGATGAGTTCTGTGCTGGTTCTCTCTTTCAGTGGGAGGATACCAGCACCTCTCCTCCTCCGTTTTGTTGCATTTTGTTCATCAAACTGGCCTCTTAAACGCAGCAGCAGCCTTTGAATCCCCTTATAATCGACCATTTCGACCAAATTAATATGGCGGACAATTTTGTCCAATTGTTCCAAAGTATACCCTACTATTTTGCAACACAGTTACTCTTAGCTAGGGCTCTGACATTTAAGGGGGGTTATGATGAAGTATAGTACTACAGTGGTGTGGTGTTTCAAGCAGATTGAATGGATAAAAAAATTCCTCCAAGAAGGGGGTCACTCTGCTTGGCATGTACCTGCAATTTGGGCCACCTTGCTGGTGTTAAAATCAGTGCATGTCCCCCTAAATCTCAAAGTCATCCAATTTAGTTGAAACTCGATACACGTTGAGGGCTGTTCCCAGGAATGCCCCCTTATAGGTTTCGACCTCCTAGACTAGAACATACTGTCGATATGGTTTGGGGGAGAAGGGACAATTTCTGCTATTTCGGTTAGGACTATTGGACAAATCAGTCCATATTAATGTAGTCAAAATGGCAATTTTTGATTCATAAAGGAACTGAAAAAGTGCGATCTCAACTACATCTGATTTGTAAATGTGTGTTGTGGCAGACCAGGGAGAGAGCGGGAGGCCAGTGGGCGGAGCCCAAGGCTCCGGTTGGGAGAAGTGGTTGACGGGAGGTACTTTCCAGTGCAGGTGCTCCAGCCAATGGGAGCTTGGCAGTGGACGCACCTGCCGGCAATCCCCAATCAGGGGAGTATATCTTCAGCTGAGCAGCTGCAGGAAGAGAGGGAGACGGCAGGAGGCCACGAGCGGCAGCGGAGCGGTAGAGAAGAGCTGCATCGGAGGAGGTATCTGCATGTTGACCTCTCGCCTTTGCTCTGCCCACAGGCTCGAGGACACGGCGCACCCACGGCGTAAGGCCACGGACCCCGGACGGGAGGAACTTTATTTTAACTTTGTCCCAATCCCCTACTCCCCCACTTTTGCATTAAAAGACTCCTTTTGTTAACCCACACCTCTCTTGTTGTCTCCTATTTTACACCTGAATCTCACCTCCTCACCCCGGGTGCCACAGTGTGTGGAAAGGCAGTATCCTTCGACTACATTAATATGGGCCGACTATTTAGTCTAATTGTCCCTAAGTGTACCCACAACAATTTGCTCTTAGCTAGGGCTCTGAAATTCAACGGAGGTTATGATGAAGTATAGTACTACAGCTGTGTGGCGTTTCAAACAAATTTAATGGATTTTAAAATTCCTCCAGGGAAAGGGGTAACTCTGCAGGGCATGTACACGCAATTGCGGGCACCTTGCTGGGGTTAACATTAGTGCATGTCCCCCTAAATCTCAAACTCATCCAATTTAGTTGAAACTCTGTACACACCGAGGGCTGTTCCCTGGAATGACCCCCTGTAAGCTGGGACCTCCTAGGCTAGAGCCTACTGTAGATATGGTTTGGGGGAAAAGGGGCAATTTCTACCATTTCAGTTAGGACGATTGGACAAAATAGTCGGCCCATATTAATGTAGTTGAAATGGACGTTTTTGATTGATAAAGGAACTCAAAAAGTGCAATCTCAACTACATGTGCTTTGTAAATTAGTGTGCAGAAAGTCAGTATCCTTATAATTCAAAAACAGTCATTTCAACTACATTAATATGGGCCTATTATATATGGGCCTATATATGGAACTATTTAGTCCAAATATCCCTAAGTATACACATACGCTACACAAATGTAGTGTCCAAACTCACACATCATTCGTATCTTCGTGAACAAGGCGGGATACGTGGCCTCCTCCACTTAGGGCAGTGACTCACTCCCAACCCAAATGAGCAATCCACCGCTTCCTGCCGGAGAACCACGGCCTCTGCCAGAAAGCACAATCTCACTTGCTGATCGGTTGCAAAGCCCTTCCAGTGCTCACTAGAATCACGGCCAGCTAAGAAGCTGAACCTTGTCCTTCATAAAAACCAAACATATGAGCCTCAGAAGACACTTCCCACTTCGATGCTACACCTGCAGAGTCCGTGAGTGAAGATCACAACCTGAATCGTGATGACAGGGCCCGGCCCACCTGTAACCCAACGCCCACTGGGATCAACCTCAACTCCCTTGTTGAGGACACAAACAGCTCTCAATCCACTGGTACTTAATAAACGATGATAGTAACTCAGCACTCTATTTGTAATACATGTCTTTATATTTCTCTATATTGTCTATTTGTCCTTAATCTCCGGATCCATTATTGTATAATTACAAGATCTTTCAACGGGCAGCTTAAAATCTACATTTACAAGACATTGAAATGTTCTGTGTCTGTAACACAATATAGACTTTAATCTCATCTGGTTTTGTGTGATCTTTGCTCGACATTATTACATTACACTCCTTTTCTATTGAAGGTAAATGTGCCAAATAGACTTTGAATTCAAACTCCTACAAAACCTTTATATTTTATAAGCTCCATGAAGATTAAAATGTACCGAATGATCCAAATGAAATGCTGTTGTTCAAATCGTTTTAGAGGGCTGGTCGTTCTTTTGGAATGAAACACACCTCTGTGTTCCAGGTAAAGCGTTTAGCAGGGGAGGAGTGACAAAGCTCCGCCCCTCAAATGTGCAAAAGTTGAAGTACTCTTGATGCCTAATGGCTCCTCTCAGAGTGTAAACAGATGAAATGAGGTAAAACCTGTTGACCGGTGAGCTGTAGAGGTGTGGAGGTGTTTGTGGAATGAAACACACCTCTGTGTTACAGGTGAGGCGTTTAGCAGAGGAGGAGTCACAAAGCTCCGCCCCTCACCTGACTCACCTGAGACAAACAGTTGGTGCTTCTTCTTCCCTAAAGAGACACAGACTGAAGGAGAGACGATCAGATTCACCTTCAGACCAAACTAACAACTTCCTCTGAGTGAGTTCAGCTGCAGGAGAGACAAGAGCAGCACTACGACACTGCTGCTTCAAGCTGCTGACACTCCACACTCTGAAGGTGAGTTTGACTCAACACAGGGAGGTTAGTAGAGCAGGAGGAGCCACGACTCATGTACTTTATGTTTTCAGCTCCACTCGGAGACAACATGGCTTCCAGATCAGAGGAGGATCTCTGCTGTCCGGTCTGTCAGGAGGTCTTTAGAGATCCTGTTGTTCTGTCATGTAGCCACAGCTTCTGTAGAGACTGTCTGGAGAGATGGTGGAGAGAGAAGCCAAGTCAGGACTGTCCAGTTTGTAAGAGGAGATCTTCAAGGTCAGAACCACCTTGTAACCTGGTGCTAAAGAACCTGTGTGAGTCCTTCTTACAGGAGAGAGACCAGAGAGCTCCAGAGACTCTCTGCAGTCTGCACTCTGAGAAGCTCAGACTCTTCTGTCTGGACCATCAGCAGCTGGTGTGTGTCGTCTGCAGAGACTCAGAGAAACACACCGACCACAGATTCAAACCCATCGATGAAGCTGCTCCAGAACTCAAGAAGAAGCTTCAGGAAGCTCTGGAGCCCTTAAAGAAGAAGTTAAAGGTCTTTGAACAAGTTAAAGAGAAGTCTCATCAAACAGCAGAACACATGAAGGTCCAGGCCCGACGCACAGAGAGGCAGATTCAGGATCAGTTTAAGAAGCTGCACCAGTTTCTACAGGAGGAAGAGGAGGCCAGGATGGCTGCTCTGAGGGAGGAAGAGGAGCAGAAGAGTCAGGTGATGATGGAGGAGATGGAGGCTCTGAGCAGAGAGATAGCAGCTCTTTCAGACACAGTCAGAGCCACAGAGGACGAGCTGAGAGCTGAAGACGTCTCATTCCTCAACAGCTACAAGGCTGCAGTGGAACGAGTCCAGCAGCGCCCCCTGCTGGAGGATCCACAGCTGCTCTCAGGAGCTCTGATAGACGAGGCCAAACACCTGGGCAACCTGGCCTTCAGCATCTGGAGCAAGATGAAGGACCTGGTCCCCTACAGTCCTGTGGTTCTGGACCCAAACACTGCTCATCCAGAACTCATCCTGTCTGAAGACCTGACCAGTGTGAGAGTAGGAGAGAGACAGAAGCTTCCTGATAATCCAGAGAGGTTTGGTTTATACTGGTCTGTTCTGGGCTCTGAAGGATTTAACTCTGGGACTCACAGCTGGGATGTCGAGGTAGGAGACAGTACATTCTGGTTTCTGGGTGTGTTAGCAGAGTCTGTCCAGAGGAAGAGAATCACACTGTCTGGATTATGGAGAATAGGGTTCTATAAAGGTAAATACTCAGCACGGTCACCACCAGCTCCACTCACTGGTCTCGTCGTGCAGAAGAAGCCTCAGAGGATCAGAGTGAATCTGGACTGGAACAGAGGAAAGCTGTTGTTCTCTGATCCTGATACTAACACACACATACACACCTTCACACACACTTTCACTGAGAGGATGTTTCCATACATTTGTACTCCTTATGAACTAAAGATTTCACCACAGAAGGTCTGTGTGTCAAAACAACAGGTCTGATAGAGACTTGAGTTTGAAGGAGCTGATCGGCAGTTTAGACTGCGTTGCTTTAAGCTGCTTTATGACTTCATCTTCTTCATATTCATTTATATAACCAGGCTGTGCTTTATGAGTTGATATCTTCATATCGAGCATATAAAGATATGAGGAGAAAAGAGACGATGAGACATCAAGACTCACCTGCACACAGGTGATCAGAAACCGGGACTTAACTTTCTGTAGTTTCTTTAAATAAGATCAATAAGCTGTGAAAAGACATTTGTATCTGTGTGTTATGAACTCTTTATTAACATGCTCTAGTTTGTTTTGTCTATAATTGTGTTCATATTATTGTTGACATATTGATATAGATATTGATCTGTATTTAGGCTTTTTATTTCCAATTTTAGTGTGCCTTATTGGAATGAAATGTAAAGACATATGTGATACCAAATCAAATGATAAACAAAGAAAATATAATAGTGGTGATAATTTTACTAACTGTTGATCTGATAACGGAATGATCAATATTATTATTTAACATTCCTATTGATAAAGGGAAGATATCACCACTGAAGGTCTGTCATACGACAACAGGTGCAACAGTCTTTAGTTTGAAGGTGGTGATTATTACTAAAGTTTACTTTGAACCAACAGGTTGAATCTAGTTTCTCTGCAGCTGATCATGAAAGAAAGAGTGTTTTTTACAGTGTTGATTATTATACAAAATTATGATCTAATAACAGAATTATCAACAGAGATAATTAAAGAAATAAATCACCTTAGACTATATATAATGCCTTATATTTAAATACACTCGACACTTTAACACTACACTTGCCACTTTCACACACTTACACTTACATTCCAAGCACTTTACCTTATTTTTATATTCTACTGTTCAATTGCAAATAATCATTCATCCATTCATTCATTCACATTTATTGCACTGTGTCTACTGTTAACTGTTAAATGTGTATTGTTAAATGTTAAATGTATGCATCTTCCGCCAGGACAAATTCCTTGAATGTGAAAACAAACAATAAATGGTTCTGATTCTGACATTTTGTTTGTGTTTTGTCTTCATAAAGTCAGATTTTACAGAAAGAGGCGTGTCCCAAAGCTCCATATATATGTATTTAATAACAATAATAATCAAGCCCTGCTGGCTTTGTTTAGCCCGGATTAGTTTACATGTTTGTCAAACTGTTTACAAATAAAGTATGCATAATTATCTATGATATTTGCACTGCATTACTTCCATACTAAAGAAATAAACATGATGATTCATTAAGTTCTGTCGTTAAGAAGATACACATTAAGATATCCTCAGAAGACGTCATGCATCATGTCTGAGTGGAGATTGAAGTTAAGCCTCCAACAGGAAGTAGAGGGATGTTTCTACCTAAATTGCAGCAACCTGTCTTTTATTTTTTTAATCTCCTCAACATCCTCTGTGATCTGCTCACAAACTACAATCATTAACTTCCTGACGTTTCTACAGCGGCTGCATTCACCTTTGACCCCACACTGTGTCTTTGCCCTCCACGCTGTCTTGTGGAAAGCTGATTACAATAATGAAAACAATAAAGAACAATGTCGGCATCTGCTGTCATAAAGACATCCGTATCTCTTGCTTCTCCACAGATGTCTTTTCTGCCTCCTGCTTTCTCTTTCGACTGCAGGATCCGTCTTCCAATACAGACCCAATACCTCTTTAGTATGAGCTACGTTAGGCAAGGCAAGGCAAGGCAAGTTTATTTGTATAGCACATTTCAACACAAGGTGATTCAAAGTGCTTCACATAAAACCATTAAAGCATAAAAACACAATGCAAAATAAAAGATTTAAAAACAATTAAAAGCATAAAAACACAATCAAAAATAAAAGATTTAAAAACAATTAAGAACAGTCATTAAAACAAAAAAAATAAAAAAAAAAAAAAAACATATATTATAAAAAAAAAAAAAATATTAAATCAAAAAAAATAAATAAATAAACAGTTAAAAGCCAGAAAGCAGTACTGTTTATTTTACTTATTTACACGTATCCTTGGAGGCCAGGAGAAAGGCTGCAATACCCAATACAGTGAACTCGAACGAGAAGCTTCTACTGTATCAGAGGGATACAGCGCTCGATCGCTGAGGTTTATAACACCAGTTCACAAATATTGTTTTATTTCTCCTTGCTTCGTAGTACCATAGACTATGATTTTCCCTTTTATTCCCCTTTAATCCCCACAGATATGTAGTCGAACACTTTCTCCCGAGGAATTCTCAGTCCACTTTTGTGTTCTGATACACACGCTTTCAGATTTTGTTAATTCACCAAGACTTACAAAAACCACCCACACATTCCATGAAAAACAACAAATCTATCCCTGTGTCCTTAACCTTGCACCTCTTGGCATCGCTCCCACAGCGGCATCGCTCCCACAGCGGCATCGCTCCCACAGCGGCATCGCTCCCACAGCGGCATCGCTCCCACAGCGGCATCGCTCCCTCAGCGGCATCGCTCCCACAGCGGCATCGCTCCCACAGCGGCATCGCTCCCACAGCGGCATCGCTCCCACAGCGGCATTATCTAAACCCTAAACTGACCGCCACCTCAGCGGCATCGCTCCCACAGCGGCATCGCTCCCACAGCGGCATCGCTCCCACAGCGGCATTATCTAAACCCTAAACTGACCGCCACCTTCATCGCTATATCGCTCCGTGACTTCAGTTACCAGAGGTATCAACGTGCCACACGGATTCAACTTGGATTTCTACCGACTAGAGTCGACCTCCGGTAGCTCCAAAGAGCATCCCTTTGTCCTATTTAAACTCCTTATTCTTTTACCTAAATCCCTAACCTTGCGGACACTTATTCTCATTCCCTACTAAAAAACCCGGGGAAATATGTGCTTTCACTTTACTTGTGACAAGGTACAATTTTGTAAAACTTCTCTCATTTTGGTAGATTTATTTCTCTGGTCACGAGCAAAGTATAAGCGCTGCACTTGCAAGAGCAGGGAGTCGTTTCATCAACACGCAGGTTGGAAACCAAAACAAAAGATGTAGAATCTGGTTTAATTAAAGGCAACAGCAAACAGAAAGGTCTTCAGTCTGGCTTTAAAGAGGCTGAGGGTCTCAGAAGACCTGCAGCTCTCAGGGACCTTGTTCCAGATGTGTGGAGCAGAAAAGCTGAACGCTGCCTCTCCATGTTTAGTTCTGACTCTTGGAACAGAAAGTAGACCCGTCCCAGACGACCTGTTAACCTGCACTAGCACGTATTTGTGACCTTTTAGCCTCCGGACCAGTTAGTCAGCTCTTGAGTCCGTTTACAGCGATGATCGCCTCCTGACCCTCCAGTTAGTCCGTTCTACTCCTATTTTGCTCCTGTGGATTTTACTCAGTGGGTTCCGTTAATGATTTTCCAATAAGTGAGTTAGTTGGACATCAGTGTGAAATGAATTAACAATTGATCTTTGGTCTCAACAAAACGACCTGAACTACCATCCAGAAAGCACCTTGGTTGAAAAGCTGTCACACGAACAGCTTCCTCTTTGTAGGAAAAAAAAAAACGACATACATAAGTCAATACTAAAGGTTAAGAACTTGCTTGATGAAGTGCTGTTGGAGCTCAGTGCCACTGGCAGCAGGACCCCCCCCCCCCCCCCTCCCCATCCCCCACTGACAGCCCTGTTAGGCAGCTCAGAGGCCGGGAGCTTATCTCTGCCTCTGTGGCCCGAAGCAGTGGAGGTGGACAAGTGTATCCCCGTGGACGGGACACGAGTCCATCAGGAGGGTTTACCCCGATCCATCTCTTCAATGCTGAGAGCGAGCAGGGAGGCTTAGTTTTTCAAAAGGCTGCCAGAGATCAAACCCCCGGAGCTCACCGTGTCCAACAGGACATTCTCACCTGGGCCCGAGGGACGTCGGAAACAGCAGAACATCCACAAGCTCGGCCTCTGGCCGGTTTACAGCCGACAATCACCGGCCACTCGGGTACTGGACAGGTATTTGTGCTTAATCTGAATGTAATATAAATTCACTGGTATTACCACAGAAGTTCATCACATCAAGGAAAGCCTGTAAGCCCGATGTCAGTCCTTCTTACATATTTCATTTCTTTTTACAATTTTCCACAACTCTTCACACAAAGTTAGACTAAATCTTTTAGTGCTTCGACTTAAAATGCATTCAGTGACCACATTCATATCCTTTTTAAACATTATATTTTTTAAACAGAAATTTACAACATTCTAAATTCTAAAATAGTAAAAAAAAGGAGCAAAAAGAAAAGTGGCTCATGTCATTGGATGATCTCTATAAAAGAGTGAAAGGTGAAAAATAGGTTAGAAAGAAGGAAAGGACACGAGGAGAAGGTGTGATGTTGAGGAGACACTGCATCTAGCATTAATATAACAATATAATTTTTTTAACAGGACACATGGATAATGATGAGTAAGTCTGCAGAAGTTTGGTGGAAGTTGAGTTTGAGTGAGAAAACAAATCATGACATTTTAAGGAATTTGGTCATTAAATGCATTCACTTCTACGCCGATGACATGCTGCTATATTTACACAAAACATTGGCTGCAGTTTATTTTTAAATGTATATATATCAATCAATTACCCTCTTTAAAACAGCTTCTGGTTCCCTTCTTCTCTAATTGTGAATTGAGACACTTTATGCAGCTTTTTTATTTCAATTTTATTTCTATTTATTTTATTATTAAATATAACTAAGAAAAGCATTCATGTTGAAAGCTCGTTTGGCTGGACTAATCTTCCTGTAAATATTAGATCCATATAATCCTAACACTTGATATTAGTAATAATAATAATAATAAACTAATTATATTTTCATTAAAATAATTTGTATTGCTTTTAAAATAAAAGTGAACTCAGTATGATGAAATGTGAGTAATAATTGTAAACAAACTGTAATAAAGAAAACAAGTGATGCCCACTTTGTTTGTATGGATTCAGTGAAATGTAATTTTAATACATGCGTGCATGACATACAGTATTTCTAGTTCTAGTCAATTATACCACAAAGACAATTAACGTTTTTAAGTATCCAGAAACAACAATACGATGATAAACAGATCTGTGGGGACACCAACCAGCTGAAGAGAGCTCACACAATCAGTTTTTTATTATTATCCCTGCAGTGGATGATGGAGCTTATTAACACTGTTCAGCAGATTACATTCCACATGTCTTAAAGGCCTAAATGACCCCTATTTAAACTATTCATTTCATTTGGGAATAGTTTTTATAAAACTGTGATAAAAGACTTGAAGGCCGTACAGTAATAATAAGAACCTTTTAAACGGTTCCAACTAGTTGCCTACATCCCATAACTTTACACACGTTTGAGCCTCCAATGAAAATGAGCTAATTGTGTCAGCTTCTGGGAGCCTTTACAACCTCTGGAAACCCCAAACGAGAGACAACAACACAATCGTGGAGTCTCCGAGGAGCGGTAAAACCCGGGGATGGCAGCTGTTGTCTTTTATTAAATCTACACACCGTACGGCTTCATCAGGCGCGAGCAGCCGAGGAGAAGCAAGATCTGGAGCCGTAAAAAACAGGCAATGTCGCTATTTCTACATGCAGTATTTTACCGACCGCATGCACTTTAAATTCCATCTGGATTCAACACAAGAACATCGCAACTGCCCTTTTTTATTTTTATATATCTGTGTCGTTTTCCTGCACCGTGTGGATCGCTGGGTTTCATAACAAAGCCTTGCTCTCTGCTCGAATGAGGATGAGATTATTCTCTAGTGGCAGATCAGGCTCGTCTGGAAGCCTTTAGGCTGATAAAATGGGACACAACGTGATACTCAGCCATTATGAATGATGCAGTAATTCTCAGCTTGACATGGATTTTTGCTATATTGTGATTTGTTGGTGATTATTAATTGCAGCGTACTTGATTTTTGAACTGAGGGAAAAAGCGATGTTTTATTATATAATGCTATTTTCTGTGGATGATAATGAAAGTTAGGAAGACTCAATGAATTAAGCTCCACAATTCATTTATTTAATTCGACTCAATCCATCACAGCTACCACATTTTCATGTGTTCTCTGACTTATTCCCTATCTGAGTGGATACGAAGGTTTAGAGCAGTTGATTGCATAATCAATAATCAGCAGAGGTCTCAAGTCTCAAGGACTCGAGTCACATGACCAGACTCCAAATGATGACCTGATGAAATGACTCAACAAAATCAAGATTCGATTGAGACTCGAAATACAATGTTCAGGACTTGAGTACAAAGACTTGTGACTTGCAAAACGATGACTGGGCCCAGCCTGTGATAATCCATATGAAGTCGTATGTAAAGAGTCGAGTTGGCAAACTAAATGGATGCAAAGGGAGCAGGAGAAGTAGCTGTGATTCAGGAAGGAAAGATAAACGCTTTGAAGGGAGTCAGAGTTTCATTACGGCTTCATTGTGGACCATAGGACGGTTCAGACTGCAACCATGTAGCAGTGATGCCAAACAATTCAAACCCAAAGCTCATGTCAAGGTCATAGTCAGAGGTCACTTGATGCCTTGGTCACACCAGAAAGTGGAACTGCAAAATGAATCAGCGTGACTTCCCGAAATATTTGGTTTTGGAAGCTCTGGGACAGAGTGACCTTTGGCACTGCGAGCTGGAGAGCTAACTGTTAGTCATCAACAGATCAACACGCTTCTTTCTGTTTTCTCTGCACTGTTCTGTTTACTTCCCCATGACAATTTAATTTGTCCCAAACCGCCACATACTGACCCCTTCGCTCACTTTGTACAGCCTCCCATCACTGTGATCTCTCACTATGGTAAACACATGGCAGCAAACAGAAAAACATTGCTTAGGTTTGGGGAAAACGTCATGGTTGGGCTGAAAATAAGAGCATTAAGTGAGTAAAAAAGTAACATAGGTACGGAAAACCAGACTTCAAACTGACTAAACTATACGTTGGGACACAAACACTGGTCTCCTCCATGTTCTCTGTGTTTGTTTAAAACTAAACCCTGCATATATATTGCCGTCTTTCTTTTAACAGGGTTTCCCTATTGTTTTAATGCATTATTAAAAATAGAAGCGCAGCTTTGAGAATATGTGACTTAAACACCAAAACGTTTTTTTCTTTTCTTTTTGCAATCTGGACTCACACCATCCGGCTGTTCATCTTTCATCCATTCATCCATCAGTTCTCACCTTTTCTGCAGACTGCGCTGTGCCAAAGAAGATGGGTATAAAAGCCAACCATACGATGCAGGTGGTGTACATGGTGAACCCGATGGGCTTGGCCTCGTTAAAACTCTCCGGCACCCCGCGGGTCTTTATAGCGTAAACAGTACACGTCACCATCAACAAGATGCTGTAACCCAAGGAGCAAATAATCTGAAGATCCGTGATGTCACATTTCAACACCCCTCGGGCCAGATACGGGTTGAAGGTCTTCTGCTCGTCGTAGTCTATGACGGTGTTGGGCGGATCGACCACGAACCAGATGAACACCCCCAGCAGCTGGACCGAGATGAGGCTGGAGGTGATTGCCAGCTGTGAGGTGGGGCTGATCAGCCTGGGCGCCGTCACCGACTTCTTGCCCTGCTCGAAGATTCGGTAGATGCGGTTGGTTTTGGTGAGGAGGGCGGCGTAGCTGATGCACATGCCCAAACCCAGGAAGATCCTTCGGAACGAGCACACGCCAACGTCTGGCTTGGCGATCATGAGGAACGTGATGATGTAGCATAAAAATATCCCAGTGAGGAGGACGTAGCTCAGCTCCCTGCCGGACGCTCGGACGATCGGCGTATCGTTGTACCGCACGAACGTCGCCATGACGGAGATCGTGGCGATGATGCCGAGCATCGCCAGGAAGACCGGGATCACCGCCCAGGGCGAGTGCCATTCCAGCTTGATGATGGGTATAGGCTGGCACGCCGTGCGGTTGGCATTGGGCCTCATGTTGTAGGAGCAGAGCTTGCAGGTGAACTCGTCGTACTGGTACTGGTAGCCGTCGCAGGGCTCGCAGTGCCAGCAGCAGGCCATGCCCTTCACCACCTTCTTCCTCTCACCGGTTCGACAGGGAAGGCTGCACACCGAGCTGGGAATGTCCTGCTCCCCACGAGGCCACTGCATGTCCTCGATCTGGAGAGAGAGAGAGAGAGAGAGAGAGAGAGAGAGAGAGAGAGAGAGAGAGAGAGAGAGGGAGACAATGAACAGTGAGATCAGTGGTTGCCAAACTCTTCAAAGCCACAGCACCTTGTTGGGAGCACAACAAAGATCTCGTCTGCCTCGCTGAAATCCAGAAATGTCATTGTTGAAAAGGCAATTTTCTGTACCTTGAAAGTTGAGGGGAAAACGATTATCTGAAACAAAAATTGGTGTGCGAGTACATCCCATACACTGTACAATTTCACAGAGCTGAGAAGCCACTTTTAAGTAATGACATTGTAAGAAATGGACTCTGAGCTTCGGGTGTCTCAGTCTCAGATTTATAGCTCAGATTTTTATCTTGCAGTGTGCAGCCTGCTGTTAAACAAGGGGCTTGCTTTGGCTCCGGCTTGTAACTCAAGCAAAGGTCTCATTGATTTGACAGCTTGACTGCTCCTAATGAGCAATGAATACTCTATTAGTCCAACATCAATATGGATATATTCCACCTGGATCATGAATGGACATCTTAGTTATCTGCAATTTCCACTCAGTGCTGCAGCCAGGTGGCATTTAATTATCGCTCTGCAACGGGAGGATCAGTCACCGAGGTTCCCAACCTGCCCCTCGAGTTTGGACATCTTTCACAAGGAGGAGACTGAACATTTCAAAACACAGGACGATGGAAACAGAGTTCATTGCACCGAGTAAATTATTAAGCGGTTGTCCGGACCGACAACGACAGCGGTGAACGATATCGTTGGGCTCACTTTAAGAGTGATTTGTTGAACAATAGAATCGCTGACATTCAGTCAAAATCCATCCAGAGTCGAGGGAGTATTTGTTCCACACCGGATTAGTAAAGTCAGCTTTGAACTTATGGTCTATCCACAAGTAAGCGTACTATTGAGTGTATCCGGGCCGGAGTAATAAAGTGTAACGACTTTGTTCTCACTCCTACGTGTAGCTATAAAGTAATGTTTTGCATATGTGGCTAGCTGGGAAGTTTATGCCTCCTTTATACTAATTTATCTGCATTTAAACTCCACTACACCCCTGGAAGCCGACGGGAACATAATATATATATTTAAAAACTACAGGCCCATATCAAAACTTCCATTTATCTCCAAAATTTTGGAAAAAGTCGTGGCATGCCAGCTGACCTCCTTTATGGAGCAGCATGACTTGTTTGATACTTTTCAGTCTGGTTTCCGAAAATTACACTCCACTGAAACAGCCCTTATCAAAGTCTCTAGTGATGTGATGATGGCAGCAGACTCTGGCCGCTACACTGTACTTGTACTACTAGATTTGACTTCTGCTTTTGACACTGTGGATCACAGTATACTGATCAATCGGCTTCATAATGAGATGGGACTATCAGGATCTGTCCTTCAGTGGTTCTCGTCCTATATACATGACAGAACCTTTAACGTTGCTGTAAACAATGTACAGTCCGATGTAACCAATTTGTCCTGCGGAGTGGCACAAGGGTCCGTTTTGGGCCCTATTTTGTTTTTACTGTACATTTTGCCACTTGGTCAAATTATTGGTCGTTTCAAAGATGTATCATATCATTTCTATGCAGACGATGTCCAGTTGTATTGTTCCTTTAATGATGCTGAGTTTCATCGTTTGTCTCTGTTCCTAGAGTGTGTGTCCTCCATCAAAGACTGGCTTGCCAATAACTATCTGCAGATAAATTCAAACAAGACTGAAACAATGATCTTTGCTCCAGACCATAAGATCACGTTGATCAAACAGCACCTTGGCTCCCTGGGCCTCTCTGTCAAACCCAGCCTCAGAAACCTGGGGGTTATGTTTGACCAGGCCATGTCTTTGGAGACACACTCAAAACAGCTCGTCCGTAATTGCTTTTATCATCTTAGGAACATCTCTAAAATTCGCAAATTGTTGTCAAAGAATGACCTGGAAATGATAATTCACGCTTTCATATCAACAAGGCTTGACTACTGTAACTCTCTGTTTACCTGTCTCAATACGTCTGCTTTGAACAAACTGCAAATTGTTCAAAATTCTGCTGCTAGACTTTTAACAGGTGCCCCTCGAAGGTCTCATATCACTCCAGTCTTGTCGGCTCTCCATTGGCTCCCTGTAAAATTCAGGATTGACTTTAAGGTTTTAGTGCTGACTTTCAGGGCCTTAAACGGTCAGGCCCCACAGTATATCCGAGACCTTTTGAAGCCGTATCTCCCTAGCCGGACTCTTCGGTCCTCTGACCAAAATTTGCTTGCAGTCCCTAAGACGCGTTATAAGACCCGAGGGGACCGGTCTTTTCAGTCTGTTGCTCCCAGACTGTGGAACGCCCCTGTCCATGCGTCTGGCTGGCTCTGTTGTCTCTTTTAAAAAGGACCTGAAAACTTGCTTATTTAGGAAAGCTTTTGGTTGATGGGTTCTCACTAGCGTCCCTTTCCTTTGATATATGTATGTATTTTATACTGTTTGTCCTACCTATTCTGTTGTACAGCACTTTGTGATTTTATCTGTGAAAAGCGCTTTATAAATAAATTTTACTTACTTACTTACTTTAATATTCCATTTGAAAGAGGACAGATGCAGTAAGTCAGAAGTATCCACAATATAATTATTTTCAATATGCTACTATGTGGGATTGGAAGTGTTCAACGTCAGTGACTCAGCTCGTGTCCTCCCTACAGTTCCTCTCTGAAACGACGCCCAGACCTTTGGAAGGAGCTCCAGTGACTGACGGCGGCCAAAAACCATGTTATTGTGTATTGATGTTGATTATCTTGGCAGATAGCTGCTTTTCTTTTTGAAAGGATTCGAAAAGGTCTTGGAGAGAGATTTCAAATGCCTCCGTGACCCCGGAGCCGATCCATTACACGGCGCTGAGGACACCCTCGAACAGATTATCTACAAAGGCCAATCTGAACTAGTGTTTGGTTCTGGGGGGGGTGAGGGGAGAGGGGGGGGGTGGGGATGTTATCGCCACCCACTATCTCTCCCCAGGCTCCTGAAAAAGCCAAGTTGAGAACCTGGGATAGTTGGGATAAAAAAAAGAAAGAAAATGTTTTAAAAGGCTGCGTGGAGCGAACAGCCTGAGTCAGCCGAAAGGCTTGTATTTGGCCACGGTGAGGATTCCAACAGCCCTCTGATCTTCCTCCCTTTCCCAAATTGCGACAGGCGGACTTCTGAGGCAAAGAGAAAGACATCTCCCGTGCACGTCGCAATCCTTTTTCTGACTTCCAGTCTTTTGCATAAAGGTTTTCAGATCATATTCATCAGCGCGTCCTTCCACACATCCATCACTCCCACATTTTGGCCAACCTCCCACTAAGCTTTTATTTGATTTGTATTGTATTCTGCGCACCGCAAACTATGAGAGCCCATTTCCACCAGTAAAAGACCAAAAACAAAATAAAAAAATTTGCTGCTAAAATCAAAAAATATATTATTTTAGATAACAGGAAGGAAAAAACAAAGCTTCTTCTAGGCAAAGCAAGGAAAATATGCCCATGCCCCCCATTTAGCATGTGAAATGAATTAAAAGTCTGTCACGTAAGAAACTGCCCGGTCATAGGATGACGTCTTCCCAAAAGGGATTTCAGCCGAGGTTGAAAATGGGATCCAGAGTTCCAGGAGCAACGCCGGGTAAGACATTTAAATGGAAGCGCCATCTGTCTTCCCGCCTTTTTCCCTTTGGCGGCGGTCAAGAGGACGGCCGAGCCGGTGTGGCGTGTTCAATAATTGACTCGGGGTCTTTGAGGAGGACGAGAGGTCTTTCTGGTTTTAAAGCTGCAGACTTTGTACCCGTACTCAAAAGTGCACAAGCTCCGGTTCCCCCTCCGGCGGAGGATCGGCCTCGACAGGTGATCAAGTCCCGGGGTCCTGAACTGCGGGACACTTTGGCAACGAGATGAAAATAATGAGGAGAAGCGAGGGTTGTGGCACGAACTCCGTCTCAGAGGTCGAAAAAGAAACGAGGAGCACAGAAGGAACACGGAGGTGTTGAGACCACGAAACCTCCTCAGTCCATTACATCAAGACCTTTATGTTTCATATGACACCTTTTCTGAAATGTTATGTTGAAATATGCTTATTAAATATGTGCTAATTTTCATAATATTGGTTAAAGCAATTTTGTTGACATATTGGAGTGAAAGGTTTTTACAGAGGGGATTTTTTAATTTTTTTAAAATCATCTAAAATAATTAGGTTTAGGAAAAAAAATCATTGTTAGGGTTAAAATAAGTACAGAAGAGCGGTGGCTGACGCAACATGACACAAATGATAATTTCACACGTGGAACGTACAGATGTCTCCGGGGTCAAAGGTCCGTGTTGGTTGGACTACGTTGAGTCAGAAACATGGATTTTGTTGTTTTGCAGGTTTCATTCTCAGAGAGTTTTAACAACAACATCTCCAGACTCTGAACAGGCGACTCAAAGTGATTCAAAGCTGAGAGGAAGCCATCTCCGGTTCACCTGAGCCTGCATTATAATCCCAGGAGCAACACACAAGCTGCACTTCACTTTGATTTCGACATTATTTTAAGCGGTAAATACCGCAGCCTCGGATGACCCGCTGCGACTCCGGATTACTTAAAAGGAATATGATGAAAACGTTGTGTACATTAATGGGGAGGGAGGGCAGTGTTTTCCACCACAGGTGAGAAATGGACTGCCTTTGTTCTTTCATTCAGGGTGTTGAATTAATCTGAATAAAACACTCGTCTAACTCCTCTTCAAAGAAAAGTTACAGTTGGAGGGGGGGGGGGCCCTTTCCTTTCAGCTGCATTCCCAAGACACAATGGGGCAACTCCAGGCACAATATTATAGAGATGAAAAGTGAGAGACAGTATCAATGAAAACAGACGGAAACAGTTCCCGCTCAATTTACCTCTGAAACGAATGCTTCCCTTTTTGTTTATATAGAATTTATGAGGAAATACTGGGAATCGGTGTTAATAAGCACATTGTTAAACAGGGAAACCCAACGAGCAGAACACAACAGATGGAGAGCATCAGACTTCATTCTCAGACAATGAAGTCAATGGAGGGAAAACAGCATCAGGCTGCTGTTGTATTATACAGGTGAGGAGAGAGACAGACAGGTGAGAGAGAGACAGACAGGTGAGAGAGACAGACAGGTGAGAGAGACAGACAGGTGAGAGAGACAGACAGGTGAGAGAGACAGACAGGTGAGGAGAGAGACAGACAGGTGAGAGAGACAGACAGGTGAGGAGAGAGACAGACAGGTGAGAGAGACAGACAGGTGAGGAGAGAGACAGACAGGTGAGGAGAGAGACAGACAGGTGAGAAAGACAGACAGGTGAGAGAGACAGACAGGTGAGGAGAGAGACAGACAGGTGAGGAGAGAGAGAGACAGGTGAGGAGAGAGACAGGTGAGAGAGAGACAGACAGGTGAGGAGAGACAGACAGGTGAGGAGAGAGACAGACAGGTAAGGAGAGAGACAGGTGAGAGAGAGACAGACAGGTAAGGAGAGAGACAGGTGAGAGAGAGACAGACAGGTGAGGAGAGAGACAGACAGGTGAGGAGAGAGACAGACAGGTGAGGAGAGAGAGAGACAGGTGAGGAGAGAGACAGGTGAGAGAGACAGGCAGGTGAGGAGAGAGACAGACAGGTGAGGAGAGACAGACAGGTGAGAGAGAGACAGACAGGTGAGGAGAGAGACAGACAGGTGAGGAGAGAAGAACAAGTCTCAGAAAAATATCTTTACAAGGACTTGGCTCCATTAACCTTGGCGGCTGATCTGACCTGTTCAGGAGAGATGGTGGGTCATCTCTCTCTCTATCTCTCTCTCTATCTATCTCTCTCTCCATCGCTCTCTCTCCCTCTATCTATCTCTCTCTCCATCGCGCTCTCTCCCTGTCTCTCATAACAGCTATAAGGGCTGTGCGGGATCGCTCTCGCAGAGATCAAGGTCAAATTTCATTACTCCTAATGAGGCTCAGCCCCATCCGAATCTCTCCTCTCCATCTCTCTCCGGCTTTCAGACATGAAAGGCCGGCAGCAGCAGATTTCTGAGCCACTACAGATAACACTGCTGCTACTGCTGCTGCTGCTACTACTGCTGCTGCTGCTGCTACTACTGCTGCTGTTGCTGCTGCTGCTGCTGCAGCTGTTGCTGCTGCTGCTGCTGCTGCTGCTGCCGCCGCTGCTGCTGCCGCTGCTGCTGCTGGTGCTGCTGCTGCTGGTGCTGCTGCTGCTGCTGCTGCTACTACTAATACTACTGCTGCTGCTGCTGCTGCTGGTGCTGCTGCCGATGGTGCTGCTGCCGCTGCTACTGCCGCTACTGCTGCTGCTACTACTAATACTACTGCTGCTGCTGCTGGTGCTGCTGCTGCTACTGCCGCTACTGCTGCTGCTGCTGCTGCTGCTGCTGCTGCTGCTACTGCTACTGCTGCTGCTGCTGCTGCTGCTGCTGCTACTGCTACTGCTGCTGCTGCTGGTGCTGGTGCTGCTACTGCTACTGCCGCTACTGCTGCTGCTGCTACTGCCGCTACTGCCGCTACTGCTACTGCTGCTACTGCTGCTGCTGCATGTGTGCATTTCCCGTGTCTCTCCCTGCTGAGCTCCGGAGGTCCTCTTTTGATAGATGATGTAATCATCCTGTCAGGCGGCTCTCGGGGCATCAGAACGTGTTGCGTTCTCTGAAACTGGATTTGTCTTTTTGCCTCAAGTTTCAGAAATACAACGCTCAGCGAGGTCCTGACGCCCTTCTGCGTTGTCTCCATGTGCTCTCCAGCTAACAACCATATCAATACACTCATAATATACACAGAGTGTAGCAGCGTGTTTTGTACCCTGAATATTAAAATTAGCCTCAAATATTGATAAACAGCAGCCCCAAAATATGCTTTTAAAAGGGAAGCGGACTCAGTGTGCATTTGATGAGCACAGTGAGGACTATCATCTAAAAAAGATGTCAACATTTCTTTTTTTACTTTCCCTCCGGGACACAAAAGTCTTGTCTTTACTGGAAGAAATACTCAGATCCCAAGTACCGAAAACAAACATCCAAAATCCAGTGAATATAACCAGGTGCAACAGCAGCCGCCTCCGTAATCTTTTAATCTCACAATGTGATGTTCAGCTGCTTGTTTACAACTTTTGTGTCATCTCAGTCCTCTGCAGTATTTGTTGGTGTCTCTATTCCTTACAGACAGACGGCTGGAGGATTAGGGAAGACCATGTCCCGTGAGGAAGTGTCCACCTGTCTCGGGTTTTCTGGGTTGATTTACAATCTGACGTTCAGTCTGAATCTAATTTTATGAATGAATCTAAATCACGCGGCTGCAAGGCCTCCATTACCGGGCCGCCCGCCGTCTTCGCAAAAAGGATGAGTGCTCCACAGTCGGAATAACTGGAGGTTTTCCTGTTCCTCCCACTCTGACCTCACTGACAAACGTTCTGGACTCAACTTCCTGAGTGGACTTTACTTTAGGGCCGTGACCCACTGGTGGCTTGTCTTCCCCAAAAGCGGCGCCATGAGAGCCGCGAGGGCGAAGCAGAACCGGATAAAGGATGAGCTGCAGTCAGCTGGTCCTGGTCCCTGTGCAGGTTCCCCACTACCAGAGACCTTGTGATTATAAAACACATCACTCACAGCTGATTTAAGTGCAGGATAATAACTGTATGGATGACATTTAGGACCGGAGCGAGCGAGGGAAGACGCTGGCTGGGAAGTGTGACTCACTGGGGAAGACAAAGTGGCAACAAAGTGGCAACAAGAGCCACGCGGACAGAAAGTATCACATCACACCGTGATCCTGCTGGGGGGGCATGGAAATACAAGTGATGAATTGAATTAATCTAAATTGAGGCGGGGAACGTGATGGAACGTGATGGAACGGGGTGGAACGGGATGGAACGGGGTGGAACGGGATGGAACGGGGTGGAACGAGGCCCTCCAGGTGGAACGAGGTGGAACGAGGTGGAACGGGGTGGAACGAGGCCCTCCAGGTGGAACGAGGTGGAACGGGGTGGAACGAGGCCCTCCAGGTGGAACGAGGTGGAACGAAGCCCTCCGGGTGGAACGAGGCCCTCAAGGTGGAACGAGGTGGAACGGGGTAGAACGAGGTGGAACGAGGCCCTCCGGGTGGAACGGGGTGGAACGGGGTGGAACGAGGTGGAACGAGGTGGAACAAGGTGGAACGAGGTGGAACAAGATAGAACGAGTTGGAATGAGGCCCTCCGGGTGGAACGGGGTGGAACCTCCAGCCGTGAGACGCTCAATAGCAGATGTCAAAGGAGAGGAGGGAAAATGAGGCAAAGATATTGTGTGTGTCCCGAGGTGTCCTTTGAAATGATACATGGGAATAACTCCTCCCCCTTTTGTGAATGGTCCAGAGCCTTCGGGACGAGCTCTTAATACGACGTCTCCGTTACATTGCCTCCACTGTCCAGCTGCGTGGGTATGAAACCTGGTACCAAACAGCAGGGATTTCACCGTCATCGGAAAACTTCCATTTTCTAAATGAAGCTGGTAATCCTGTATCCTGGGCATGAACCATTTAATCCCCCATTACACGGCGGCCCGGAAATCCAACATGTTGTTGGTTCCATCGCCCATTTTGGATCTCCTGTGATCCATTCATTCGTCATAACTATACATCATGTCAATGGTTTTACAACAATAGGCTCATCGCACTGCTTTTTGAGATTAATTTGCGATCACAGCAATAAGGTAAAGAAGCATTAGGACTTTATTTGCCCTGGGTACAACAAAAAGGTAAAGAAGCATCAGGGCTTTATTTGCCCCAGGGCAGTAAAACATACTACATATTTGATGGTAAAAACCTAAGTAAAACTATGTTTTTCTTTAATATACTCCTTAAAAATGTGCGTCGACAAAAGATCAGTCATAAGAAGAAGACATATAATGATATTTTTCTACATAATGGGACATGTGGGGCAGACCATGTATGTCAGCGTGGCACATTAGGATAATTGATCTGTACATAACATGGCAGACCCCTCCCCCTCTGCCCCCCCCTCCCCCAGGTACGAGGGTTTTCCCTTCGAGTTCAAACAGAGGTTACTTATCTTCTAAAATATGCTGATTGCTCTTTCAAATGCCTCAGAGAGCCGGTGTACTCGCACCTCGGCTGAATCATATTAGCTCTGACTGTCACGCTTGAACATATAGTTTCAGTAATAGCCCCCCCCCCCCCCCCCTTTTTATTTTTTTATTTTTTCTGTAATCTGGAGAGCGCCGCACGCCACAAAATACACACAAAGGAATTATGAGGATAGAGGGAAAGAAGCAATAATGGGGGCCTAATAGCAGCAGCTCTGCCACATCTGGCTCTACCGGAGGCCGTGGAGGTGAATAATTCAGAGCTGGAGGAGCCGAGGTCTGGCCGGGAATGCTCAAGCAGAGGAAGGATGCGGATCCAATCCCAGCCGCCAGGAACATGGCTGCTCTACGACTGCTGAGGAGGAGTGACTGTCTCACTGTCTGGCTGTCTCACTGTCTGACTGTCTGACTATCTGCCTGTATCACTGTCTGGCTGTCTGCCTGTCTGTCTGACTGTCTCACTGTCTGGCTGTCTGACTGTCTGACTGTCTGACTGTCTCACTGTCTGGCTGTCTGACTGTCTCACTGTCTCACTGTCTGACTATCTGCCTGTATCACTGTCTGGCTGTCTGCCTGTCTGTCTGACTGTCTCACTGTCTGGCTGTCTGACTGTCTGACTGTCTGACTGTCTCACTGTCTGGCTGTCTCACTGTCTGGCTGTCTCACTGTCTGACTGTCTGACTGTCTCACTGTCTGACTGTCTGACTGTCTGACTATCTGGCTGTCTCACTGTCTGGCTGTGTTACTGTCTCACTGTCTCACTGTCTCACTGTCTGGCTGTCTGACTGTCTGACTATCTGCCTGTATCACTGTCTGGCTGTCTGACTGTCTGACTGTCTCACTGTCTGACTATCTGCCTGTATCACTGTCTGGCTGTCTGCCTGTCTGTCTGACTGTCTGACTGTCTCACTGTCTGGCTGTCTGACTGTCTGACTGTCTGACTGTCTCACTGTCTGGCTGTCTCACTGTCTGACTGTCTGACTGTCTCACTGTCTGGCTGTCTCACTGTCTGACTGTCTGACTGTCTCACTGTCTGATTGTCTGACTGTCTGACTATCTGGCTGTCTCACTGTCTGGCTGTCTCACTGTCTGGCTGTGTTACTGTCTCACTGTCTGGCTGTCTGACTGTCTGACTATCTGCCTGTATCACTGTCTGGCTGTCTGACTGTCTGACTGTCTCACTGTCTGACTATCTGCCTGTATCACTGTCTGGCTGTCTGCCTGTCTGTCTGACTGTCTGACTGTCTCACTGTCTGGCTGTCTGACTGTCTGACTGTCTGACTGTCTCACTGTCTGGCTGTCTCACTGTCTGGCTGTCTCACTGTCTGACTGTCTGACTGTCTGGCTGTCTGGCTGTCTCACTGTCTGACTGTCTGACTGTCTCACTGTCTGGCTGTCTCACTGTCTGACTGTCTGGCTGTCTCACTGTCTGGCTGTCTCACTGTCTGACTGTCTCACTGTCTGACTGTCTCACTGTCTGACTGTCTGACTGTCTCGCTGTCTGGCTGTCTCACTGTCTGGCTGTCTGACTGTCTCACTGTCTGGCTGTCTCACTGTCTGACTGTCTGACTGTCTCACTGTCTGGCTGTCTCACTGTCTGGCTGTCTGACTGTCTCACTGTCTGGCTGTCTCACTGTCTGACTGTCTGACTGTCTGGCTTTCTGACTGTCTCACTGTCTGGCTGTCTGACTGTCTGTCTGACTGTCTCACTCTCTGCCTGTATCACTGTCTCCCTGTCTGGCTGTCTGACTGTCTGCCTGTATCACTGTCTGGCTGTCTGGCTGTCTGACTGTCTGTCTGTCTGACTGTCTGACTGTCTGACTGTCTGACTGTCTGACTGTCTCACTGTCTGACTGTCTGTCTGACTGTCTCACTCTCTGCCTGTATCACTGTCTCCCTGTCTCACTCTCTAACTGTGCAGGCAGAGGGCTGTATAGTGACCTCATCCACAAAACAATGACATCATTAGGTTGGCTGCATGTTCCAAGCTGTTTTGTTGAGTTGAGTGAATTTAAGTGGTGCAGCGTAGTGTATTTCTAGGACTTTTATTGTGAAAGGTTCAAATAGAGGAAGTGCACTGCAGTGCTTCTTTCTCACTCTGCTCACATTATTGTTTTTGCTGCACAACTTGTGGATTTGTTTTATTTACGTGCTCTCTATCTGTCCGTCGGACATTTTTACCCTCACCGCAATGCATGATGGTATATATCGCTCCGTTAGTGACCATCGGTTCTCGACTACCGTTCATGATGCATTGTGGGATGCTTTGAGTCCACTACGCAGGGCGTAATCATTCTCACTGCACAGTTGGACAGCATATTTTTGCCTATATTATTATTATGCATTAATGTGTAAGCACAATTGTATTGTTGTAGCTGGAGGAGCTTGTCTTAAATATTGTATATCCTGCCGGGTAGATTCCTCCATAACCAAAGAGGTGCCGGTTAATCCCCAGTAGCCCCGCCCACCAACACACCAGTGGTTTGATGTGGTGTCTGTTTGAATAAGAATTGACTTGGTGGTTTTTCACTGTGTGTTTTCACTCCATGCGGCGGATTTTCCGTGCTGTGCACATCTCCACAGTTTGAGTATACATCCCATAATATAAATGCAGTTCTCTGGCAGATTGATCTCCTCTGATTTAACACAGTGTACACTCTTGCTGGGATCAGACACGCGCTCGTATCCACGGCGTCAAACCGCCGCGTTCACGCTCGAGAAACGGTATTCTCCAGAGCAACGCGGCTTAGCCCGACTTCCTGGAACGCAGCAGCTGCTGCTGGAGGAAAACTCTGGTTAATAATTCAGCATCGCTTTGCTTCTGAGCATACAGAAAGACACCCGGCCAATGAGCGGAGAAATGAAACGAGTACGAGGACGCTTCGAATCACAGACGCTACGCCACAGGTGAGGAAACGAGACATGTACATGTTTTATCTGAATAGACTCAAAAGAGTCTCAGATATTCATCAGATATTCAGTTCTGCAGCATTTCATTTTCTATCTATGCATCTAACAAATGCCAACTTCATGTGTTAAAGCTGCATTATCTCTCCTGACCACCAGGGGGCGACTCCTCTGGTTGTATAGAAGTCTATGCTTCATGTGTTAAAGCTGCATTCTCTCTCCTGACCACCAGGGGGTGACTCCTCTGGTTGTATAGAAGTCTATGCTTCATGTGTTAAAGCTGCATTCTCTCTCCTGACCACCAAGGGGCGGCTCCTCTGGTTGTATAGAAGTCTATGCTTCATGTGTTAAAGCTGCATTCTCTCTCCTGACCACCAGGGGGCGACTCCTCTGGTTGTATAGAAGTCTATGCTTCATGTGTTAAAGCTGCATTCTCTCTCCTGACCACCAGGGGACGACTCCTCTGGTTGTATAGAAGTCTATGCTTCATGTGTTAAAGCTGCATTCTCTCTCCTGACCACTAAGGTGTGACTCCTCTGGTTGTATAGAAGACCATACTAGAGTCGTATACAGTGTCTCCTCCACAGTCCAATAGGATTACTTTCGTTGCAAAAAACATCACTTCTTATATACATCCTGTGGATGCATAGCAAAACAGAGCTAAATGCTAACGCTAGCATGCTAACATGCGTACAGTGACACTGCCGGCTTCTCTCCCTTCATTCACAGCTCTGTTCTCCCCCGTTGGAATCCCTCCTGTGGTGTGGTCCACCGGCTCCGTCGTGCCGAGCCGGATCAAACGGCCTAATACATTTGTAACCCTCTCACACTATCAGATAATCTCCTCTGACTCTCTGTCCTCCAATTAGGAGGCTGCGAGGACGGCCGAATGTGGCGTGAACCGGCCTGATAATCCTCCGGCGGGTCCCCCATCGCGGCTCGGGTACCAAGAGGAACAGTGGTCCATATTTCAGAGTTATTAGTTATTAACATAGACGGATGCAAATTCTCTAAATCTGCTGGGAGGGAAGTTTGCTCTGTTTGCCTTTAAAACGGCAGTAATTACTAAATGTAACGTATTAAATATATATATATTATACAATATATATAATATATATAATATATATATATATATATATATATATATATATATATAGGTATATTTTTGTCCTGTGATCTGCTCTCATGAATGTGCTTTTCTTTCAGCCAACTCTCCTCCTGTCCTTACTCATGGAGAACCATTCACAGCTTTCTTCATATATATATATATATATATATATATATATATATATATATATAATATTACAGTCGAGCAGGAGACGCTGTTGTCTGGCAGTAATAATCACATTTCAGTTATGAATCTCCATTCAGTGGTGACGTCCATTTCCACACATTTGAGCAAATTAATAGTTTGATTTACGTTAGAAGACCGTTTAATTATGTGTGGTTGGAAAAATTATTTACAAACAAAATATTAGGAAATGCAGCCGCAAATCATCAATTCATTTAAAAATTGACACACTGCAGTTGATCTGTACGCAGTATAAAATCACAAACTTATTGTTTTTTTATGAATGTGCAAAAGGTTTTTCTGGTTTTATTGTTTACAGAGACGAAAATAAATAAAAATAAACAATAAATAAATAAATGTACGTGTGCTGTCTCGGGACAGGGGAGTCTTGTTTCTGTAAAAACTGAAGAAAGGGTTAAATGAGCTCCTTCTCTACAGTTATGGAGTAATGAGCACTAAGAGCAGGCAGCAGGTCTTGGACTCACGTTGAGCAGCAGGCTCTCGGTCCACTGTCCGATCACGCGGTAGCCCGGCCCGGTGCCGTTGTTCCACTGGTACTGGAACAGGTCGTAGCGGCCGGGGGCGTCGCCGTTACGGTTGAAGGTCACGGAGGTACCGGCACTTCCTGTGGAGGACAAAAGAGCCGGTCACTCAGGATGGAGAGACAAACAGGAAGCTGGCGTCCTTTGTTCCGATTGGTTCTCTCCATCAAAGTCACGTAACACACACACACACACACACACACACACACACACACACACACACACACACACACACACACACACACACACACACACACACACCTGACACTAGGTTGTTTTTGACACTTCCTCTAAGGCACTTCTTGCAGAACAGGTTCTCTCTCTCTCTCCCTGCCCTCTCTCTCCCCCTCTCTTCTTTCTGCTCCCCCCCCCCCCCCCCCGTCAAAAGACACTGTTTATGTTTATCCTGTGGGCCAGGAGTCCTCTTTCAAGTCTGTATTTATTTTAGGGAGGAAGGGAGGGAGATAGAGAGAGGGAAATAGAAATGTGGTGAAAAGAGGAAGAGAGAGAGAAAAGAAAAAGGCTGACAGGCGGAGGAGAGGGGGACAGAGTCCTCTCTTCAAAATGAAAAACAAAGAGTTTTCCTCAGGTCAAAAATTACGTTTGAACCTCAGCAGCTGCAGCTCTCTTTCTTCTTCTTCTTTACTTTAAATGTTGCCTTTAAGTCGTTTCCACACTTGTGTCTGCTACTTTAGGAGCAAGGAGAAAAAGGTGAAGAAAATAAAGGAGAAAAAAGTGAAGACAAGGAAGAAGAAGGAGAAAGAGGTAAAGAAGAGGAAGAAGGAGAAAGAGGTGAAGAAGAGGAAGAAGAGTCGTGGTGGAGCTCGTTCTTCTTCATGACCAACGTGGCCGCTGTAGCCCCGCCCTCTTTGTGACCGAGTCAAACCCAGCAGGTTGATTGACAGCTGGGATCTCAGGCAGCTGCTGGAGATCAATACTCGGGTTAATGGCCGCCCCAGGCGACGCCCACCGGCCGCCCGATAACATGCTTTGGTTTCTCAGTCGATGTTTTGGCTCGTGTGGGTTTCAGAGCAGAAAAGAAGCTCCGGCCTCTGGCGGTTTATTTGTTGTATGGATCATTTTTCCTTCTTCGTCAATTTCTTTTAAATAATTGATTAGGATCTGACTGGAAGACGCTGTCGTCGAGGAGGTACTGAGAGAGGAAGTCGTTCAGGATTCCTTCTGGTAATCATGACGACTCCGATAACCGCTGAGTGAGCAGCTCAGCCGACACTTCCCTTTTAAATTAGCACGCCGGCGGCTTCGCTAATTACCTGATAAAAGGTATTTCTCTGGAGGGGCCGATTCCTGCCACTCTGTCTCGTGCATTACAACTATGAAATATGCAAAGTCTGAATAATAATACTACAGCTGCAAAGGCATCGTAGTGAAGAAGTCATATTTACAAAAAGGGGCTAAATGTATTTAAAAAAATCACATTATATTAGAAATTACTACCTATTACTATGCAGGGGTTGAAACTAACTAAATGTATAATAAAAGTAAATTTGTCATTTAATTCTTGCAACAATTAATAAATAACTCACAAATTAAATTAAACATTATTTATATTTTAATCATGTTTTATTGACCATTCCCTAATTTTTCACCCAATTTTGAGCCTTTTTTCCGTGTCCCCCCATGATACCTGTTTTTAGTTTTATGAGAAGTTCTACAGGGTAAAATACAAGAAGAGGACTTCAATTTGCCTTGAATTGTTGTATTTTAATATATTTTGATGAGAAGTATATTTTATCAGGTACATTGTGTGAAATACACCCCAGTGATGTGTTACTATGGGTAACGATAGTGTTGTCGGGGTGAAGCAGCTCAAGTGGAGGGCCGGTGAAGCCGGCCTCTGGTCTCCGGCCTCTGGTCTCCGGCCTCTGGTCTCCGGCCTCTGGTCTCTGGCCTCAGACACCAGTCGCTCCCTCCTCGTGACCAAAGGGCTGCGAGTATCTTGACACAACCATAAACGTGTAATTGTGCTTTAGCTGCAACAGCTTGCAATACGTGTTAAATCTCATCTCTTAATTATGCTGATGAAAGATATAATCCAGACAGCATTATACTGCTTTCTGAATGTATTGGGCCACACAAATGATAAGTACCTTCAATGGATTTTCCTTTGGGGGGGTTGAACAAACACACTCGCACAAAGCCGCCACCCTTCAGCTCAACAATAACGCCACGCTGCAAAAATACTCGTCTAATAACTCTGCATTTCATTTGCATTTTGGCTGGAGAACGAAATGTCTGCCAAGGCCAACTGCTCGCTCGTTAAGGAGCGTGGTCCTCCATTATTGGACATTTGGAGAGAGGAGCAGGGTGATGGAGTTCCTCGGGCGGTTTATGTTCCAAAACAGTGTTCTGAATGGAACGTATGTTTGGAAAGAGAAACCATAACCACCTGGCACAGTCAGCCTCCGACTTAATGACTGACTTCAGAGAGCAGTCATTTTGTGCTATGGGGCAATAAAAGTCTTAATGATTGCCCCTTTAAGACCAAGGCGATACATCATCTCACATCATCTCACTTTACAGCACCTGTTCACAAACACACTTTCAAAGAAGTTCCTTTACTGCTCAGTTGGTTCTGAGTCTCCTCAGTCAGTATTACCTCCTCAAGGTACATTTGATTAATGCACCACGACACAGTTATTACATATATTCTACTCCATTTCACGAGGTTAGGAGCAAACAAAGGACTTTTAACAAGTAAAACATTGTTTCAAGGAATGTTGTTTAAATAACGTTGTTTACAGTAACATTGTTTACAGTAACGTTGTTTAAAGTAATGTTGTTTAAATAACGTTGTTTAATGTAACATTGTTTAAAGTAACGTTGTTTAAATAACGTTGTTTAAAGTAACATTGTTTACAGTAACGTTGTTTAAAGTAACATTGTTTACAGTAATGTTGTTTAAAGTAACATTGTTTAAAATAACGTTGTTTACAGTAACGTTGTTTAAAGAAACGTTGTTTAAATAACGTTGTTTAAAGTAACATTGTTTAAAGTAACATTGTTTAAAGTAACGTTGTTTAAAATAGCATTGTTTACAGTAAAGTTTAAAGCAACATTTAAAGTAACATTGTTTTAAGTAATATTGTTTAAAGTAACGTTTAAAGTAACGTTGTTTAAAGTAACATTTACAGTAATGTTGTTTAAATAACGTTGTTTAAAGTAACGTTGTTTAAAGTAAGCATTTGTTTTGCTTGTTATGGAACATTATGTAAGAAGGTCTGCTAAGGCCGGCTCTAGATTATGTACGTACGGTTGTTACTGCGTTTGGTCATCTTAAACTAAACAATCATTTCACAACGTTAAACATGTGTTATTGTGTATTTCTGCAAGTGTGATACAAGGTTGATATAAAACTGAAGAAGAAGGAGAAGAAGAGAAAGGAGAACAAGATTGGCATGAAGAAGAGGAAGAAGAGTCAGATTACCGGGAAGGAATCGTCCTCGACAGGCCGATCAAACCAGGAAAAGGCTCATTGATCAAACCTTTTCTTGGTTTGATCGGCCTGTTGAGGACGATTCCTTCCCAGTAATCTGACTCATCTTCCTCTTCGTCACCTCTTTCTCATTCTTCTTATTCTTCATGCCAATCTTGTTGTCCTTCCTCTTCTTCTTCCCGGTAATTTGACTCATCATCTACTCTCTAAAGGGTTGAGCCAACCTGCACACTGTCAGTCTTGAAAACCTTCTTGGTTAGGAAATGTCCACATTCAAGGGATCCCGAAACACGAACACTAAACATGTGAGGTGTCCTGCAGCGCACACAGCATCTCTCTCACGTGAGTTCAATTCCATACAGGCCGTCGCTTCAAGCATACTTGTGACCCAAATTCAGTAAACTCTTTATTTCCCTGAGAAACCAATAACGAGCACACTTTGGAACCTCCGGATACTGAATTTAATAAACTATAATCTTCTATGGACTATGATAAGATAAGACAAGATATAATGAGATAATAAAACAGCAGCAGAAGAAGAATCTTCCTTCTCCTCATATACAAAGATCTGATTGGTAAGGCACCATTTTACCTTAAGGAGCTTATAGTACCATTTTACCCTATACTAGAGAGTGTATATTACCATATTACCCCACTAGAGAGCTCATAGTACCATATAACCCCACTAGAAAGCTCATAGTACCATATTACCCCACTAGAGAGCTCATAGTACCATATAACCCCACTAGAAAGCTCATAGTACCATATTACCCCACTAGACAGTTTATAGTACCATATTACCCCACTAGATAGTTTATAGTACCATATTACCCCACTAGAAAGCTCATAGTACCATATTACCTCACTAGAGAGCTTATAGTACCATATTACCCCACTAGAAAGCTCATAGTAGCATATTACCCCACTAGACAGTTTATAGTACCATATTACCCCACTAGACAGTTTATAGTACCATATTACCCCACTAGACAGTTTATAGTACCATATTACCCCACTAGAAAGCTCATAGTACCATATTACCCCACTAGAAAGCTCATAGTACCATATAACCCCACTAGAGAGCTTGTAGTACCATATTACCCCACTAGACAGTTTATAGTACCATATTACCCCACTAGACAGTTTATAGTACCATATTACCCCACTAGACAGTTTATAGTACCATATTACCCCACTAGAAAGCTCATAGTACCATATTACCCCACTAGAAAGCTCATAGTACCATATAACCCCACTAGAGAGCTCATAGTACCATATAACCCCACTAGAGAGCTCATAGTACCATATTACCCCACTAGAAAGCTCATAGTACCATATAACCCCACTAGAAAGCTCATAGTACCATATTACCCCACTAGACAGTTTATAGTACCATATTACCCCACTAGATAGTTTATAGTACCATATTACCCCACTAGAAAGCTCATAGTACCATATTACCCCACTAGAGAGCTTATAGTACCATATTATATCTGTGCCCTGGTCCTGCCTTGCTGACTCCCACTCTTCTTTATCTCCTTCTATATGAATTCATGCTCCATCAATGCACAATATTAATTTAGCTCCTTCTCCGGAGTCTTTGTGCTTTCTCTCCTCGCAGGTCTACATGGATCGTGGCTATAATTGCCGTAGTCCTGCCCGACACCCACTGCTACTACGATTATTATTATTAGTCACATTACTATTATTATGACGGATACCATGTTTTATTATATATTAATCTACTGCATCCACTGCTGCTGTTATTTTTGGTAGTTGTAACTTTTTCATGCCTACTACTCTCATTACATGACTAGTTTCTGTCATATGCATTGAATGTGTTGTAGCTCTGTCATATTGATCATTCTGGTCACATGACATCTATTGTGCTTCTGTCCATCCTGATAGAGGATCCTCCTCGGTTGCTGACTCGCCCACTCAGAGGCATTGTGGACACGAGCCAATACAGATTACTCACCGATTAAACTGATCAGGGATCAGATAAAACGCTACAGCGGTTCCTGTATGATCGCATGTGTTGAAATCTCTGGAGGCCGAGAGGCCGACGGCTTCAAGCTCCTGTCATCACAGTCAGCGACCCGAGAGGTTATTTACAGAGCGATTACAGCTCCTCTACACGAGGACTCCCACACCGCCTCGCTCCCACGGCTTCAAGTTACACCGAGGATCAGACGAGGCTTCTGTCTTACTGCTTTCAGTTTCACGTGTCTGTAAATACATATTGATTCATGAAATATTATGATTCATGATATTCGTGTTATCACTAATGTTGCAGAGTTTAAGTTGAACTACTTTCTATTCTATTGCTCAATCTATAACTTATTCGTTGACTACATCTTCGTATTAATAACTAAAGCTTTCCAATAAGCGAGTATGATATTTAGTAGAAGTGCGTTGGAATCAAACTCCTTGAGCGTGCATCTCTAATTCAGAGCATCTATAAACCCGCTCTGAGGTGGAGATGGTGCCTTCAGGACCATCAGGAGAGAGCAGCTTCGATCCGTTGGTCTTCAAACCAAAGCAGATGCTTTCAGCGCGAGCCACGAGTTGCATTGTGAGATCCAACAGGAACAATACATAAAAAAAGAGCATAAAACCACCCCGCATACGGCCCGGCGGAGAGCAGGGTTATGATGGAAGATAAAAACCCTTAAGACCGCGATGCGGAGGCAATTTCACGAGACAACCGAGACACTTTCACAAGCAGGCGTTGTTAAGCTCGGCGTCAGCCGGCTACTTTGGTAGATTTAGAATTGATTGCGTCCGAACGCTGCTCTCGTCTCAAAGATTGGCTGGCGGACGCGTCTCGGAGGACGTGCGAATCTTTACCGTCCGCTCACCGTTGAAGCTGACGCTGCGGATGTACTTGAGCAGTTTCTTCCCTCCGGCCAGGTCCATGTCGGGGCAGATGCCGGAGTTCTCCGGACACAGGTCCCGCTGCATGTTGTGGAGGGCGTGGGCCATGGCGTACACGGCGTCGATCACGAACTGGACCTTGCCCTCCTGCTCGTACTTGGAGTCGATGCTGATGCGCTCCTGACCTGAGAGACAGACAGAGACCACAGGACTCAACATTACGGGGGATGGAAGTGACATTCTGGTTTTTCCGAATGCTTTTATTAACGGTGGCTGGTCCGTGCTGATATGATGGAGGGCTTTGTCTCTAACATTGTTTTGTTTGATAAATGAAAGTGATCATTGATCTGTTGCAGCTGTTAAGAGGAAAGTGGAGTTTCTCTACAACGAGAGGTAACAGAGTTGTTTTACGGTCTAACGATCGCCAAACTTTACTTGCAGACGCTTTACTTTATAAATACATTGTGCGCAAAAGGTAGATATGTGCTGATTGGGGGCTTTATTGGACCGGATCACCTAAAGAATGGGAGAAACTAAGGGCCAATTTAAGAAATTAGAAGAAGAAGAAAAAAGGTTATTTCATGGCACGTCAGTCCCGTCTCATCACTGCATAAAAACCCTGTTCTGGTACTCAAGAACAGGGTCAATACTCAAGCAGTAACACAATGGTAAGAAATAAAAAAATCTTATAACGAGGCTAAAAATGTCATCACCATCATCATCATCATCATCATGACAATATCGCCAGTGGTTCTGCACCCGATGAAGCCTCTTTGCAGAAGATGCGTAGTAAAAATAAAAGCAGCTTCTGTGATGATTACGCTGCCTGATGATGACGAGGAGAGGAAGAGACGCAATCAAATTCAGACAATCACAAAGACGGTGGGGTGGATCGGATCCGAGTGAAAACTCGTTGTGCATATCGCTGCGATGCACAATTACTTCCTGATTGTTTTCCTGGTGTTTCATGAGACGGGTGGAAAAACATTCTGCAGCCAAAAGTAAAACAGTTTAAACGGCAGCCAATGCAGGGCTCCGGCTCCGGGTCTGGCTCCAGGTCCGGGTCCAGCTCCGGGTCCGGGTCCAGCTCCGGCTCCGGCTCCGGCTCCGGCTCCGGCTCCGGGTCTGGCTCCGGGTCCGGGTCCAGCTCCGGCTCCGGCTCTGGCTCCGGGTCCGGCTCCGGCTCCGGCTCCAGCTCCGGCTCCGGCTCTGGCACCGGGTCCGGCTCCGTGTCCAGGTCCGGCTCTGGGTCCGGCTCCGGCTCCGGCTCCGGGTCTGGCTCCGGGTCCGGGTCCAGCTCCGGCTCCGGCTCCGGCTCCGGGTCCGGCTCCGGCTCCGGCTCCAGCTCCGGCTCCGGCTCTGGCTCCGGGTCCGGCTCTGGCACCGGCTCCGGTTCCGTGTCCAGGTCCGGCTCTGGGTCCGGCTCCGGCTCCCAGAAACAAGCCTCTGAAGGACTTTGATATTTTGTTAGTTCACACTAAAGAGGACCGTTTCTTCTGCCGCAGGATTGAGTCATAAAAAAGGCAGAAAAGAGTTTCAGGAGTTTTTTTCTTTTTCATGCCTGAGATCAGAAAACACTTTTTTATATATTTCTTCCCACATTACATTACATTACATTTCATTTCATTTAGCTGACGCTTTAATCCAAAGCGACTTACATGATATACAGTAGACCGTAGACACAGCAACGGTGAGCAATGAGGGTTAAGTGTCTTGCTCAAGGACACAACGACGCAGACTGCCGGAGCCGGGGATCGAACCACCGACCATCTGATTGAAAGACCAACTTGCTAACCACTGATCCACAGTCGCCCCCCCACAGTCGCATTACATTACACATATTTAGAATTACTTGCTCAGATACTGAAGATGTGAAAGACACCAGTGTTTTGCCTCATCACCTAAACAAAGGAACAAGTTCTCCCGTGAGACGTTTCTCAACGCTGCAGCGTACCTGTAGAAGTATTCATGCTTCTTCGTATGAAATATAACAAAAATACAAGAGAACGGTGCGTGCAGGAAGGCTGCAGCAGCATCGCAGCAAATATGCAAGATAGATATAATTCATTATGAGCGCGCTTGCATGTGAAAGAGAGAGCAGCAGATACTGCTGGGATTTCTTGATCCACCCCATTAACTTCCTGGTGTGTCTCTGCCCTTTCTTTTTTCTTTTTTTTAGTTGTCATTTGCTTTCATGCTCTTCATCTCTTCTCTCTCTCCTCTCATGCAACCTCTTTACTTTGTGTCCTCCTCCCCTTTCTGTCTCTTTAACGCGTTTTCTCCTGCAGCACATAGATCATAAACAAGGTTTAATTTTCATTTCATTATTATCACTGAACCTGAACTTCTATGTTGAGGGTTTGCAAGCAGATTCATTAATATAAATAAAGAATGGCAGCCAATTATTATGTGGCATGTAATATACTGTATATTTACTTATAAAATTAAAAATACTACTACTACAAATAATAATGATAATAATAACATCAGTGTCATTATTATTATTGTAAATATATATTTATTCAAAGCAAGACGTTGTGTATTCACACATTCCTTCAAACCCCAAACCTCGACACTCCGGCTATATATATATATATATATATATATATACCTCCCTCAGCTGCTTCCCCGGTTCATTCATAAAAGTTATATAAATGTCAACCTGAGCACTTAATCTGAAGGTTTTAAAGGGTAACGTCAGAATGTTTCATCCATCCCTATTTTCCCAGGTTTTGGTTTCTAACTGCCTAATATTCTGAGGTCGGTCCAGTATTGATCGAGAGCTGCAACATGATCCCATCGGGGCGATTTGTGACTGTCTCTTTACGTTGTAACGTTACAGAAAGAGTAACAAGGAGAAGTCTCACGCTGGTATCACTAGAGAGAGCCGGCAGTTTGTTGTGTTGGAGTACAGGCAGCAAAGATTTCAACGAGGTGGTCTTTGAATCCAGATTAGTGACTCACATGACTATCCAGTTAACGGCACACGTGACTAGCCAGTTAACAGCTGGCCAGCTAACGACGTGCATGACTAGCCAGCTAACGACGTGCATGACTAGCCAGCTAACGACGTGCATGACTAGCCAGCTAACGACGTGCATGACTAGCCAGCTAACGGCGTGCATGACTAGCCAGCTAACGACGTGCATGACTAGCCAGCTAACGACGTGCATGACTAGCCAGCTAACGACGTGCATGACTAGCCAGCTAACGACGTGCATGACTAGCCAGCTAACGACGTGCATGACTAGCCAGCTAACGGCGTGCATGACTAGCCAGCTAACAACACGCGTGACTAGCCAGCTAACGACGTGCATGACTAGCCAGCTAACGACGTGCATGACTAGCCAGCTAACAACACGCGTGACTAGCCAGCTAACAACACGTGTGACTAGCCAGCTAACGACGTGCATGACTAGCCAGCTAACAACACACGTGACTAGCCAGCTAACAACACGTGTGACTAGCCAGCTAACGACGTGCATGACTAGCCAGCTAACGACGTGCATGACTAGCCAGCTAACGACGTGCATGACTAGCCAGCTAACGACGTGCATGACTAGCCAGCTAACAACACGCGTGACTAGCCAGCTAACGACTCTCGTGACTAGCCAGCTAACGACGTGCATGACTAGCCAGCTAACAACACGCGTGACTAGCCAGCTAACGACTCTCGTGACTAGCCAGCTAACGACTCTCGTGACTAGCCAGCTAACGACTCTCGTGACTAGCCAGCTAACGACTCTCGTGATTTGCCGGTTAACGGCTCACGTGACAAACGACTCAAAAAAACAAAACAACAAATGAGTCATGTGACCAACAACTTGACAAAAATGAATGTTGTAGTCTCACACGGGACAAGAACAGCTGTCTCCTAGGTGAAAGTCCTGTTTTGGTTCTGATGACATAACGCTACTATTGTTTCATTTTGACCAGTTTACTTAAGGATTCATTAAGTTTTTTACTTTCTCTTCAGAAGAAGAAATTGGGTTGATAAATATGAAATTCAAATCTCTTTCATTTCAGTTTTCTCCACCTCATCCCACCTCACGGTCTGAACAATGTAATTCATGGTCATGTTCAGTCCATCTCCTCTGAACTGGTCTCCTGTCAGCTGAGGACACATTTGGGAGAATTAATCTTGAAGTTGTGTTTAGTTTTTAACCCAAAACAAAATGGAAAAAATAACTAAAAATCATCATGCGAGGGTGTGGATGCAGACAAATGTGTTGAGTTGTTCGGCGCCTCGGCCTCAGCTGGGATCTCATTAACGGACACAGTTAGCTATGCATCTCACTGTATCATTGAATATACTTCTTGAATAATCTCTTATGAGCTGAATTATGTATGTTACTCCCCAGCTCTCGCTCCTCCACACAAACAAATCCCAGTTTAACCTTTGCTCGTAAACACCCAGAGCAGGAGGCACATTTTCCTCCGAGAAATTAAATATTACTCCAGAATATATGTCCAGAACCAATAATGTCACACTTGAGACACGACCGACTTCCATCCTTCCAAAACCAATATTTGGTCCGACCAAACTATATTCTAGTTTTATTTCGGGGAGTCTTCGAAGACAACAAATATGCTTCCTGACAACGTGAAACACAGCGAACGACTCCTGAATGGAGCCAAAGGTCCATGAGTCCATGTGAGCGTTACCATGACTGAACTAGTATTAATCACAAATGATTGAGGCTTGAATTGGGTTAATCTTGTGATAATAATTGTGACGAATGGTTCAAGTTCATCACTCAAATTATATTTAAAACTGCATTATTTCCCCTCAGATATGAGCCGGCAGATGAAGCCCGAGTAAAATCAAGGCTGCACAATATTTACTTGCCTCCTGATTGTGTTGCAAAAGGGTCTCGTACAGATTTCTCGGAATTTTTTTTGCCCGTTGAAATGTCCGTTTTTGTGACAGTTTTTCAAAATGTCGAATATCACTTCACGGTTTTGAGAAGACTTGTTTTCATAACTAAGGTTTAATGTTTTTCCTGTCCTGTTCAGAAGCTCTGGACTAGTAATACCACACAGTGATGTGATTCATCAGGCTGAGTACACACTGTGTTTGCTGCGTTTTAAGGATAATGACGTCACATGATCAGAGAAAGAGACCACGAGGCCTTTCATGTGTCCTGTGTTGTCCTTTCCTCATGACCAAAGACATTCTGGAAAACCGTCTATTTCAGGGTTACATAAGGTCAGAGGAAGACTAATCCCACTCCCTCAGCTGGTTACGCTGTTTTTTATTTTTCAAAGGGATCACGATCCAACAAAGAAACCAGAACAATCTCAGGATATTTTTACATCAACATTCCCCGCAAACCGAAACCCACGAGACTTAACTGAGACGCCGGGAAAAAATAAAACCCACCTTGGCATCAATCATCACTTAAAGTGCCTTAAAGTTAAAGTGCCTTAAAGTTAAAGTGCACTTAAGGTTTTGGTTGAAAGGCAACAAACAACTGAGCTGTTTCAGCCGGCTGCTTCGTTTGTGACTGTAAGATCATCACTGACGCTGTCAACAGAGATACCTGCAGCACATCCAACCCTCTCTCTCTCTCTCCCTCTCTCTCTCCCTCTCTCTCTCTCCCTCCCTCAAGAACCCCGGTACGTTGCAGCATCACCGGGTGGAGACACACAATGCAGCGGTGTGTGTGTTAGACGTGTGAGCGCTGGTTTAAATGGAATGAGGTCAAACTTGAATGCAGCAGAAGGAGTGGAAGAGAAGAGCGTCGTCGTCTTGTTTTATTTGATTTCCTCCCCTCGTTGCAGGTGAGACGCGCTCTGAAAGCAGACTCGCCCGCTTGCGTTCGATTCGAGCGTTCGATGGTGCATCCTGTCTCGTTTGTCCTCATTTAAGGCCGGACCTCGCCAAGACATCCCCAAACCTCTAGCATCGGTTTTGGACACATCATAATGTAAACAGCCTGTACAGGAAGTTATGGTTTATCAACAAAACAAACTAGTGAGGTTTAGGGGGGGGATATATATATATATATATATATATATATATATTTATATTTGTACAAAATTATACAATAGAAATGTGCCACATTCTGAGAGAGGTAGATATACTTCATTAATATTATATATTATATATGGATGACCATAACCTGCTCACAGTAATAGAATAAGGCAGAGTGGTGGATAGAAAGAATCAGAAAGAAATATCTTTAAAATAACCTGCCTGAAACCAAGTAGAGATTTGTATTATATTTTTCTGAGTAAACCTAGATGACTGTTTTCATCGTGAACTGTTGACTGAAAAATATTGAAGGAGACTTGAATGGATTTGGCAACAACAACAACAACAACCTGCATTTACATCCAATCCAACATCACTCAACACGTTCACCCTCCATCAGACAGCTTGACATGGAAACGGTCTCTGGGGGAGCGAAGTGAAAAAGGAAATACAAGAATCCAAAGCAGTGTACGGTGTTTCTTGTGTTTTCATTATTATTATTATTATTTGTCTTTTGGAGTCTTGTACACAAATGCTGAGGGGAATAAACTGTGAGGCAGTTTGGCTGAGGGTGAGCGAGACGCATGAGGAATGCTCTCAATAATGCTCCCGAATAATCCCGTTACAGGCGGAGATAGCCAGGCAGCGAATAGCTTCAACAGGGAGCGCCGGCCGAGTCACTGTGGGCCGAGTTGGACTATTGTGCTCCTGCTTTACGCTCGCTATTCATCCTCCTCCTCGTCCTCAGCCTCCTGGTTCCAGTCCAATTGGATGAGAAGCACGTTTGATAGTTCACAACTTGGTTTTATGCGTGTTGCTGAAAACATCCTGACATGTTGAACACTTCTCCAGAGAAAGATGAGCAAGGAAACGGCACCGAAGACCTTTCTTGATGGACCTCTTTGACGACGGGCTTCTGCAAGGGTTTGATTGACAGGTGGTTCATCCAATCGCCTGCCAAGTCACTTCTTTGAAAGTGCCGCACTTTTCCGGTAACAACTTCTTGGTGGGTTTCATTTGGCGAGTTGGTAAGACGCGTCTTAAACTACGACATCAAGACGAGCATCTGCATATGTCACCGCTTGTTTTTTTACGGCCCATTAACGCCTAGACGGGGTCAGTCGGCTGTGGGTTGTATTTATTAAATCACAGAATGCCGCGGTGGTCGTTGCAGACACACCTGGATGGAGATCTGCACTCTGCTGAGTGCACCTTTCTAGTGAGATAATATCATCCCACTTGTGCATAGCAAAATAATGCCTGCTCTGAATGCAAATAGAGTCAAACTAATGCCGGTGACTGACAAACCAGAAAATGAACAACTCAGTTCTGGGACGTGTACTGTGAGTAATCCGGCTGAGAAATGCAATGTGCTGCAACACCAGCAAGCAGATGTTCTCGCCCATTTAACAACTGGCTCGCCCGGCTCCCTTAATAACACCCACGACGCCATCTGCTGAAAACAACGCCTCCTCCTGACCGGCGAGGTGAGCGCCTCGTGCCGTGACGTTGTTCGGAGCGCGAGGGGAGCCGGCTGTTCTCGGCTGTTCTCGGCTGTTCTCGGCTGTTCTCGGCTGTTCTCGGCTGTTCTCGGCTGTTCTCGGCTGTTCTCGGCTGTTCTCGGCGCCTGAGTCTCTGCAGCTCTGAGCGGACGCTGACGGGAGGCCACGCTGTACTGTAACCCCTCTCTGTTGCCTTGCCCTGCAGCAAAGGGACACGGAGCTTTGTGTTATCTCATGAACAGGAGTCTCCAGCTCTCGATCTCACGCACTAAGCAGCACGCCCACCGGACCCCGCCGGCGTCATTTTATCTGGAAAGGCACCGCGGGCTCAATGTTGTGCTGGCAGCTCGCTGCTGCTATGGATGTTTGAACCGTAACCCTGTAACCTCAGGTGGGTCCTCTGGTCCTGCTCTTGTCACACATATATCTGCTTACAGCTACATCCTAGTCTGTTATAAACCATTTATTACACATTCATATTGGTTATAAATGCTAAATAGGGGGAGTAAAGTATTTTACAAATCAAGACTCCAGCATGGATTTCAAGGATATTGTGTATTTGAATAATTTATTATTTGATTGTCTTTAATCCCTGAAAGTTGACGGAATAAACAGAATCCTGTAATATATCATCCTATTGGCAAATATAACTACTTTCACGTTTTCAAATGCAATTAAGCAGCACAAAGCCACTGAGTGCGACTAATGGTGCATCGTGAAGTCGCCATCTCCTCCAAACAAACCCAACGCCAGCGTCCTAATGCCGCAGCAGGTGGCAGCTTTATTACGGCAATAAGCTGCTGATGGAATGTTCTTCCTTGAGGTTATGGGCGTGACCGGACCGACCACGATGCATAAAACAGCGCTGATGGGGCCCGTGGTGTTTATTTTCTACATCGCTCGAAGAAGCATGTGGTTCACCTCGTTCTGTGCTGCAAAAGGGAGGCATTTTATCCCAGCATGCACTGGGGGAGAAGTATGGCGTCCACACACTCAGGTTCCCAACTCGAGTTCAGTCTGCAGTCACAGATTCTCCCATAATGCACGTCCCTGCACCGGGGGGGAGGGGGCAAACATAAAGGTCCCAGACCTGGTCCCAGTCCGTCACCGCTGATGATGCACGGTAACGACCCTGCCTCTGAAAAATGGCCGCTTGCTATACTTGTTTTCCCCGTTTGGTTGTGTGCTGTGAAGCTAAATCACACAGTCAATAAAATGTGGAACAAGAGGAGGGGAGGGGGCACATTGCACAGTACTCATCGTATATTGTTTGTTTTTTTTATATTTGGCAGCTTATTTGAGGGGAACGTAATCAAGCAGGTTAGTAAGTAGTATTGATCACCATTTGTCTTTTTGTCTTTGTAAACGACTTCTTCGAGGCAAACATACGGTAACAGTGTACGCGGCGTCCACGCCACACTGCATGCAGCGGATCAAAGGCCCTGTGGACACGCACACTGTGTTTGTGTCTCACTGGCCCTCCGCAACCTCTCTTCCTAGAAGTGATGACGACGTCATCATATTAGATGACATCTAGTCGAGCCGAGAACGGCACAGTGGGCGCATATTTCATCATGAAGGTGACATTTAGCTTGAGCCAGAAGGAGCTCGCTTACTTGCACACGCTCGCAAAAATAAGGGTTCGAAAAAGGAAGGCTCCTCCAGTGTGCACATCTTGTGCTCTCATCTCTTATTGACTCCTGAGTTTGCCGTACGTACAGCACGACGGTGAACTCAGCAATCTGCTCGTCAGTGACAGTGAGGCACACCAGTGTAAGCTAACGGCTAACGAAACTAGCATTAGTTTTCTAATGCTAGTTTTGCATCTCTTTGTGGTTGTTTTGTCTCTCTGTGGTTGTCTCTTTGTGGCTAACGGCTCTCTGTCGTTAGCCGTTAGCAAAACTTACATTAGCCGTTAGCATTTAGCCAAACAGCAACAGCTGACATGTACTTGCAGTGTCTGCACTGGTAGTTCCGTTAGCCGTTAGCATTTAGCCAAACAGCAACAGCTGCGATGTACTCGGCAGTGTCTGCACTGGTAGTTCCGTTAGCCGTTAGCATTTAGCCAAACAGCAACGGCTGACATGTACCAGTGTGTGCACTGGTAGTTCCGTTAGCGGGCCGTCAGTGGCAGTATGAGAGGTAATAAAAGATGTTCTGAGAAAGCGTGTGTCACCGATAACCACGGGAGGTCCTTGAACATGACGCCGTTACTCGGCTCCCAAAATATTGTGCACCTTGCAGCAGAATTAGAGATTAGCCGTGCAACCTGTAATCTCTCCCCGCCTGAAGTCTGGGGAGAGATTACAGGTGCAGCATCAACATTTTGCAACTCTAAGATATTATTAAATACCAAATCTTCAGCTTTGCATTGATACGAATGCCTTTTGAACGCCGTAATCATCCACACCAGGTAAACCCAGGAATTCTGGTTCGGCATCGCGTTTTAATACCAAGGCCTCGTGTCGCAGCTCTATCTGCTCGGAGTTTCCAGAAAATAACATTTATGTCTGTTCAGAAATGTATTTAGATTTCCTGCTGATGAATAAATCCACATATATTTGCTGTTGGAGATTAAACATAATCTTCAGGTAGACAGTGCTGATGTTGAATACATTAACAGACGGTGAACTAATCCCTCCCACAACCACTGACACTTTTATCCCGTGCACCATTTCATCCCTATTCCAGAGATGCATCCCATCATCTTTACTGTATATATATATATATATATATATATATATATATATATATATATATATGTATAAATATAAATATATGTGTCACTACTCTGAAGCTGAGCGTGTTGATTCATTATTGTCTCCACACGGATATGATGGGGCAGAGAGATTTGAACCTTCTTGCTGAGGGCCTCATGTTTTATTCATGTGTTTTCAGTGAACGCTGAGGAATGCCAACACACTGATTGGTCCGTCCAACACCAGCTCCCAGAGTTACTCTTTGCCTTCCAGCTAACTAGCTACAACCAGGCCAGATAATTAGAGCAAATATCTAACAGGAGACGATGTCATAGTGCACAACTGATTCATCATTTTCCTGTTCGACTTTCCAAAGCGACTGTTGTTGTGACTCCTGATGTCACCTCTTTGAAATCTTCTATCTTTCAACTCGTAAAGGCTCAGAAACGTTGCTGGCTGTAACATCAGGGCACAGGTCCAGGGGGTCCAGGGGGCCCGAGGAGGTCCAGGGGTCCCGAGGTGGACAGGGGGCCACGGAGCTCAGTTAAAAGTAGGTCTCTTCATCTCATCAGTACCTGAGCGTACTGTGGAATAGACACTAAACAAACACAAACACACTGCAGGGATGCAAAACGAGCACAGAGAGACTCAATACCTCTACGCAGACGTAAAAAACAACCACAAAGGTATTCAAAATAACTATAAAGAGATGGAAAATGACTACAATGATGCACAAAACAACCACAGAGAGACAAAACAACCACAAAGAGATGCAAAACTAGCACAAATAGTAGTTGAATGTGTCATAGAATGACCATAAAGAATTGCAAAAAACGAGTACAGATATGACGCACAATGACCACAACGATAAGCAAACAACGACAGGCCTCCAAAACTATCTCAAAAAGACACAAAACTATAGGGATGCAAAATGACCACAAAGAGATCCAAAACAACGACAGGGGTGCAAAACTATCTCAAAAAGACTCAAAACTACAGGGATGCAAAATGACCACAAAGAGATCCAAAACAACAACAGGGATGCAAAACTATCTCAAAAAGACTCAAAACTAAAGGGATGAAAAATGACCGCAAAGAGATCCAAAACAACAACAGGGATGCAAAACTATCTCAAAAAGACACAAAACTAAAGGGATGAAAAATGACCGCAAAGAGATCCAAAACAACCACAGGGATACAAAACTAGTTATAAAATGATGACAAAAACACAAAACGACCACAAATGAAGGAAGCAAAACGCACAAAAACCTGAAAAAGTGAGTCTAAAGAGCTGCAGAACACCCTAAAAAGACTACAAAGACGCAAAATGTAATTTTTGAGGGTAAATGACTTGAAAGAGACGCGAGATGAAACCGTTTGGTGCCCCTTTCAGCCTCTCTGCAGGAGTGAGCTGCCACCGGGTCCAACGACGCCTTTCAAGGTCTCGGTACGGAAAAGAAAAAAGCTTTTGAAGAGCGGCTGCGATATTGGCCCCGCCCTCTTTTCTCCGACTCTTTCCTGTCCAGCTCAGGAGGCAGCGCTCGCTTCAGGCTGCTGTCCAACCCCCCCCCTTATCCCCACCCCCCTTCGTCGCTGTGACTTTGGCATTGTGTGAATATCGAATGTATTTTGGGATTTGCACCTCATTATCTCTGGCTCTTGCTTTAGGTTTTGGTTTGTTTGTTTGTTGGTCTGTTAGCAGGATTACTTAAAAACCGATTTGGATCAGAAACACAAACAATGTTGTTCTGCTTCGTTGATGTTGCAGGAAAAGCAGCTTGACCCTCCTTAGTGTTATTTAATATATATATATATATATATATATATATATATATATATATATATATATATATATATATATATGTTTACAGTAATAAAGTTTGATCATATTTTATATTTAATTATAATAAAACTAGGGATGAGTCTTTTTAACATTGAGCACATGCCAATCAAATCCAATATTGGTTTTTGTGGATTCTTTCCCCTCTCATCATCTCTAGCTTGCATTCTGTATAAAGTTCAGTACGGCAACAATATTAATAACAATAACAATAAGGATATTTCCTGCATTTAGATTGAAATCAATCTCGCGAATAGCAGATTGAGATTAAATTATTGTGCTTTATATAATAACAATAATAGTAATATAATGCAGAATAATTGAATCTTTTCAGGCTGTGAGCGCAGGAAGGAGCTGATTGGCTGGGGGGGAGAAGGGGGAGGAGTCCTGTACTCACCTGTGCACTTCCGGCTGCTCTCGTCCTTCTTGGAGGAGCTCATCAGCTTGCAGTTGAAGTTCTCCTCCCAGTACTCGGCGAACCACACGTTCCTCCGGTTGTTCTCCAGCGTGCGAGACGTGAAGTACGCGTCGAACCCTGAAAGACAAAGCGGACGGCGGGTCGTTAGCGGGATATCGGGCCACCGGGCCACCGGAGCGTGGACAGCGGCGCCCAAACAAAAGGGGGACGAGTTAGTCAGCTGTGCACTGAAATCACTGCTTTTACGTAAAAACTCCCAGAGCGCACCTGTTCAGGAGAGAGACACATCAACGCAGGCACGTTGAAACAGCGACTCCTACGGGCCAGTCTCTGCACACGGCCCACGAGGCTCCAGAGGGAAAAGGAGCCCATGTGACCCGTGCCGCGCACAAAGGGGCCCCCGGACGCGTAGGTGGTGCCGCGAAGGTTCCTCACCGCTTAAGTCAATGAAGAGATTACCGACCGTGACGAAGAGCAGACTTCCAGAACGCAGCAGAAATATATTCATCCTTCAAATAGACAAATCATAAATCCATGTGCGGCATTAAAAGCGAGATATAATACGAGGTGGAAGTGGCAGCTGGATGAGCGTTGACTTCACGCTGCATTGGTTGGTGTCATCCTTTCAAATCATTTATGTCATTTAATTATTTTTTTAAAAAGATGTAGAATCAGGTCGAAACACGACAGCAACGGTAACAAAATGATTAAGTACTGCTCTGAAATCCACCATCGGGGTTTTCCATGAATTCAAACAGGTTCCTGTCCTGGTACAACTTTAGATTTCTTTTTTTTTTTTATTGTTAAAATAATAAGTTTGTCGAGTCTCAGGCAGAAAACCAAAATAAATCAACGTTAAAGAAATACACCAAACCAGGGAATATCAAAGTGTTTCTAAACGATTATGAGATGTTAGGGGTATCGGTCGTTATATTCCCGAGACAGGAAGTGATGACGACCGACTCCTGCATTTCATATCCAAATCCTTCCAATCAAATCACTGATGAAGAATGAATAATATGTCTTCAAAAAGCTCTTACGATCCATTTCTCTCCTTCTCTCCATCTCTCAGAGCCTCACAAGAGGAGACACTGAGCTATACGGAGTGCATTTCATCACTTCATCATGTCGCGTCCTCGCTGGAAGGGGTGGGGCTTAAAATGACGAGCTGCCTGTCTGTCACCGGTGCAGCAGAGATGTCATTGTCACCCTCTCACTGTCACCCTCTCACCGTGTCACCCTCTCACCGTGTCACCCTCTCACCGTGTCACCCTTCTCACCGTGTCACCCTCTCACCTTCTCACCATGTCACCCTCTCACCGTGTCACCCTTCTCACCATGTCACCCTCTCACCATGTCACCCTCTCACCATGTCACCTTCTCACCATGTCACCCTCTCACCATGTCACCCTCTCACCATGTCACCCTCTCACCATGTCACCCTCTCACCATGTCACCCTCTCACCATGTCACCTTCTCACCATGTCACCCTCTAACCATGTCACCCTCTCACCATGTCACCCTCTCACCGTGTCACCCTTCTCACCATGTCACCCTCTCACCCTCTCACCTTCTCACCATGTCACCCTCTCACCGTGTCACCCTTCTCACCATGTCACCCTCTCACCATGTCACCCTCTCACCATGTCACCTTCTCACCATGTCACCCTCTCACCATGTCACCCTCTCACCATGTCACCCTCTCACCATGTCACCTTCTCACCATGTCACCCTCTAACCATGTCACCCTCTCACCATGTCACCCTCTCACCGTGTCACCCTTCTCACCATGTCACCCTCTCACCATGTCACCTTCTCACCATGTCACCCTCTCACCGTGTCACCCTCTCACCGTGTCACCCTCTCACCTTCTCACCATGTCACCTTCTCACCATGTCACCCTCTCACCATGTCACCCTCTCACCGTGTCACCCTCTCACCATGTCACCTTCTCACCATGTCACCCTCTCACCATGTCACCCTCTCACCATGTCACCCTCTCACCGTGTCACCTTCTCACCATGTCACCTTCTCACCATGTCACCTTCTCACCATGTCACCTTCTCACCATGTCACCCTCTCACCTTCTCACCATGTCACCCTCTCACCGTGTCACCCTCTCACCGTGTCACCCTCTCACCGTGTCACCTTCTCACCATGTCACCTTCTCACCGTGTCACCTTCTCACCATGTCACCTTCTCACCATGTCACCTTCTCACCATGTCACCCTCTCACCCTCTCACCATGTCACCCTCTCACCATGTCACCTTCTCACCATGTCACCTTCTCACCATGTCACCTTCTCACCATGTCACCTTCTCACCATGTCACCTTCTCACCATGTCACCCTCTCACCATGTCACCTTCTCACCATGTCACCTTCTCACCATGTCACCCTCTCACCATGTCACCTTCTCACCATGTCACCTTCTCACCATGTCACCTTCTCACCATGTCACCCTCTCACCATGTCACCTTCTCACCATGTCACCTTCTCACCATGTCACCCTCTCACCATGTCACCTTCTCACCATGTCACCTTCTCACCATGTCACCCTCTCACCATGTCACCTTCTCACCATGTCACCCTCTCACCATGTCACCCTCTCACCTTCTCACCATGTCACCCTCTCACCATGTCACCCTCTCACCGTCTCACCCTCTCACGTCTCACCCTCTCACCGTGTACACTCTACATGTTGTACTTTGTAACCGCTCACACTGTTTATTCAGCGTTCTCTTCACTATATTTGTTTTCTGTATTTATCAATAAAGATGAATCTTTAATCTCGTCTGATATTTGTTTTCAAACCACAATCTGCCGTGTTCCCCTTCTGGCAGCTGGCGAAGTTTCCCAACATGCATCTGTTCAGGAACCACCGGCGTTGATGTCGGATGCTCTGCAGCTCTGCACCCTCTCACCCTCTCACCGTGTCACCCTCTCAGGGTCCTTGAACACAACAGTGTGATTGGATGCAGAAGGCTCTCTCTTTTGGAGGCGTTGAATAATGAATGCACGCAGAAATAAACCTGTTATTTCACGCTCTGATCCGGTCTGACGCGAACCACGAAGACGGATGCTGGTGATAACCTCAAACAGCAGGGAGGGCCCGTAACGAGCCCACTGCAATGATGCATTGTGGGGGTTTTCATCCTTTATTCGCCCGTATTGTAACAACCGTTATAGATTATGTGCATGTCCTCTCACGAGCTCCTCAAACGGCCTCGACTTAAAGAACCTGAACATCGAGTGAAGGGCGGACGGCTCCTTCTCGCAGAAAGAAACCCAGAATTAGAAACGTCCTTGTAATTACTCTTCGGAGGAGAGAATTAGTGCAACAGAACGGCGAGCACACATCTGAAAAAAAGTGGGGATTCGACAATAATTGCATCTGGATGTTCCCTCAAGGGCGAACGCGGTGTTTGATCTTAATTTATAAGAATCCCTGATGAGGCTTAGCCTACTTTATGGAGCACATAATGTCAGACTCCGGGTCCCGAGGAGAAGCATCACAGCTATTCCATAAACACGAAGAGCAGTTTTATTAACAGGTTTCTCTGCTCGTGTTTGCTTTCAGATTATTGTTCAATACATCCAAATATATTTTATTTTGAATAATTCATAAAACAACCTATGATTTACAGTTGTACATAACCATCAGTCTGCCTGGTTTTTGCCCCCTGCTGGGCTCATTAAGTGAGACTAATGGTTCCCAAGTATGGTTATCATCTCTGATCTCCATACAGAATAAACATCCATAAATCCCCTTAGAAATCATATTGACAAAGACACAGCAGCATGTGCTCAGTGGTTTCAAACAGGAGCTGCTGATGCTTTAGGAGACAGAAGCCTCCAGGTGAACGTGTCCACGGACAATATTAATGATTCAAAAGATGCTGCATTGTTTTTTTCAGAATTATATATTCATCACGGAGAGGAAAACACGACACATGTTGCTTTTGAGAGGAAATGTTTGACCTTCCCCCCCGCGGCTGGTTTCCCGCTCTTGTTGTTTACTGAGGAACGTCGGAAAACATTTTCCGGGTCGCCGATCTCTGACAGCTGTGACACGTTACGCCGGTGAGTTTACCGCCGGCTACCGCGGAGAGCAGGTAGTCTGACGCGTTCAGGGTCGCGTCACCGGCTTCGTAACCGCCACCGCCACGTTCCACTGATTTTTCTTTCATTTCACTCCACAGAGAAAACGTCCACTTCTTTGAGCCAACTGTCTCTTATTTTGAAAGCAAAGCCAGCGTGAGAGCAAATAGCAATTACATTTCAGCGCCGACCCGGAGATATGGAACAAAAGTTTGGAAATACAAACTTTTGAACGTTGCTAATTGTGCAGTTTTGAACGTGCAGACATCCTTCAATAAATAAACTGAAAGCAGAGGAGCATTTAGTTTTTTTGCAATCACCTAACAATTGTGAATTTTTATATTTCTAAACAGTTTTATGTTTGCAATACAGTGGGTGTGAAAGGAAAGCTGACTCTTGAGAGCTCCGCTGTACTTCATGTGCGATGATGTCACTCCTCATAGTTTTAACTGACGTCCTGAATAAAAAGACTTGTTGGAGAATCACAGCCTCACGAGACTACAAACAAACTAGAGACCGAGCGAGGTCAGAGGATGAATTCATGTTTCAGATATATGACAATAAGTAGGTTTATGAGCACTTCTCAGAACGAGAGGAGCTCGCTGTCCAATCGTCGTAAAAAACATATGCAATTCTTTCAGAAATCTCCACCAGAGGGTTTTGGGGAGGCCTCCGCACCACGTCGGTCAGAACCTGTAACAAAGCAGCCCCAACGTTTCATTCTTCCTTTTCTTTCTGCAACATTCATACTTTCCCGCTTGGATGATTGCTATCAGACGCTAAAGAAAAAGGCCAAATTGCACCTGACCGCGAGACGGAAGTCTACATTATGACACGATGTTTTACACCTAATAGTTCCCCAAAAATACACAATCATCAACGGTATGAGAAAGCAATGGAACTATTTAAAAGATCCCTTCTGAAGCCCTGCTGTTGATTTGATGTGCTGCCCTCACACGAACCTGAAGCTCCTTTATGACGGCCGCCATCTCCAGCTCAATATTTCACACCTATTGCATTTGGAGTGAGAGGTGTTCATGCCGAGAGAGGGAAACAAACCAATAAGAGTTTGTTTACTTGCCTCGCTGCCAGTTATCAAGCTCTAAGTGCTCCACTGATGGGAGCAGTGACTCCACCGGGACGCCCCCCATAATGCTGCAGTGTCTCAGCGAGTCTCAAAGCACTTTCTACCCTCGAAGATACAATTTGAATCTCAGGCTTAACTTCCACTTGTTATTTGAGATGTCTGGTATCCGATTAACTCCAGATGAGATTGAGGACACTTTGATTTACACTCAGACACATACAGTTAGGTCCATAAATATTTGGACATTGACACATTTTCCATTATTTTGGCTCTGTACACCACAACAATGGAGTTGTAATGAAAAAATCAAGATGTGCTTTAAGTGCAGACTTTCAGCTTTAATTTGAGGGTATTTACATCCAAATCAGGTGAACGGTGTAGGAATTACAACAAATTCAAATGTGGCCACCCTCTTTTTAAGGGACCAAAAGTAATTGGACAAATTAATATAATCATAAATCTAATTGTCACTTTTAATACTTTGTTGAAAATCCTTTGCAGTCAATGACAGCCTGAAGTCTGGATTCCATAGACATCACCAGACGCTGGGTTTCGTCCCTGGTGATGCTCTGCCAGGCCTCTACTGCAACCGTCTTCAGTTCCTGCTGGTTCTTGGGGCATTTTCCCTTCAGTTTTGTCTTCAGCAAGTGAAATGCATGCTCAATTGGATTCAGGTCAGGTGATTGACTTGGCCATTGCAGAACATTCCACTTCTTTGCCTTAAAAAACTCCTTGGTTGCTTTCGCAGTATGCTTCGGGTCATTGTCCATCTGCACTGTGAAGCGCCGTCCAATGAGTTCTGAAGCATTTGGCTGAATATGAGCAGATAATATTGCCCGAAACACTTCCGAATTCATCCTGCTACTTTTGTCAGCAGTCACATCATCAATAAATACGAGGGAACCAGTTCCATTGGCAGCCATACATGCCCACGCCATAACACTACCTCCACCATGCTTCACTGATGAGGTGGTATGCTTTGGATCATGAGCAGTTCCTTTCCTTCTCCATACTCTTCTCTTCCCATCATTCTGGTACAAGTTTATCTTCGTCTCATCTGTCCATAGGATGTTCTTCCAGAACTGTACAGGCTCTTTTAGATGTTTTTTGGCAAACTCTAATCTGGTCTTCCTGTTTTTGAGGCTCACCAATGGTTTACATCTTGTGGTGAACCCTCTGTATTTACTCTGGTGAAGTCTTCACTTGATTTTCGACTTTGACACAGATACACCTACCTCCTGGAGAGTGTTCTTGATCTGGCCAACTGTTGTGAAGGGGTTTTTCTTCACCAGGGAAATGATTCTTCTGTCATCCACCACAGTTGTCTTCTGTGGTCTTCCAGGTCTTTTGGTGTAGCTGAGCTCACCAGTGCGTTCTTTCTTCTTAAGAATGTACCAAACAGTTGATTTGGCCACACCTAATGTGTCTGCTATCTCTCTGATGGTTTTGTTTTGATTTTTCAGCCTAATGATGGCTTGCTTCACTGATAGTGACAGCTCTTTGGACTTCATATTGAAAGTTGACCGCAACAGATTCCAAACACAAATACCACACCTGAAATGAACCCAAGACCCTTTTATCTACTCCTTGTAAATGAAATATCGAGGGAATTACACACACCTGACCTTGAAACAGCTGATCAGCCAATTGTCCAATTACTTTTGGTCCCTTAAAAAGAGGGTGGCCACATTTGAATTTGTTGTAATTCCTACACCGTTCACCTGATTTGGATGTAAATACCCTCAAATTAAAGCTGAAAGTCTGCACTTAAAGCACATCTTGATTTTTTCATTTCAACTCCATTGTTGTGGTGTACAGAGCCAAAATAATGAAAAATGTGTCAATGTCCAAATATTTATGGACCTAACTGTATATGTGTCTCACAGGTCCGGGTCGGTCCTCCTGCTCCGGTCCAGAAGGAGGTGCTCAGAAGCAGCTAACAGCTACACATGAGCTAACGTGGACATGTGGAGGAATGACGTGATTACAACAGTTTGTATGAAATCATACGAAAAGGTTTTTGAACAGAAGTGACCATATTTGGACTCTGGTAGCAACCTGTCAATCACCCTGTAGCCCCGCCCTAAAGCGTCCCCTGCTTTATGGTCTGTTTGACTCTAAATGAGCATAATTAACTAAATGAACATCATGCTGTATTGAAGAAGACTTGAAACTAGAGATTGAGACATAAACTCATGTTTACTGAGGGAATACATCAAGAGAGAAGTCATTTATATAGACTTCTATACAACCAGAGGAGTCGCCCCCTGGTGGTCAGGAGAGAGAATGCAGCTTTAACACATGAAGCATAGACTTCTATACAACCAGAGGAGTCGCCCCCTGGTGGTCAGGAGAGAGAATGCAGCTTTAACACATGAAGCATAGACTTCTATACTACCAGAGGAGTCGCCCCCTGGTTGTCAATAGAGAGAATGCAGCTTTAACACATGAAGCATAGACTTCTATACAACCAGAGGAGTCGCCCCCTGGTGGTCAGGAGAGAGAATGCAGCTTTAACACATGAAGCATTGACTTCTATACAACCACAGGAGTCGCCCCCTGTTGGTCAGGAGAGAGAATGCAGCTTTAACACATGAAGCATAGACTTCTATACAACCAGAGGAGTCGCCCCCTGGTGGTCAGGAGAGAGAATGCAGCTTTAACACATGAAGCATAGACTTCTATACAACCAGAGGAGTCGCCCCCTGTTTGTCAATAGAGAGAATGCAGCTTTAACACATGAAGCATAGACTTCTATACAACCAGAGGAGTCGCCCCCTGGTGGTCAGTAGAGAAAACCGGCGCTCCGTCACGCCTCTCGCCGTCTGATGGGGAGTGATAATGTCCGTGGGTCAGAAGTGTGCGTTGAGTGACTCCGACCTCGTGATTGCAACAACTAATCAGGACCATAATTACTCGGTACATTTCCTCACAGACGTCGGGTGATTGCAGCTTATTGAGGAATATGTGCATAGTGAAGGGGGCGGGGGGCGGGGGGAGGGGGGTCGCTATTGATTGAACAGACCATAATCTCTCTCTCTCACTTCCTGTGCAACACATCGTCTGCCTTTTAATGACGCTATTAATCGGCGTTCTTCTCCTCTCGTGTCCCACATCTCTAAGCCCCTCCCCCTCCTCCCCCTCCCCCGTTCTCTCGACTTTGACACAAAACAACTTTGAGCTTCTTTTTCCCGCAAAGCGACACGTTTTCCAGTTCTGTCAACTAATTGAGTAAAAAGAGCAGAAACCAGAGAAACGGCTTTGAATTAAAAAAGTCGTGTCGTGTAAAGTTTGTTGATGATCAAAAATAATATTTTTTTACATCGTTGGACAGAAAAACCCCTCGAACGACTTCTGCCTTGGTGGGAAAAGGTTGCCGCCATCATTCAGGCGTCGTGGTCGAGGCTCCATCCAACAACTCGTGTTTGATTAAATAGATATAGAAGAAAAAAATACATAAAAATAAGCTCTAAGATTTTCACTGTTTACTGAACCTGCTTCTGAAAGGAGGCGGTCGCTTATTGTTCTGTTAAAATAACCTCTGACTCCTCTCAAAGGAGCAGAAGCTCTTCATTTGGAACGCCTTCACTTCCACCTTTACCTTTACCTTTACCTTTACCTTTACCTTTACCTTTACCTTTACCTTTACCTTTCCTCCATGTTGACTTTTATCCATTTTTACAGAAAGAAACTCAAAACTGAAATAAGGGAACTATGGAAGCCCATTTCCGAAATAATTTTTTTTTTTAGCTGTGATAATAAAATATCCTCAGAGTAAATCATAATTATGAGATAAAAAGTAGTGCTGTTTTTTTCTTTTAATAATTATGACTTTCTATCTCATAATTATGACTTTCACTATCATAATCATGACTTTCTATCTCATAATTTCAACTTTCTATCTCATAATTATGACTTTCTCTCTCATATTTATGACTTTCTATCACCTCAGTTATTCTGATGCATTTCATCCCATCCAAAAGATAAACCAGCGCCTCGAGGTCTGGAAGAGCCAAAGAGCAGTTTTCACGCAGATGAAAGGACTCGCGAGCCGAGGTCATCGCCGGGCGAAGCTGGAATAGTGTGTGTGTGTGTGTGTGTGTGGCGAGCTGTGTGTCACCTGCACAGGGGGGTGTTAAACCTGTGTGTGTGTGTGTGTGTGTGTCCCTGCTACCACATGATGGACGCTCGCCCATGGCTAGTTTCCACTCTGCCGCTCTGCAACGTTTCTGTTAATGATGGAAAACAGAATTAAATAAATTAAAAACTGTCATATTGCCTCATTTTATAAGAGGCAATGTTTAAAAATATATATTATATAAATGAAAAAGATGGAAAAAAATACATATATATATTTTGTTTTTGTAATTAAACAAAAATAAAACAAGCTATTGACAGAAATCTGGTGAAAAAACTAACTGGATGGAAACCTGAACAGGATTCATTTCTATCATTTTCTATTTTTATTTGTTTTCTCTGGTTGTCTGCACTGCAAAGATATCTCTCTCTCTCTCTCTCTCTCTCTCTCTCTCTCTCTCTCTCTCTCTCTCTCTCTCTCTCTCTCTCTCTCTCTCGTCCCATCACCATAGTGGTGAGAAGAGGAGGAGAGCAACAGGGAGGCGATCAATAGAGCGACCGGTTCAGAACACATGGATTGATCCGCTCTTCAATGAATCCCTCTTTCATTGTTCACATTGTTCTCCTCTAGCTCCTTTAGCTCCTCTAGCTCCTCTAGCTCCTTTAGCTCCTTTAGCTCCTTTAGCTCCTTTAGCTCCTTTAGCTCCTCTAGCTCCTTTAGCTCCTTTAGCTCCTTTAGCTCCTTTAGCTCCTTTAGCTCCTCTAGCTCCTCTAGCTCCTCTAGCTCCTCTAGCTCCTTTAGCTCCTTTAGCTCCACCTCATTGTTCTGAAGGACAGATTTTAGGAAGTGGGAGATGAAATGCATTTCCACGGCTCTCCAAGGAAAGAGCCGATGTATTTATACATTTGTGAGGTGAGCGGCTCAGCAGGCGGTGCAGAGATGAGATGCCGCTCGGGGGAGGTTTGAGCTGCGTTGGTGGACGGGGGGGGGAGGGGGGGGGGGGGCTGCACGATGTCATCGCACGGCTGCAGTCGCTGCGTGACAAATGTTTCAGGAGGTCGGCGTCTTAAGATGAATTATTTAATTATTTTAGATTACCAGGATGTGTTCGCCTCTTTGAGGGGATATTGTTTATAGAGAATATAGTGTTTATTTGAAATGTGGAAAACTCTCCCCACACACACGCACGCACACACACACACACACACACACACACACACACACGCACACGCGCACACACACACACACACACACACACACACACACACACACACACACACACACACACACACACACACACACACACACACACACACCCCCAAGGGGCCCCACTGCACCGTCTCTATTTACAGCCCTGATGGAACAAAGGTCCTCCTGGTAGGACACAGTCATTCTCTGCTGGAGAGAAAAGTCTTCCCCCCCCCCTCTCAAAAAGAAAAACACAAACAATAAAGTAGCCAAACAAACAGAAGCCATGAGGGGTCACAGCTGAAGCTGGAGCCGAGCGACAACTCTAATGGACGAAATATAAACTAACTGCCAAGAGAGAGAGAGACGGCCAACATGCTGCTGGGGCGAGAGCCAGTAAACAAGAGAGAGAGAGAGGGAGAGAGAGAGAGAGAGAGAGAGGGAGAGAGAGAGAGAGAGAAGTAAATTACTAGCCTAGCTTAGCTGAGCCTCGAGTGAGGAAACAAACGTCCGTATTTAAGATTAGAATAATCCTCAGTTTGAGAAGAAGCTCGTGAGAGGACGACAGGAAAGAGAAGTGAGCAGATTGACTCTTTTCCTGACAGGAACAGAACAATGTGGACACCATTGCTATCCAGTGGGGGGCGAGAGTCCCATCATTAGAAAGCACTTTGAGGTCATCGTTCTGGACCTGAACTTCGTACCTCGTAGCCGTCTGGGACTTACGGTCAAATAAAAAAGGGAAAAGCTCAGCGCTTCCTGCCCGGAGGAGACTGGAGTGGACGGAGGAGGTTTTTAAGGACGTGAGGAAGGAAGGAGGGCCGAGGCCGGTTGAATGTGATTAAGGGGAAATGGCAGCTGCGCTGATGGAGAAAGACTTTTGGTGTGAAGCAGCAGTGATCAGTGTCAGTGGATCAGCATCTCCTCCTCCCATCGCTTCTCCGTTTGTCAGATCAGTGCTCGGCCTCACGGCGAGGACACAAGGATCCATTGTGACGAGCTGCCAGGGAGCCTTCCCAGAGGAGGGTCGGTCCTCCAGGAAACACCAGACACCCGGACACCCATATCTGGGTGTCTGGATGTTTGGATGTCTGGGTGTCTGGGTGTCCAGGTATCTGGGTGTCTGGATGTTTGGGTGCATTTTTGTGTCTGGAAGTCCGTGATTTTCATTAAAATGTGGAAACATCAGTTTTATCTGGATGTCTTCATTGAGAGCTTTGGTTCATGCTGCAATTCCTAAATGTAGTAATATGAACCCTCTTCTTTTTCTTTGCAGTAAAAGGTTTGCCCCTCTTTCAGGGTTAATACAACGCATTAGCGTTTTCTCTGTGCCGACGCTGAGCTCACAGTCACTTCCTGTTTGCTGTGTGCAGGAGGACGGCCGTCTCAGAGGACACGATCATGTTTCCAGCACGAGGAGCCGGATTAAAATCTGAGTCCTCGTATCTCCCACATGCACACAGTGACACTGAACCCACCAGCTCTGTTTCTAACAAGGAGGGTGGGGGTGGGATGGTGGGGGGGGGGGGGGGGGGGGGGTGTAGGCATCCACATGCTCGCTCTCTGCTTCATTTACTCTTTCCGTTTGAAAAGTTGACTTCTGCATTTCCAAAATGTGGTTTGTTTGGTTTCATACATATGTACATTTGGGAAGGATGACTTAAAAAAAATAAAACTAAAAAAACAAAATATATATATATAAAAAATCCTTATCCTAAAAATAAATACAATAATATAAAAAAAAAAAATTCAATTAAAAAAAAAAATCTTAATTAAGAAATCATTAAACAAAACATATTAAAAAATTTCTAGAGAAATAATAACAAATATAATATATATATATATATATATATATAATGTACTGGCTCAAGGTTTGGGTCAAATCTAGCTACATTTAATATTTGAAACAGAAAAGCATGAACATAATGTATATTATCTATTGTTATTAACGACTCGTCCTTTTAAGGTGGTATGAGAGAGATACTACCCTCAAAGTGACAGATAAACCATCACGTTACAAACAGAACGACTCTGTACGTTCACGTTTCATCCAAAGTATTTAAATAAACATGAGATAATTAGCATCATATAATAAGGTGTTTTGGGATGGAGTTCAGTACTTTCTCAGATTTGTGGCTTTGAGGGAGTAATTGACGGGGAACATGGATTCCTCTCAGCTGGAGGCCTCAGACTCAGCGGGCGGCCGCTCCCAGAAGGCGGGAAGGTTCCCACAGCCTCATCCTGCCTCATCTTCATCATCGTCAACCAATTCGACACCTTCCTCTCCTCGTCTCCGGCTGTCTGGCTCCGTTTCTGGATCTTTGCTCTTTTGTCTTTCCTCCGCTCTTCTCTTGATTTGTATTATTTAAATTTCTTTCCCTCAGACTTCCAACCTCCAATTTCATATCTCTCTCTCTCTCTCTCTCTCTCCCTCTCTCTTTCCCTCTCTCAGCAATTATCGTCCTCTGTGTTCAGACAGGCGGCTCTAATTTGCATTCACATGACAAACACGAGGCGGATATATATTTTCAGAGGTCGGAGAAGACAATGGAAGGGATGGTGACCCTTCCAGTCTGGATCAAACCCACAAAGGGAGACTGTGATTTGTGTATAACAACACACAACAAACAGACTGCTTTTAAATGTTGCTTTGCTCCATGTATGTGAAACCACACGAGTGAAGCCGAGGGAACCAGAGGTCTGGACGTATGAAGCGGTCCTTCATAACCGGCTGCAGGCTTCATGTGGTTCTTACACACAGAACTGTGGTTCTACTGTTAAAGCCCAACTTCATGCTCTTTATTACCAGGTTGCATTGTTCTGCAACAGATTGTCCCTTTAAAGTCTTTACGATAGAGAGGAATAAGATGAGTTTTTTGTGGAGATGGACAAGAGACTTTGAAATAGTCACAACATGATTTCTATTGGTTTCATGTCACAACATGTCTGTTGGAGGTTTAACTAAACCAACAGACAGACATCCGTCACAATGAATTGTCTGCAGACAAAACACCTCCAACACGAGCATCGTGCATGAGCATCGTGCATGAGCATCGTGCATGAGCATCGTGCATGAGCATCGTGTGCAGAATCTCCAGGACCGTCATTAGTCCAGTGTTGTGCTGACATGGTGCATATTGACACATTAAACTTGGTTTAATGAAATGATCACAAAACATTGCAGTAATATTCCAGCTCAGGCCGACGGCTCAGAGTGGAGGAACGAGGCGTGAAGCCAGCCCCCCCCTCCCCCCTCTCACCCCCCCTCCCCTCTCGTCTTCACGGCCTGTGATGTAATGTGTCTCCTGCCCTCACACCCCGAGTTACCCAGACTGACCGTCACGGCACCGTCGTCTTTAAAAAACGCTCATTTCCATAAATCATTTGTCAAAAAACGAGGGGGAACAAAATGGATCGCAGAGCCCCGTCGATAAAAAGGAACAATCGTTGTTAACGCCACACCTGACGACCTCCTCCAGCCAGACCCAAGGTCACACACACACACACACACACACGGACACACACACACACGGACACACACGGACACACACGGACACACACACGGACACACACGGACACACACGGACACACACACACACACACACACACACACACACACACACACACACACACACACACACACACACACACACACACACACACACACACACACACACACACACACACACACACACACACACACACACACACACACACACACAGCTGTCAGGGCTCTTGTTTTTTGGAAAGCACACCCGCTTGTCGTGAAATATGTTTTTCCGGAGCAAAGAAAAGGAATTGATGCTGCAACAAAACGCTGGCAACACGATTAGCGAGGCTTTTTGTTGTTGTTGCTCCTGCGTGTGCGTTTGGGGGATTCTGCTTCGTGAAAAGAAAATGCCATTTGGCTTCCTCCCATTAACTCAGTGCAGTCGTCGTGTATGAAGAGTACAAAGGATTCAAGTGTTATTGGACGTCAGAAATCTTCATTTTAACAACAAACACGGCTCTGTGTCCCGTCAGCGTTTGACACTGATGGTTAGCTTAGCTTAGCTTAGCTTAGCATCAAGATGTGATCCCTGCAAAACATCAAGTAGACTTTCTTAAACTTCAGCTTTTGTCCAGCTTAGAAACAAACAAGAGATACCATACCATTAGGACAGAGCAAGGCTAGCTGTTCCCCCGTTTACTTTATGCTAAGCTACGCTAACCAGTCTCAGCTCCAGAGATGAGAGCAACAAGGCGACAGGGATGAGCAACAAGGTGATAGAGATGAGCAACAAGGTGATAGAGATGAGCAACAAGGTGATAGAGACAACCTGATCTCACAGAAATACGTGAAATGAACACGTTCCCTTAACCCCAATATGCGTGGTGTCGGCACGTAATGTGTTGAAATTACGTGTGGGTACCACGTAAACGACACCCATACAAAGTCAATGAGGCTCATTTACGTGGTGGACACACGTATTCCCTGATTCAAATAAACGTCCTCCTTTTATAATGTATTAGGTTCAACAACGTCACGCAGTGGGCGGTGGTAAATGTTGTTTTGTAGTTTACGAAACGTCCTCCTTTTATAATTTATTATAGTGAGTTAGTTGCGATTTTTCTTGTCTAAATAACAGTACATTGTTTGAAATAGATTGTTTCCTTTACGTTATTAAACCCTCTACGATATTTTATTATTCTCAAATGTATTTTCTGTCACCGCAGCGAATATTATTAGGCCTATTAATAATTATACTTATGAATCAGAAGACTTTCAGTGGTTACCACGACAACGATACGTCACGTTACGCTGGGCGCATTCAAAGCAGGTATCCCATATCCCACAATGCAACGCGGTCATTCATTCAGAGACTCTGACAGCGATCAGCGGGTCTTTAACGCCATTATCGCTTCAATGTTCATATATATATATATAATCTGTGGTTTTATCACCAGCAACAACACGTTGCTCAGTTTTCTTCAGTAAGTTATGCACCGTAATAACATTTTAAAAAAACAGCTGAAGACTCAGGAAGTGACGTAATAATTACTGCTCCGAGTCTGTGAAAGATTGCTGCACGTTGTACGTGAGAATTTATACAATAAAAATACCAATAATGAAAAACAGTGTTTTATGCTAAGCACGTTGATTTGCCTTGTATATACTATATAACCAACCTAGAGTTAAGTGTTAGAAATACTGCCTGATGGCCTGTTTGACTACTTAACATTTGTTTTGACTTGTTGATAAACTAGTTAGGCCGACAAAGAGAAGCTTTTTTATTTCATTTTCCATGCATCATTATTTAAAAATGCAATTTTCTAATTTTGTAGTTGATGAATGTTAATAGCAAAGACTGAAGGGGGAAAAAGCATGAGCATATTTATGTGTGGGACTTTGTAAGCATTGCACTGCATTAGTTTTAAACAAATTACTTTTTAGAATTTTTTTTTTAATTTAAATTGATGGCAGGCCTAACATATTAATTATTATATTCATAAGATTATCCTCATATCAATCACCATGGCTACAGCTTACAACCATAACCTTTGCCTTTACTGAGAGATTTTTTCAAAATGAAGAAGGGACTAGTTTTAGGAAGCATTTTCAGGAAATTAAAAGGATAAGCAGATTGTTGCCGAGGTTTTTGCTCACAAAGTAAGATGTATATATCTTTGTTTGGGTATCTCTGCATATACAACATGTGTTTTGGCATTTTTGGCACACTTCTACCTCAGCCTACTGCACACAGACAAACGTACGTTTTGCATATTCTGCTGAAATAGAGACCTGTCAGTTTTTTTTCAGTTTTTAGTTGTTTTTTTTCAGTTTTCAGTTTTTCAGTTTGTTTTCACCTGTGAATCAGAGGGTTTATGTTATATATGACTGTCATGAAGGTTGTGGAGAGGAATAGAAACCATTCTCTCCAGGCAAGCACAGAGAATATGACCTGATCTATCTTTATTCTCCATGCAAAGTATGAGTTCTTATACTCTAGCGGAAGATATAGGTTACTCCAATGTAAACTTAACATTTCTAAACTATAGGCCTAGTCGGACCTCAATTACAACTTTAAATAATATTGCTTGAGGCTGCAGGAGGTTTGCAATACCTTCATGATATGATGCATATGGTTGTGTGTAGGTGGCTCTTGTCACTGTGTGTGAAAGATGAGCAATAGATTGTGGCTGTGTGATGTGCTTCAGTCTGGCTACATATCACTTTGTTTATTGTAAGTATATGTCAGCTGTATGATAAAACAATATGTCAAGTGTTATGTGTGAAGAATTTGAACTCAAGGCAGATATCACTCCGGGGATAATAAAGTATCGCCTGCAAATTGGTCTCTCCATGATATGTGAAAATTAAAACATTGTCGTAGGACTATATCAAACATATTGTTGGAAAGGTCTCAACCTCCACAGTAACATATGTCAGTCTGAAGAGGATCCATTACTCCTACTCTGAGATCTTGACCTCTGAACCTTGAACCTAGTCCATGTTTGAAGGCTTGTCATTTATCAACAGAAGGTGCTACAGACATAGGATCAGCTGTTATAGAAAGCTCTGGACCTCAGCTGTCATGTAGATATGGTCACCAATGTTTAACCACTGTAAGCACTGTATAATATGGTAATAAGCTATTTTCACCTATTTAACGATTAAATTTTTAAAATCTGATGACACCAGTGTGTTCCCCATCCCAAAAAAACCCAGGGGGCATCCACAATGATACACTTTTAACTTCTAATTATGAGAAATATACCAATATATTTAGAAACTACAACTCCCATTATATATGCGGCCCAGAACCTGTTACAAGCGTGCGTATCTGTAGTTCTTCCGGGGTGGGCAGCTGCCGTGTTCGATTCCTGTGTTTCTGCCGTCTGCCGTGAATGGGCTTCATTCCATTTCAGATTGCCGCCGCCCGCCGGCCGAGCAGACAGTACATGAGACAAATACATGAAACTGTTTTTTATTACTATTATTATCTTCATTGTTTAAATCCTCAAATACAATGTTAGACAAAAACATCAATATTACGAATATTATGTATTTTTGTATCTTCTTATCTGCCGAGCGGCACGTACCACGTCACTTCCTGAGTCTTCAGCTGTTTTTTTAAAATGTTATTACGGTGCATAACTTACTGAAGAAAACTGAGCAACGTGTTGTTGCTGGTGATAAAACCACAGATTATATATATATATGAACATTGAAGCGATAATGGCGTTAAAGACCCGCTGATCGCTGTCAGAGTCTCTGAATGAATGACCGCGTTGCATTGTGGGATATGGGATACCTGCTTTGAATGCGCCCAGCGTAACGTGACGTATCGTTGTCGTGGTAACCACTGAAAGTCTTCTGATTCATAAGTATAATTATTAATAGGCCTAATAATATTCGCTGCGGTGACAGAAAATACATTTGAGAATAATAAAATATCGTAGAGGGTTTAATAACGTAAAGGAAACAATCTATTTCAAACAATGTACTGTTATTTAGACAAGAAAAATCGCAACTAACTCACTATAATAACTTATAAAAGGAGGACGTTTCGTAAACTACAAAACAACATTTACCACCGCCCACTGCGTGACGTTGTTGAACCTAATACATTATAAAAGGAGGACGTTTATTTGAATCAGGGAATACGTGTGTCCACCACGTAAATGAGCCTCATTGACTTTGTATGGGTGTCGTTTACGTGGTACCCACACGTAATTTCAACACATTACGTGCCGACACCACGCATATTGGGGTTAAGGGAACGTGTTCATTTCACGTATTTCTGTGAGATCAGGTTGGATAGAGATGAGCAACAAGTTGACAGAGATGAGCAACAAGGTGACAGAGATGAGCAACAAGGTGACAGAGATGAGCAACAAGGTGACAGAGATGAGCAACAAGGTGACAGAGATGAGCAACAAGTTGACAGAGATGAGCAACAAGGTGACAGAGATGAGCAACCAGGTGATAGAGATGAGCAACAAGTTGACAGAGATGAGCAACAAGGTGACAGAGATGAGCAACAAGGTGACAGAGATGAGCAACAAGGTGACAGAGATGAGCAACCAGGTGATAGAGATGAGCAACAAGTTGACAGAGATGAGCAACAAGGTGACAGAGATGAGCAACAAGGTGACAGAGATGAGCAACAAGGTGACAGAGATGAGCAACAAGGTGACAGAGATGAGCAACAAGTTGACAGAGATGAGCAACAAGTTGACAGAGATGAGCAACAAGGTGACAGAGATGAGCAACAAGGTGACAGAGATGAGCAACAAGGTGACAGAGATGAGCAACAAGGTGACAGAGATGAGCAACCAGGTGATAGAGATGAGCAACAAGGTGACAGAGATGAGCAACAAGTTGACAGAGATGAGCAACAAGGTGACAGAGATGAGCAACAAGGTGACAGAGATGAGCAACAAGGTGACAGAGATGAGCAACAAGGTGACAGAGATGAGCAACAAGGTGACAGAGATGAGCAACAAGGTGATAGAGATGAGCAACCAGGTGACAGGCATGTGAGAGGTTTCTTAAAGGGGCCTCACCGCTGATGGTGGCTCTCTTCGGCAGGATGGTGACGGCCCCCACGGCGGCGTCCTCCAACTGGTGGATGGGGCTGTTCTTGGCCCCCCAGCTGTCTGAGCCGATCCACAGGAAGTGACCGATCTGGTCCGCCCGCTTGCTGGCGTTCAGGATGCCCCTGGGATCCAAACACAGACCGTCACTGAGACACAGGCAGCCTTTCGAGATTCATGGAAAGTTCCTTTTCTTCCATAACGGAGCTGAACTCAATTCTGAAATTTGAGTAAACGTTGCGCAACAAATAAATCCTGCTTTGTCCTCGTCCTTCCTGACTGAACAGAAAACTGTTCAGTCCATTTAAATCAAACTGCACGTCGTTCCAATAATTCAAAATCAACGGCCTTTATCGAGGAGTATTGGTTTATTTACCGGATGTCCTCGTCCGAGGCGAACAGGATGACCGCCCGGGCGTACCGAGTGTCCAGCAGCAGGCGGATGATTTTGTCGAAGTCGGAGGGCTTGTGGTCATGAGGGATCTTCAGTGACTGAGCGATGCAGATTCCACCTGAGGAGACACAACACATGAAATATGATCCTGCAGAATCAGAACCGCTTGCTTCCCGAAACACTTTTTTCTCTTAACGAAAGGGTTTGCCAAGGGTTCCTTCGAGAACCCTTTAAGAGTAATTCAAGGATTGTTAAAAGGCACTTCCACCTGGGTGGGTTCAGGATGACATTCTGGGAATATAAATGGAATATAAATGTTTTTTTGCAGAGCTGGGTGGGTTCCTGTTAGTACCCTTAGAAGGGGGATATGTTCGGGATAGAGGGTTTGACCATGAAGGGTTCTGTTGAACCTCTCATGGGGCGTCTGGGTGGAACCTTTCAGACGGTTCTAGGTAAAACCCTTTATGTACAGTTCTTGATATAACCCTCTGAGAGGACCTACATAAAAAGGTTCCACCAGGAACCAAGGACCTACATAAAAAGGTTCCACCAGGAACCAAGGACCTACATAAAAAGGTTCCACCAGGAACCAAAGCAGGTTCTCCTGTTGGAGTCATGGACCTCGATGCAGTTCTAGTTAGCGCCTCCATTTCCAAGAATGTGGGTTTGAAACAAGACGTGGTATTTATGGATCTCTTTCCCTGTCAATGACTTTAACGCTTAGGAAACACCAGAGTTCGTCCTGAAGGTCGAAGAACCCAAAAGACGACTTTAGAGGAGCACATCACAGGAACCGTTTGACATTTGGTGAAGCCGCCGTGTTTCTGCAACACACCGTCTTAAAAGAGGCTGCGAGAGCGTCGCGGTTACAACAAACTCAACCGCACAAAAATAAAGTGTGCCGCTTTTCATGTTTCATGTTTTTTTTACTCTCCCGTTCTCAGCATGCCTCGTTTCTCCAGCACTCAGCTGGGCGGACAACCATTATGAATTATACATCTTATCTTATTTCACATCCATAATTGACCCCTTATAACAGAGAATGTAAACTTTTTTGATCAGAATGATGAATTCATCCTTTCTGACACCACACGCATGATGAATATTGCACCAGCGACGCCTACGAGCCACCGTTAGCGGGCGTGTCAGTAAACCTGCGTCTAGCGGCAGAAGGATTCACCTTTGAAGCGCTTTTGCTCAGAAATCGGTCCGATAGATCCTTCAGAACGTGTCAGGTGCTGAAAATATGGACGTCAAAATGACGATGAAGGCAATAATCCACAAAGTCGTCAGTGAAATTTACTGCAGAGAGCAAAGTTCAGCCGTACAGCTCCACATCTTCTTGTTGTCAGCTGCTCCGACAGTAAATCCTCTGCTTTACACATTTTTACGTCTACATTCTGAGCATCGTGCCGCTCGATTGGCTGGACGCGCTCTGATGACGCGAGCACTTTCACAACAGTGTGTTTCGCATTTTTCTATTAAAATATGTATTTCTTCTGATTACAAGGACTCGCTCAAGTTGGATGATTCATAATCACGAGCTGTTGAGAAATGCAGGCTGATTCAATTCCTCCAGGAGTTTCACATCCTATAATATCATGAAGCTGTTAAATAAATATAGATATTTGACTCAAAACCACAAATACAAGAAAAGTCAGAGGATCACAAACGTCAGTAGGATTCATCCTGAGGGAAAGATGGATATCTGCACATTTCATGACGTCTAATAGTGGATGAATACATGTCAGAGTGGACTAAAGACAAATTGTAATTACCGTCCATTGAGTCCGTTCACTAAGTCTTTTTAACACCACGTGCACTAATCATGGCTCAGGCGGGATCTCCAATGAAGAGCAGCGGGAGGACTTTTGCACAAAGAGTTTGGCCTTTCCAGAGCGGCGGCGGAGAAGAAGGCGGCGAGCCGGAGGGTTCCTGTCCTGCTCGAATCGCAAATTAGATCAGATATCACGCCACTTACGAGGAGCTCTTCAGGCCCGGGCAGCGCCAGCTTTGGTCGATCCAGTAATAAAACGCAGGCCTTCGCATCGCATGTGACAACTAAGACCCAACTCCTCGTTGTTTCTGACGTGACGCCAACTCTCTAACAAGCGATGTACGTTCCCAAAAAGCCACTTGTATGAAATTCCACGTAATCACGGAAGAGGAACAACAAACATGATAGTCTTTCCTCCAGGAGATCCCATGTGAACAAGAGGTCAAATGCCATATTTCAAGTCACGTCACCTCCGGAGTTATTTTAACCCAAAACCGATTGTTTTCTGTGAAGACTCACAGTGACTCACTGTGAAGACTGTGAAGTTCATTTTGAAAAGAATGAGTGGAAATTGACCTTTTTCACAAGATATCATCTTATGTGAAAAAAGACTGTTTGGAGCCACAGAGTCAAGACGAGCAGCCGATCAAGGAGCTGATGTTTGTCGGACTGAATATTGAATATTAGATGAAGATGAAGGTAAAGATGATCGCATCCCCTCTTCCTGTGCAGACTGGAAGTTACGGGACACGGTGACCGAGTCGGGAACGCTTTCCTTGCTTCGTGACACTCACGAGGTCAATGAGAGTCCTTCAGGTCCTTCAGGTCCTTCAGGTCTCGACGTCCGGAGCTCTCTCCGGAGGAGAGATGTTTACTTCGGCGACCTCTTCACCTCCACTTTCCCGCCTCCTGTCAATAATGAACATGTGCCGGCAGATTGCAATGAACCGCCGACAGGGAACTCCACTCCGGCGCTCCGAGGTTAATGCAACGCTCACGGGGAGTCCATCGTTTTATTACCCACACCAAACCAGCAAATCACCGTCTGTCTTCACTCCGTCTTTAACGTCTTTTTTCTGCTTTCCTGTTTCTGTTCTTTGTTCTTGTTTATCTTTTCTGTCCTTTTCTTTCTTTTTTCCTCCCGATTCTGTCTCTCTTTCATCGTTTTCTTTCTTTCAGTTAAATAATGTCTCCTTATTTTGTGTTTTCTTCTGTTTTCTATGCCCCTTTTCTTTCTTTTGGATGTTCTTCATTCCTTTCTTTCCCTTCCGCTTTTGTTCAATCATTTATCCTGCTTTCCTTCTTTCACGTAATATATTCATTCATTCCTCCTTTCATCGTTCTTTCCTCCCTCTCTTCATTCCTTCTCTCAACATCCTTTATTCCGTGATTTCTTTGTTTCCCCAAAATAAATCCTCTCTGCATTGCAGTGGTAATTGGAAAGAGTGAAATGTATTAGAGTATAAACAACATAGTCTAATGAGATGCTTCTTTCTGTCTGTACTTCTGCGTAAGGAAAGTAGAAAAAGAGGAAAGAGACAATTTCCAGGCTTTGTGAGAAAAGGTCTTAATCTGGCCATCGATACAAAAGAGTAATGCAAAACAAATAAATGTCATCAATGCAATCAAATATGTAATTCTGTTTCTCTTTGTAGCTTACTTTAAGCTTATGTTTTTAGTGTTATTATCCTCGTTATCTTTGTTGTTATTTTTACTGTTATTATCGACGTTCTGCGTCTTTTACCTGCTCTCTGATTTTGTTTCTGCAACTTTCAATGCTTGAACGGGTCTCTTTTGCCAGAGAGGTTTCCAAAAGACATTTAGAAAGGAAAAAGATATTCATAACACCAATCTTTTTGGTCACCATTAATGTATTCAGCATTGTGTTTTTTATTTTATGTATTTTACCTTTATTTAACCAGGCAGATCATTAAGAACAAGTTCTTATTTACAGTGAGGCCTGACAAAAAGAAACAACACAAACATGTGATGACATAAAAACATACAAAGACATAAAAACAGGGTTAAAAGAAACAAAACTAAGCATTATAAGCAATTAACACCATTAAATCAGCAGGCATAGATGTATAAACAGGACACTAAGCGAAGAATTAAATGGAGGGGCCCGTCTTTTACTGCCTTTTCCTGCCTTTTCCCGCCTTTTCCTGCCTTTTCCCGCCTTTTCCCACCTTTTCCTGCCTTTTCCTACCAGCTTTCAGAGCCGTCCATCGAGTAGAAGTTGGGATATTCCGGTCCGGCCGAAGCGGAGCGCCAACAGATCGGCATGGCCGTCCATCGAGTGGGACTTGAACAGAACTGACGATTCATCATCCGTCGTTAACAGCTACTGATGTGTGTTGGTGACATTCACTGTAAATTATGACCGTCACTCACGAGGACGTTATTGTACCTCAAGTTTTTATCTTCCGATTAGATACCGAGCCTCATTCCTCTGCTGCAGCTCGGCGCTAATCTGCTAACGCGGGGAAAGCGACGGACATTTACAACCTCGTGTAGCTGGCAGCGAAGCGGGAGACAAACATTAAGTTGATAGACAACCCTCCTTAATTAGGTTCTTCACTGGCTGTTGATGTATCACCGCATCACGGTGCTTTAGGAGCATTCACAGCCTCCTGTGAAAATAACTGTTTACCACAAACTGGATACTTCTCATCATTACCGGCTGATATATATATATATTTAGATATATATATATATATATATATATATATATATATATATACTCTCCTCCCACAGGAGGCTGCAGACACCTTTAAAGCAACGGTGAGTAGATTCACAGCATGCATGATGGAGTCGACATTAAAACCACTTGTATTTTAAGAATCAAACCTTCAATGAATAATGTTTTTGTCTGCTTGCAACTGACATTTCATCACTTTTAAATTCGATATGTTGATATGCAACAGGTTGAGTCATTAGAAGTCTTTGTGTCCCGATATTCTCTCTCTTTGAGCTCTGCTTTTGGTCCCCACCACCTAATATCTGTCTCTTTAGCTGCTAAATGCTCCACTTTGTTCACCAGCTAGCCTGAGAGTGTGCAGCAGCTGTTCACACATTCTTTTTTGTAAATATGACACATTGAGCCCGGACGTCCCTTTAAAGCTCTGTGAAGCCGAGAGGGTTCATCCACGGCACATTGTCGCTGCATACGTTGGTGTTGGCAGCAGCCGTAATGTTCCGATTGACTGATTTAGTATCTAATTTTCTAACCGATGAATAATTTCTGAGGTTTCTCAGATTGAAAGTAGAACATCCGGACTTTTACCAAACAAAAAAAGGATTAAATGTTAGAATTCAGTGGCTCATTTTTATTTATTTTTTCAGTGATAACGCTGAAATGCATATGTGCCTCCAAACCATCCATTGTGGCTTCATGCAGTCCAAGGACAAAGAGGAGAGGATATTCATCGGTTAATACCTCAACGCGAGCCTTCGTAATATATCGCTGTGACTCCTCATCTCAAATTTAATTGAAAAGCTGAAGTGTGCTAGATCAAATATGTGTACGGGAAAAGGGTATCTATCTTTTATTCTGTCGATGAATAAAACATTTGGCATCGGGGGAGCAGTGGTCAAAATCATGGTAATCCTCCCGGAGCTCATATTGATGCTGAATCTTTATGGATCTCCATCTGCATCCCGACTAAATCACCTTCACTGGGAAGGTTTTCATTGATTACATTTAAAAAGGATGACAGTATTAAAAAAATATATTGTTAATTTTGTCTCTGTGTAATCATCATTATGAAATGCTTATTAATGGTATAAGTTAAAGAAATCATTGCACTCCTCCAACACAAGCAAAGTTCAAAAAATAGGACAGAATCGAGAGACGTTACCCACAATGCAACGCGACCACTAATAGTTGTGTGGCAGATCGTGGTGCGTTATGCTAGTAGCGGCTACCTTCAGATTTCTGTACTTTTAAAAACTTGTAGTCTTCAACTGAGGCCGACTCAAGTGACATCACTTGAGGCCCTTAAATATCAGATCACATCAGATATAAGTTGTGGATGAAGTCAACCTGAAGTCGCCGTTTTGAAGTCTTGGGTTTGACATTTTCGGCCGCCGCCATCTTGTTTCTTTTTGAAACCGGAAGCGATAGGATTCAAGTTCGAAGACGAAAACAAGAGAAAAACACTTTTCTTTGCAGCAGGAAACATAAACATACAACCAAATTACTAAAAGATGTTTGATGTCTTTTTTTTTGTCCAACTTTGAATTTTTTTTTAAATTAATTTCTTTATGCAATTGACACCAATATTGCAAATCTAAGTCAATCACATAATTTGGATCAAATTGTAGGCAAAGGCATGGTAACCAGTGGAAGACAGAGACAGAGAAATGTGAATAGATGAGGTTCATTATTTTAATACCAATGCAGGTTTGAGTGTGACATTTCTATTGTACACACGTCTAACTACTTATTTCCTTCCTGTTTCTATTCATCTGTACTGTAATTCAGTCCTGCGGTTCTTGCAACACCTGGATCCCGCTCATGGGGATTAATAATAAAGGCTTTTCCGAACTCGTCTTTCATCCCTTCTTATTCGAACGAGCTCAAAGTAAGAACGGTACATTTTGTGTGAGACTTTTCTGCTCCGTGTCGTGAATTGATTCAAAGAAGCCGCCGGACCGTGCAGAACAGCCTTCGTGACGCGCCGAACATCCCATCGGGATCGCTCTGCACGTCGGGCTGAACGGGGCTGAAGTCGGGCGAGCGAAGAAAGAGAGGTTTTCAGGACTGAAATCTCAAATTACATCAGAGAACAGTGCACTTAGGAAAGCAAACTTTTGCATCTTCGCTTGATTAGTCTTGTGAGACCGACTGGCAGACGGCCCGAAAGAGGCTATTTACTTTTTTTGTATCCATTTTTGTGAGGGCTTATTTTTTACACTACAGATAATAATTTGCATAAAAGTCTCGGTGAGCAGAGTTTATTCTCCAGTCCTGGCAACTGAAGTGTGAAAAAAGCACAGATTGCCTTTACAAATTGATCATATATGGATCCAACCCGTCCCCCTACATCTTAACTGAACTCCTAATTACACTTGAAGGGGAAATGTACTTTCTCCAGGATCACGTTCCCACTTTGAAACACTTAGTCAATGTTGTGAATCGACTAAAAACAAACTAAGAAACTATTGTTTATTAAATTAAGGCAGCACAATGACTTACAGGGACTCAGTCGCTTAAGATAAGGTAATGGGAATGTTTCTGATGGACCTCAGAGACCCTGCTGGACGATGAGCCTGACCCAGGAAACCACTCGTACTTATAGATTTGCTTTACTTAAGAAACAAACTCCACTCCAGAGACTTGTTGAACAAGTCCTGTGCAGACAGTCCAACACTGTAGCTGCTGGATTCACGAATAAGCAGCAAGTTTAGTTTAGTTTGACTTAAAAGTTACTGACATCGAGGGACGAGGAGGTAATATCTTTTAGATGTAATATTGGACAGCGTCCCATTTGGGTAGGGGATGCTTTAGGCTCCCGCCCTAAAGCATCCCCTACCCAAATGGTCTGTTTGAGTCTAAATGAGCATAATTTACTAAATGAACATCATGCTGAAGTGAAGAAGGCTGAAGTGAAGAAGTCTTGAAACTAGAGATTGTTTATTGAGGCAATACAAAAAGTGAGAAGTATGGGTCATTTTCTCTCAGGCACCAGAACCAACACTACCACTTTAGTCCACAGGGGCACCAGAACCAACACTACCACTTTAGTCCACATGGGGCACCAGAACCAACACTACCACTTTAGTCCACAGGGGGCACCAGAACCAACACTACCACTTTAGTCCAGCAGGGGCACCAGAACCAACACTACCACTTTAGTCCAGCAGGGGCACCAGAACCAACACTACCACTTTAGTCGACAGGGGGCACCAGAACCAACACTACCAGTTTAATCCACAGGGGGCACCAGAACCAACACTACCACTTTAGTCCACAGGGGGCACCAGAACCAACACTACCACTTTAGTCCACAGGGGGCACCAGAACCAACACTACCACTTTAGTCCACAGGGGGCACCAGAACCAACACTACCACTTTAGTCCACAGGGGGCACCAGAACCAACACTACCACTTTAGTCCACAGGGGGCACCAGAACCAACACTACCACTGTAGTCCACAGGGGGCACCAGAACCAACACTACCACTTTAGTCCACAGGGGGCACCAGAACCAACACTACCACTTTAGTCCACAGGGGTCACCAGAACCAGCACTACCACTTTAGTCCATAGGGGGCACCAGAACCAACACTACCACTTTAGTCCACAGGGGCCACCAGAACCAACACTACCACTTTAGTCCACAGGGGCACCAGAACCAACACTACCACTTTAGTCCACAGAGGGCACCAGAACCAACACTACCACTTTAGTCCACAGGGGGCACCAGAACCAACACTACCACTTTAGTCCAGCAGGGGGCACCAGAACCAACACTACCACTTTAGTCCACAGGGGGCACCAGAACCAACACTACCACTTTAGACCAGCAGGGGCACCAGAACCAACACTACCACTTTAGTCCACAGGGGCACCAGAACCAACACTACCACTTTAGTCCACAGGGGGCACCAGAACCAACACTACCTCTTTAGTCCACAGGGGGCACCAGAACCAACACTACCACTTTAGTCCACAGGGGGCACCAGAACCAACACTACCACTTTAGTCCACAGGGGGCACCAGAACCAACACTACCACTTTAGTCCACAGGGGGCGCCAGAACCAACACTACCACTTTAGTCCACAGGGGGCACCAGAACCAACACTACCACTTTAGTCCACAGGGGGCACCAGAACCAACACTACCACTTTAGTCCACAGGGGGCACCAGAACCAACACAAGATGAAGCTTCCTTGTTGTATCTTTAGGTGAAATATTTCTTACCAACTAATCATAATATTTATCATAATGTAATGCTTTACAGTCAAATAATAGATGAAAAGGCAATACAATCCACAAAAATAAAAGATCAAACGGGATAAAGTAGTCAAAAACATCCCCACGGAGATGGATTCAAATAAGATTAAAAGAGAATATTGATCTCAGAGGGCTCCGCCAGCAAAGACCCAGATTTAGGATCCCCCAAAAGGGCCCTGAAGAGCCAGGCATCGATCAGGCTCATCGGACGTTACAGTAGCGAATCACCGATACAAACAAGGCTGACCATGAAGAAAAGCTTAAAAGTGCTAAAATCCAGTTTGCAGCCTTTTCTACAACTTGCAGTATTTGGAGGTTTTGCCTGCACTCAGCAGGCTGAAGTCTGGAGGACACGGAAGTGAAGATGACCTTCTGCTCGCCTGCAAATAAAAAGTAATGACCAGATCACGGTTAAATGGCTTGAGTTGCATTCTCCAATCTTTAAAAAACACAGAACAGTGAAGGGGCCGGTTTATTTTGCCAATGATGTCCATTTATTATCATGTATTTACCGGATAATTTACGGTATTTGGACAGGGAGGCGCTACCCTGTGTGATCTACGGGGCTCTCAGCTCATAAAGACCAACGAGCTGCCGCCTCCTCTGCAGCACTAAACACACTTCCGCTCGGACCCCTCCTCTGGATTTATCTGCGTTACCCATGACTAAATATTGATCCAGGTGATCGCTCCTCTCCCAAAGTACCTGCACATCTGTGTGAGTGCGTGTTAGCGTGTAGAGCGCCGGCCTGAGTTACGGCCTCGTTGCACCCCGGCCGCCGGGTGTCGGGAGTTATGGCGGCGAGTGTCAAAGCTTGCAAGGTCACATTTTGAGTCACCGCCGCCCGTGTTGTCAAGGCTGAGCGGCCACAACGACTGCTGGAAGCCGGCGCCAGGCCGGGATCCAGAGCTGCTTATCACAACCTCATCAGGCTGTCGCTGCACGAGGCCGGCCGGGCCGCGGGCGCATTTAACCCCTCCATGGAGGAGCGGTGCACAACAACATCCTCTACGCGACTCAGGCTGGTTTCCAACAGGAAACTGAGTTTATCCACTTCACTTGAGTCTGGACCATGTATGGGAAGTGGACATGGTCACTATGATGTCACTCTTTGGACGTTTTGAAGCCTCGAGTTGTGCATTCTGGATGTCACCATCCTGTTTTTTTTTTTTTTTCACAAACTAGAAGGGACAATGACAGTGTGGAGCTAAGTACAGAAAGATGAAAGGAAAATGTGAAGAGAAAACACTGAACGCGTTCAAGTTCAACTCCAGAATGTAGCCCCGCCCCTAAATAATTCACTAAATGAACATCATGCTGTATTGAAGAAGACTTGAAACTAGAGATTGAGACATAAACTCATGTTTACAATGTTTACTGAGGGAATACATCAAGAGAGAAGTAGAGTCATTTATATAGACTTCTATACAACCAGAGGAGTCGCCCCCTGGTGGTCAGAAGAGAGAATGCAGCTTTAACACATGAAGCGTAGACTTCTATACAACCAGAGGAGTCACCCCCTGGTGGTCAGGAGAGAGAATGCAGCTTTAACACATGAAGCGTAGACTTCTATACAACCAGAGGAGTCGCCCCCTGGTGGTCAGGAGAGAGAATGCAGCTTTAACACATGAAGCGTAGACTTCTATACAACCAGAGGAGTCGCCCCCTGTTGGTCAGGAGAGAGAATGCAGCTTTAACACATGAAGCGTAGACTTCTATACAACCAGAGGAGTCGCCCCCTGGTGGTCAGGAGAGTAAATGCAGCTTTAACACATGAAGCGTAGACTTCTATACAACCAGAGGAGTCGCCCCCTGGTGGTCAGGAGAGAGAATGCAGCTTTAACACATGAAGCGTAGACTTCTATACAACCAGAGTAGTCGCCCCCTGGTGGTCAGGAGAGAGAATGCAGCTTTAACACATGAAGCGTAGACTTCTTCCCCCTGGGTTTAATTTTTGGTCCAAACATTCTTCAGAAGCGAAAAATGCTCAATCAATTGAAGTCGAGCACTTTTTAAGAAGACGTCACAACGTGTTTCACTAACCGGAGAGAAGAAAGCTTCTGTTTCATTGAGTCACTGACTCTGTTGCATTGTTCCCTTCTCCTCTTTATCTCTCAGAAAGCAGTGCATTTTCTTATGTTGCTCATATTTGCGTCGTTTCATTCTTTTTCACTTTATTGCAAGAAAATATTTCAAATAAATTCTTTTTAACAAAAGGTTGAAATAAAGTAACGACTCAAGATCGTTAAAAAATACTTCTGAAGTCTGATGATGTCATCGAGGATGTTCTGGGGACAAAAAGAACACACATATATATATATTTTTTTTTTTTTAAGCAGAAAGTGATGGAGAGGGTTCACAGACTTGAACCACTTAAGGGTCTTCATAGCAGGTCCAGCAGGGACCTCTAAATGCCGACTCCAGTGCACAGGCACCGACATCTGATCCCCAGGGAGCCCTGAGGGTCCTTCCCTTCCTCATCGTATTTCTGAAGTTGCATTACTTTATTGTGAGAGAAAAAAGACTTCAACATAATCCAAAGAAGTGGGAAGTGAATGTGTCACTCTGTGTTCTATCACCCTCAACACACACACACACACACACACACACACACACACACACACACACACACACACACACACACACACACACACACACTGGTCCTTCCACTCTGAAAGCACTTTTCTCACTGATGCATTTTCTGTGTCGCCACGAAGCGGTATGGTAATTATATATTTTTTCCTCTGAAAAAAAACATTAAAACGCTTTATATCAAATAGTTGAGGAATATCGGTCTGACACGTGTCTGTGGCAGAGTTTTGGAAATACAGAGCTAAAAAAAGAAAAAAGAGCTTATTGGACTTTCTCGATCGGAAAAAGTGCAGATTCAGCTGTTTGGAGAGCAGAAAGTGGATAACTACAGATTCATGAAAGCAAAGTGAAATCATGTGTCGAGCACTGAAGCGTTATAATGAACGACCGACACGTCTGAAGACACAGAAGAGGCCGACATGCATTCACTATTACTTAATACAAATGATATGCATCGTCTTTATTTCATCTCTCTGTTTGAGTTTGCATCATTTTGGATTTGAATTACAAAAATTTGTCTCAAACTGTGCAAAAACAATATCTGATTTTACCATAATATGCTTTATTACTACACGATGCTGGGTGTTTGTGAGGCCTGCAGGTGAGCTCGACCTGCTCTTCCTCTCTCATCTCCTCCTCCTCTTCAGTCTCGTCCCGTGGAGCTTCTCTTCCAGAGGCTAAGCTTTGATTGACAGATTGTTAAACGTGTAAGGGGGCGGGTGTAACGAGTGCCCTCCGAGCCGTCCACCACCTCCGTCTATCGGGGATGAAACTCCTCTTGGGCACCAGACTCCAGCTGGACGTCTTCCTCTTTGCATCAACTCCTGATTTTGTGCTTATTTCGACGCATTCATATTTAATGCGACAGAGAAAACACTTTGGAAAGGAAGCTTTTTAGGAGCTTCGAGGTCGGATGAATTCGCCTCTTCCGACAAAACAACTCGGATGAGATCAGCAGATATTTGATTGCAGTCAGGGAATTGATTTAGATTATTGATGGGTACATACTGAGCGTGCTAATTGGATTTTTCTTTGGGGGGGGGTCGTGTTTAAATCGTATTTCTAATAAGCCGATTGGATTAGTCCAGTTACGACGGCATGTAAAAAATGAAGCGTTTCAATCCGGAGAAATGTAGCAGTGTGCGAAACATTATGCATATTTGACAGTGTTTGATCAAATAAGTAATAAATGGTTTGCTTTCAGCGCGTATGAATCAGAAAGAGAGGGAGAGACGCTTTCATCATCAGAGCCACTTTACACTCGGGCCATCAGCAGAATATCAAAGCTCTGCATTTGTATTCAGAGAGGGAGGGGGATGGGGGAGAGAGGGGGAGGGAGGGGGGGAGGACATAACAGGCTGACTGCTTGTTAGTGATACGCAGGCGATAGCGCTGGTCAACTCCGGGTCAAATGCGTTTGCACACTGACTCACGACTCACGGGGTATCAAACCACCGGGCTCGGACAGAACGTGCGGGCGGTGATCTGACGTGCGAATCAGGACGGGGACAAAAAGAGGGCGGCGGCCACTCACGTGAACGCAGATCACCAACGATTAATTTCACACGAATATATCAGAGGCACGTTTCCATCAGTCACACAGATGGAAACGAATAAAAATCAGTTAAGCTCGTCAATTTTCTTTTGATCCGAGCGACGCGGATAAACAGAAGCATGCGAGTCGGAGAACGGATTAGAGGCTTACCAACACCTGAAATATGCATTCTGAGAAATCTGCTTTCATTCTTATTCAGAGTATCTTCATGTTTATGTTACGGTTTTTAAAACCTCAACACGTTATGTTGTTCCAGTGGGAGTTCGTCTGCAGCCCTACACCTTTAACTATGACGGTATGACCACCAGGGGGCGACTCCTCTGGTTGTATAGAAGTCTTTACTTCATGTGTTAAAGCTGCGTTCTCTCTCCTGACCACCAGGGGGCGACTCCTCTGGTTGTATAGAAGTCTATGCTTCATGTGTTAAAGCTGCATTCTCTCTCCTGACTACCAGGGGGCGACTCCTCTGGTTGTATAGAAGTCTATGCTTCATGTGTTAAAGCTGCATTCTCTCTCCTGACTACCAGGGGGCGACTCCTCTGGTTGTATAGAAGTTTATGCTTCATGTGTTAAAGCTGCATTCTCTCTCCTGACCACCAGGGGGTGACTCCTCTGGTTGTATAGAAGTCTATCCTTCATGTGTCAAAGCTGCATTCTCTCTCCTGACCACCAGGGGGCGACTCCTCTGGTTGTATAGAAGTCTATGCTTCATGTATTAAAAGGTGCATTCTCTCTCCTGATCACAAGGGGGCAACTTCTTTGGTTGTATAGAATATATATATATATATATATATATATATATATATATATATATATATATATATATATATGAGATATGAGATAGTCTTTCCTCCGTTTCTTATTTCTCTAAAAGGTCACACTATTAATCTGAGGATGAGTTTAAGGTCACGGGGTTCCCTGATTTGAACCCTTTGCCAGTGAAGTGCATCATGTGTTTTTTGCCCGTACACAACAAATAACAGACAACTTTCTTTGCACAAACCCTGTTAGTGCTGATTTCCCATGAACCTCGGGGGGTATGCATCATACATGAAGGGCGGCGGCCTCCATCCATAAGGCCACGCGGCCGGCTCTCCGAGATGAGGAAGATATTTCTGCCCGCCGGGTCTCAGAAAGGCTTCGCCTCATTAGAGATGATGAACGAGGAGCCGCAGCGGGAGGCCGGCGACCAGTCAAACCTCCGCAAATATTCATACTCATATTTATTTAATGCGATTCGCTGTCGGAATATGAAAAACAAAAGAAGAAATATTTTTGAGGGAAAGAAGGAAAACATGATTCGCCGCTTCTGAGTGGATGCATGTGACGTTCTACGGGCTCGGATCCCGTATCCCGTGCATCGGTTCCACATCGCGGGTCGCTTGTTCGAGCAGAAGGAATTATGATTCTTTCAAATTGGGTTTGAAAAAAATCAGAATCTCAAATAAACAAAACCAACATCCTGAGTCTCCATCAGGAGCCACCAGCTGTGCCTCCTGATGGAGGGTTTAAATACAATTCACCACACCTGTACCAACACAAATACATGTCGGCTATTAACACACACACACACACACACACACACACACACACACACACACACACACACACACACACACACACACACACACCATATATCCATCTCTAAAGGAGCTGCCTAATCAATTCTCAAGCTACTTGTCTTTTAGCGGTAATGACCCGCGGACGTTTGATGAAGTGAAAGTTTACAGACTTCGGGGGGCGGGGGAGGGGGGGTTGAGGGGGGTTGAGGGGGGCTATATGTGGAAAGGATGTTTAAGATTGATCTCCACTCGTTAATGATCACGGCAGCTGTGTGCTGATGACACTTTAAACCGTTTGTGTGTTCATGTGAGTCTGTGTTGATCGGATGTGTGTTGAGCCCCGGGTTGTTGTTTTATGGCATATTGTTATGAATAAAATCTGACTGTGTGAGTATACAGTATATGTATATATATATATATATATATATGTATATATGGAGAAATACAAATGAGGCTTTATCTCATGGTAACTTCAGGTGAAATCACGGTAGTAAAATACAAATAAAAGCATATGTTGGATGTCTGAAGGAAGTCCCGTTAGCTGGAAGTCTGAAAGCTTCTTCACGGCTGAATGGAGCTGAAACATCTGGTTAGACGTCGCTCAGCTGTTCAGCTTTCTGAACTGAACCCTAACCCTTCTGCAGGATCTCCTCGGGCTCAGAAGCTCTGGATGATGTCATACAGGTCCGTGTTCTGGCCCCCCAGTTTACTACAACTCCCATGAGCCTCAGCAGCTGTATGAACCGGTGGCGAGTTTAAGATTCTTTCTGGGTTTCTCACAAGAAAATGAACCCAGAATCCTAAAGTAATAATAATAATAATAATCTTTATTTGTGGAGCACATTTCAGACAGACTGTGTATGTAAGAACATATTTATTTAAATGCATTTAAAGTGGCGCTCTCCAAGCTTTTCATCAAGAGGTAACACGAGCGTGGCCCACTGATGAAAGTGTTGCATTCTGGGAGTCGTAGTTGACGTTTCTCGCACATTGTCATCCAAGAAGCAGAGGAAGCGAGCAGCGTCTCTGAGCGGCTGCTGGGCGTTAATTGGCGAGTCCAGATATTCAAACAAAGACTCACAGAGCGGTCGGGGAGAGGGTTGTGTTTTTCTTTTCTTCCGTTCCCACTCGTTTCTCTTCATGCATATTTTAGTAATCCAAACAGTGCCGGTCTCCAGATGATCCTAATTTGTGAAGCTAATTTAGGTTTTAGAGCGGTGTGCATGTCTGCAGCCTGGAGGCGGGTCGCGTTAAACGGGACGCCGCATAATCGCACTAGAAGATGCTAGATGATGCTAGATCACGCTGGATCACGCTAGATGGTGCTAGATCATGCTAGATGACGCTAGATGACGCTAGATGACGGTAGATGGTGCTAGATCATGCTAGATGACGCTAGATGGCGCTAGATGGCGCTAGATGGTGCTAGATCATGCTAGATGACGCTAGATGACGCTAGATGACGCTAGATGGCGCTAGATGGCGCTAGATCATGCTAGATGACGCTAGATGACGCTAGATGACGGTAGATGGCGCTAGATGGCGCTAGATGACGCTAGATGACGGTAGATGACGCTAGATGACGCTAGATGACGCTAGATGACGGTAGATGGCGCTAGATGGCGCTAGATGGCGCTAGATGACGCTAGATGACGGTAGATGACGCTAGATGACGCTAGATGACGCTAGATGACGGTAGATGACGCTTGATGACGCTAGATGACGGTAGATGACGCTTGATGACGCTAGATGACGCTAGATCACGCTAGATGACGCTTGATGACGCTAGATGACGCTAGATGACGCTAGATGGCGCTAGATGGCGCTAGATGACGCTAGATGACGCTAGATGACGCTAGATGACGCTAGATGACGCTTGATGGCGCTAGATGGCGCTAGATGACGCTTGATGGCGGTAGATGACGCTAGATGACGCTAGATGACGGTAGATGACGGTAGATCACGCTAGATGACGCTAGATGACGCTAGATGACGCTAGATGACGCTAGATGACGGTAGATCACGCTAGATGACGCTAGATCACGCTAGATGACGCTAGATGGCGCTAGATGACGCTAGATGACGCTAGATGGCGCTAGATGACGCTAGATCACGCTAGATGACGCTAGATGACGCTAGATGACGCTAGATGGCGCTAGATGGCGCTAGATGACGCTAGATGACGCTAGATGGCGCTAGATGACGCTAGATGGCGCTAGATGGCGCTAGATGACGCTAGATGACGCTAGATGACGCTAGATGACGCTAGATCGCGATCAACTCCCCCGCGGCTCCACACGTCCGGCATCAAGGTTTCCGTTGCAGCCTCCGACAGCTCGTTGCAGGGGGGACGCCAGGGACTACACAGGGATCTGAAGTAGTTCAGAGGCTCCGGGGTCACGGTGTGTCTCTGGGGACCCTGCAGGGCAAGCAGCGAGGCGTCGCCCATCAGGTTCGGGACTTCAGGTCCAACCGGAGGGGCGGCAACAAAACCGCCGGCCCTCCGGTTGGACGCCGTCGCTCAGTGAGACGTGGCGCTCCAGAAGGGGTTCTTGCATGTGAACAACATAGTTGTGTTGAAGCGGTGTCTCCTGCCTGCCAGGCGGCGCGTGGGGGGTTAAAGGCTGTCGGAGCATTTACCGGTGCTGTTTTTTAATTCAGACTAGTTTCTCACTCTTTTTTATTAATGATCACAGATAATTATGACCTATTATAAAACATAATGACTTACATTTTTCTGTCTCGGCGGCTTTGATGGTAATGAAACACAGAGCATTAGTCATCGCATTTAATGTGTATAATCACACAAGATTTACATTTATACAAGAATTTATTGTTTTTTTTTTGGTAAAGCACATTTTCAGGTTTTCAGGGATTGTTCCCAATGTGACGGATTAAAAGTATTTATATAACACTGCTCTGACTATACTACTGGACACTGACAGAAGGAGTCTTCTCAAAGGACTCGGTTCTTAAAGGGCTGAAGACATAATACATGTACACATACATGTATTACACATGTCGGGTAACGACGTTCAGCAGAGCTCTCCGAGGTGTTCGCGCTAACGAGCTCCTGTTAGCTTAGCGCTGAGGAAGCGCTGTGATTGAACCGCTCTCGTCTCCTCGTGTCGCCTGCTGAACTGAAACAATGTATCCGTTAAGTATTCTTAGTCTGAGAATAACGGGAGAGAACCGGTTCTTCACATACGTTCAGTGTTTGAAAAGAGGGGATCAATTCAATATCCTGTGTTCTCAGGGAAAACCACACTCCTCTTTCATTCCAGCTCCAATTGGCCCCTGGCTGCAGCTGTATAGCTGAAGGCTTCATATTGTGTAGTCGGGATCTTGCCCGTGGCAGACACAGCTTAGGGAAATTATGGGTGTATTTCATATATATATACGACTGGATAAGGTGTGCTGAAAATGACTTGGGAGTCATTCCTGACAATAAGCCAGGATTCACATCGACCCACGGGAGGCGGAGCTAGAGGGAAGCGAGCTCCTGAAGACAGTAGATGGTGTCGGGCATCACTGCAATGAGGCAACAGGAAGCAGCAGATAACGGGGGAGGGGTTAGGGCCTCGGGTTCGTTAAAGGGGTGTGGCTTAACGCCACGGTGTCACTGATGGCGTCTGAGGGTCAGACTCCGGTTCCCCAACATGATCACTGGTCCTTGTGTTCGAACCCCTTCCCCTGTACGAGGGTTCAACTCTCACTGGATGGAACACATTAGCGCTCCAATTTACTCCGACTAGTTTCCTTCATAATAATTCATAATTCATTTGAAGTGTCTACATGTCAGCTACATGGATAACTAGCGATGACCAACAGGAACGGGCCCGTCTAGAGCCGGCGGGTGGTTTGTCCACTCTGGGTTACCGTAGCAACACAACACAGCAGCTCCTCATCAGGTGATCACACGCTACAGAAAACATACTTCAGAGTATTATATTCCATTTCAGCCAACAGATCATCATAATAATAATAATAATAATAACCCTCAATTCTACACAGTGGACTGCAGCAATACCTCAACCACACACACACACACACACACACACACACACACCTCTAATGAAAGAGGAGATGCTCAGCAGCACATCCCTCTCTAATCTTCCTGCTAACAGAAGGCTAATAAAGGGCCGGAGTCAATTACTGACCAGAGAGATGAACATCTGATGATGCCGACAGTCAGCGGGGCATCGAGCGTTTTATACGCTCTCCCGGGAAGAGGAAGACAGATCGAGAGAGGAATTGCCACACACACACACACACACACACACACACACACACACACACACACGAAGAAGAAAAGAAGTTAAAACCACAAGTCCTTTCAAAGTAAAAGAAGAAATACACTGTTCCACCGCTCTGTCGTTGCTCACCCTCGGTTTGGGGTCCAGCGTCTTGGCCACGGACGCTTCACCATTCAGCCGACTGCAGGGGCCGGGAGTCGGAAACGACCGCTCCTCCCCCGGAGCCGCAGTAAAACACAACGCCGCTCATGCACCCTGAGGCCGAGGTGCAGGGCGGCGAGCAGAAAACCTTCGTGCTCACGCAACATGAGCGACGAAGACGAGAGAGATGGAGGAAAAAGAAACCAGATGTGTTCCTACAAACAGGGTTTGCAGAAATCAAAATAATAAATACCCAAAATGGCCGATAATGGGAATCTCACATTCATCATTTAGAGCAATAAGCAAAGACACACCTGAGCTGCCACGCATTACACTGCAATCCACTCAGGCTGCACGCTAGGACCTCCATAGAAATTTATGTGAAGATAATAATTGATTTATTCTTTTTTCTTTCTGTATTGAAGTGCTTTTGAGGTCCGATGAATGTAATCTTTATAATATAATAATTCAAATTTAAAACACTACATGTGACCATTGCAGTACACTATATGGCCTCAGACGTAGAAACAGGAAGTTTATTATTAAAGTTACTTTCAAATACACTGCAGCTGCAGCTCGTGCTAAAATCTCCTCTTCTTCTAGGATCCATAATTCAGTCCAATCCTGACACCCAGACACGATATTCATATCTTATGATCCCCTGTGGCTTACGCTTCAGGAGAATATCATAAACTCATAATGTCTATCACGACCAGGCCTATAAATCTGCTTTGAGAATCAGAAAGAAAAGATGCTTTATGACTCCAGAACGGGCCTGAGAATCAAGGCACGTGCAAACAGCAAATGCTGAAAGATATTTTATTATTTATTATTTATTGAGGGGGCCCAGCATGTCAGCTGTACAAACCCTAAACCAGGTTAGGGTTTAAGTTTAAACTAGAGATGACTCGTCTTGTAACTGGTAAAACCAACTATCACAAAGACAAACTCCTTGGACGAGGCCTCGCTGCAGACATCCAGATGTCAACGTGAAATGTGGCATGTATTATTGAGATTAGCATCTCTAATCTCAATAATACATGTTGACTGTCTCTCCTGATTGAAATGCCAACCGGACGCATTTCCACCAACTAGCAAGGAGAGAATAAACTTCCCTTTAGACGTTTGAGCTAAAGGCTCAGACGCAGTAGAGGTCGGATCTGCCAAAATGGAGATCTTTGGTAATCGGTGTCGATCGGGAGCGTTTCAGCCACTATTGGACAGACGAGATGACCGCAGACGGAGTGATGGGTAATCCATTCAGAGCATCGGAGGACGAAGACGTCCTCACGCGGCCGTGAAAACCTTTCTTCAGCATTTCTGACACCACACTTGAAGATGCTCGTGTGTGAACGGACGCCTGAGTCCTCGTGACGGAGACGACGCCGGAACCGATGGAAACGTTCCCGTGAACCGATGGAAACGTTCCCGTGAACTGATGGAAACGTTCCCGTGAACCGATGGAAACGTTCCCGTGAACCGATGGAAACGTTCCCGTGAACCGATGGAAACGTTCCCGATGGAAACGTTCCCGTGAACCGATGGAAACGTTCCCGTGAACCGAGGCGGTGGCACGGGGGCTCTCGTCCAATTATGGAGGCTCTTTGCACCGAACACTTCATGTGGAACGGAAATCAAAAGTCGAGCGTCGAGAGTGAGAGGAGTGTGGAAGCGTCTCCGGCTAATTTTTAACACTTTAACCTAATTTTCTGTTGGAAGCTTTTCCTCTCCAATGGCGGCGTCCAATCGTCTGTTTATTGGTACACGAAGCTGTGAAAACCTTTTTCTCCTGAAAGCAACCGATTCGTTTATGAGGCTCGGGTCGATCAAAGTGAGTGATGTTATGACTGCATCAGGATCAGAGATATGAACTCATATTCTGAGCTTGTTCAGGTCTCCGGGTGTTTTTGGGAGCATAGCGTTCACATGGTAAAACACAATTTGCAGATCTCACTTACACTTTTCAGCAAAACTCTAAACACATTGTGGCAACCCAGAGGGAGTGAGGGAGAACAGGGAGAGGATCAACCGGCGGCAGCTGGGGAAAGTAATCAACAGCAGGTACTTCCCCGTACAGGTGCTGCAGCCAATTGGGAGCTGGCAGTGGACCCACCTGCAGGCAATCCCCAATTAGGGGGATATATAGCCAGCTGAGAGGAGAGCACGGGAGAGAGAAGGGAGAAGAGAAGGCTGAGCAGAGGAAGAGGAGGAAGCGACGGTAAAACTAAGAGAAAAGGATTATTAACCTCTCGATTGTTTTGATCCTAGGCTGGAGACCTCTCCTACAGACGGCGTGAGGAGAAGGACGGACGAGACGCCTTTTTGGTGATAGTCGAACTCCAACCTTGCTGTTCTCAGCCTGATCATTAAAGACTTGTTTTTGGATTATACGACCTCGGCCTCTGAGTTGCCTATTTTTAGCCTGAATCCCACCTCCAATCCCCTGGGCCGCCACAACATTCTCAGTCCCAAAACACATTCTGCACTCTAATGCACATGTCATCCATACTGGTAAACACAAGTGGCAACAATCAAATACAAATAGAGAACACTTGTCATTGATTAAACACAGTCACTCAAAATTGATTTCACTTGTATCAAATGATGTGACACAACCAATATAAGCTTGTGATGTCACCAAGGTGCTCTGGCCTGACCCAGCCCAAAGACAAGAAGAAGCACATTGATCACATGTTGACTCCTTTGATTTGTGTCCCCTTTACTGTAGTATTGTACACTGTAGTAGGCCTACAGTGCATTGTAGGCTGTATAATGTACTATAAACAAAGTGTATGGCCTTGAACATTGTGCTTTCTATTTGTTACAGTACTGACTGCTCAATACATTTTGACTGGTTGCAGGTTCATATCAACAAAGAACAAGAATTACAGTATCACAGACAAAGGACACGTTTGTGAGATGCAGGGTACCGTACTGTAGAAATAGGGGTTCAAGGAGGAGGAAGAACAAAAGAAATTGCAAAGAGCAAAGCAGAGTAGTAATTTCTGATACATTTTGAGCTACTGTAATAGTAACATGTTTTCGTTCATCAAAAGACAATGACGGATAAATATGAAATTTGTTTTGAGATTAAAAACCTACTTCTCCCTGAGAACTATATGTTTTGAACAATGTGTTTTCTATTTATTGGTGTATTGTTTACTGACTGCTTAATAGTGTATATTATTTTGATCACTTTGTTCATGATTTGAGAGCAGTGTTTGATTTTGAGCACAGGTAAATCTGTTTTGAGGCCAAAGTTTCATTTTGCAAGAGGATTCAGAGGTTTTGTAAATAGTGCTTGAAGATGAGGTTTTGTATTTACAGTTTTGAGGAAATGGGTGACCGTTTCAAGAAATGTGTCTTAGCAATTGAGAAAAACTGTAATACATTTAGTGTCTGATTATTGAAGAAGAGAAGTAAAACAGCTGATTCCAAACTCTTGAACCGTAGACGGACGACCTCGTTGACGTTGTACTGGTCGGCTGAACTGGTCAGAACCCAGTTGGGCTTGAAGCTGAGAACGGAGCCGTCCACCTCCCGTAACACAGATGATTTCGGGAGCTCGAGCTCCACACATAATCAGAGACCCTCGGTTCTACATGAAAGCAGAACTTCTTCAAGGACTCGGACTGCATTTCATAATGGGAATCAAAACTGTTCTGGCTTTTGATGCGAGAGTAATGAGACCCGACTCGAGGGTCTGAGCCGATGAGTCACCGAGTGAGACGACACCTTCCTCCTAATGACTTGTGACTCGGCGGGCGACCCCCCATGGTGCTCGTCATTAGACCAGCGAGCTGCACTTTGATGGAGGTTCTGTGACCCGGAACCGGCCAGAACCGGTTCAATGCAGGTCGGTGGTTCACAACCCTTTTTGTTTCTTGTCATCATCGCCTTGACTTTACTTTTGGACTTCATAACTCTCTGGAGTTATTGATAATGTTTGGGTCAGATACTTATGGTATTAATGTCTTTATCTGCAACCGTGGAGAAAAACACTCTCCGAAGCAAAATGTGACCAAATATTATTTAGTAGAACTTTTGTAGAAACGATCCAGCGTTTGTGTTATTATTTCTTACATAAATCTAATTTTGACATTTAATTTTGGCGACCCACTTGGAGGGGAGGGAGGTGGGGGGGGCTGCTTCAGATGACACGTGTGTTTAAGCACCGCTTAATGCAAACATATTTTTGTACTTTGCATTCTATAATTGGATTACATGTCAATGCATATAGCACAATCACTGAGACAATCAATTACAATTAAACTTCTTACTAGAACAGGGGTGGGCCATTCATTTTCCAAAATGAGAAATTGGGACTGTTGTGGAGAGCCGAACCAATAAGCTGAACTTAATTCTGCTCAATATTAATGTTATTACTTTATAAAAAAACTGTAAATATGGTTTTGTGCTGCTGCTGGTAAGAATACATGTCATTTTCTTTTTTAAGATACCTTTAAACCTGACCTTAAATGCATGTTAAAGAGCTACGCTAACGGCTAAGCTAACATCTACGCTAACAGCTAAGCTAACCACTAAACACAAAGTCAAACTGAGGCTGTAGAGCTGAATCACACTTCCCCATCTTCCGACCTCGACGTTGCTTCGACTGAATATCGCCGATCTCCTCTTCAAGGCGCTCGCGGTGAAATGACTCGTCGTCACGAGTTTGCGTTGAAAAGCAAAATGGATCCGTCGGCGTCTCTGAAACTTTGCTGGTTGCTGATTACGACTGAGTGGAAGGAACAAGACACTTTTACAAAACTGAATATTTTTCCGGAGAGCGTGCGAGTTATTGTGATGAACGGCTGCCTCGCCGTACACAGATAAGCTGAGAAAACATTAGTACAGGCGGCGATGATCTGTGTATTGAACGCCGACGGCATATGTTTCCCCGAGCTGACGGATCTCTCCCCGAATCACTCCAGACCGGCTATCACTCCCGGAGTTACACAGCACGGCGGATGAGGGAAAGAGAAACCACTACCCTTTTCCTTTTTAACACACACACACACACACACACACACACACACACACACACACACACACACACACACACACACACACACACACACACACACACACACACACACACACACACACAGGTGGATATGCTATAGGTGGACTTTTTGGCCATACAGGCCCGGTTGTGGTTTGGATGGACTACCCTTTCCTGAGGTCCCACAGCTTTGGCAGTTAGGTAATAACACTTCAAAAAATCTGAAAAAAATTCAGCTCACTTTAGATTTCAGATACAACCTACACAACTTCATACACAGCAACCTAATTATATTGTGGTATAGGCAGACATTTCTATTTTGACAAAAGTGTGACTTATTGGGACCAAACAAACACTGTTGGGTCTTTAAAGGGACAATGATCCCGCCCTCCTCATTAACATAAATACACTAACCTGACAGGACACAGGATTACTGGGACCGTCAATTTAATATCAAAAATAATCTTAATGGATGACCAAATTGGAGGCATGCAAGTTGGCCCCCACCAGAGTGAGACAGTATGTGTATAGATAGACATATCTATACATCTAGAATGAGCAAGTGCCTGAACAACCTGGCTTCAATCTCTGACTTTCATTTAACATGAAAAACATAAAAGCTGGGGGTCTTTGCATTCAGTCAAGTTTAACGTGAAACGCCAAAGAACAACTGAGAAACTAGACTATGTTAAACAAGAATTGTTTACAAAACCATAGTCTGGTTCCTCAGTTGTTTATAGTTGTTTTGTAAATGATTCTTATTTAATATAAACAGCCGAAGAACCAGACTATAGAGGTTTTGTAAACAATTCTTGTTTAATATAAACAGCCGAAGAACCAGACTATTGTGGTTTGTAAACAATTCTTGTTTAATATAAACAGCCGAAGAACCAGACTATTGTGGTTTGTAAACAATTCTTGTTTAACATATAAACAACCAAAGAACCAGACTATAGTGGTTTTGTAAACAATTCTTGTTTAACATATAAACAACCAAAGAACCAGACTATAGTGGTTTGTAAACAATTCTTGTTTAACATATAAACAACCAAAGAACCAGACTATAGTGGTTTTGTAAACAATTCTTGTTTAACATATAAACAACCAAAGAACCAGACTATAGTGGTTTGTAAACAATTCTTGTTTAACATATAAACAACCAAAGAACCAGACTATAGTGGTTTGTAAACAATTCTTGTTTAACATATAAACAACCGAAGAACCAGACTATAGTGGTTTGTAAACAATTCTTGTTTAACATACAAACAACCAAAGAGAACGACAGCGCGAGAAAGACAGAGAGAGCGATGGGTAGAACATTAGTAATGCAAGAGAACACATTACTTTCCTGCCAAAAAAACAAAAACAATTGTTTGTTTACAGCTTTTGTGACTGTCTTTTTTCAGCTATTCCCCGATTCCGGACGAAGTCTCTGACATTTTGCACAGTTCTTTGTTCCAAGACTGGTCCTTCCACCAACTTGCAGTGACTGCATTCGTTCTTGGTGGCCAGGTGACCTTTACGAATGTGGGATTTGAAGTGCCGCATTACCGCTGCAACCTCAGCTTTGGACCACGCTGTCTTTGTCCCTCTTCTGGACCCAGCATCTTTTCCTGGAAGATATACAAAAACGATCACACAAACAGAAAACAAAATGTATTGGAAAAATTCTAATTTTGCCTTTTGTTTCTTCTATACCTTGCATCAATGCCTTTTTGTGTCTAATTTAAGTACTTTAAAAAAAAAAAAAAGGTGCTCTACCATCAAACTTGGCTTACCTTCAGAGAGAGGGGCGGTCTCATTTACTGTGGACGACACTGATGGCACTGTTCCTGCTAAACACACAATACTTTTTTCAAATTGAGTTTAAAGTACATTTGGTCAACAGTAACAACTATAAAGTGAGGGAACCTACCCAAATCTTCAAAGTCATGGACATGCTTGGTGAATGTAGAGTCGGATGCAGCATCTACAGGGTGCTTGGTGAATGTAGAGTCGGATGCAGCATCTACAGGCTCGCTAGTTCCACACTCTGATGCTCTGCCTGCTGAGCGACAGTCATCGGATTTGCTCCCACTGTCCTCATCTTCAGAGTCGCTTAATGCAATGTCATCTGGAAAATAGTATTAGTAGTACTCTTATGAATGGCTGGACATAAACAAAAAAATCAATGTTGGAAATATTTCTTCTTGTTATATAGTAGCATTATATCAGGCCACAATTATGTAATTGACTACACAGTGTAAACTAAAGAGCTTATTGGATGAGAGGGCAAACTTTAAGAATCTAAAGCCAATCTTTGTGAGGAATGCAACGCTTTAAGAAACAATTTTAAAAAGGTTCATTTTGCACATTTTTACTTTAATGTTAACCTTTTCTGGGGGTGGGGATTAAACAATTATTTGCAGATATTATCTGAACATAATTCTTCTGGCAATGTTGGCCCTGTAACATTTTAACCAGTATCAGGTGTGTTCAAAACATAACACCATGAGTGTGTTGTGCTATTTTCTTTACAAACCTTCTAATTCAATCTCATCCAGTGATTTTCCCTGCATGCTGGAAAGATTCCCTTTCTCCATCGATAAAAGCAGTTTAGAAATCTTAGCCAGTTGTGTTGTAGGAACTGGTAATCTGTAGAAATCCCGGTGAACACGGATGTCGTGACCCAGGAAATCTGCAACCTGATCAAGTTCGTTGTTTTTCAAATTAAGGACTTGTGAGAGTGTGGCGACATGTTTCCTGAGCTGTGTCGACCTGAGGTACTCAGGATGCTTTGCTCCACACTCGCTTGCATGAACACGCAAACAGTCCTGTCCTCTGTAGTGGCTCATTGAGTTGGGTATTGCAAAGAGGAAGACATTTGTGGCACAAACACCACAATCCAATCTTTTACTGGTAAGGAGTGACAGAGCATCCAGCATGCTTGGTGTGAGCAGAACTGCAACCTTTCTGCCCCTTTTCCCCATGATTTCAATTCGGCTGAAATAGTTGCAGAGTCTCTGTTCAGTCTTCGACAACCCCATGGCAACATCTTTATGAAGCTTTGTATCGTCTCTTTCCTGAAAACTTTTGAGGCGCATTTTTGAAACCTCCCCAGCACGTCTTCGATTGAACACAATGATTTGTGCAAGTGTACACTTTGCAAGTTGAGCATAGTTCTGATTACTGGCCTTCTCCAAGTTGGAAAAGGCAGTTTCTGCAGACTTCTCAAGGTGCCGATGCAGCATCTGAACATCTTCAGTGAAGGGTAATGTTGATGGCTTGTTATATTTTGCATCGCTCAGAGTGTTCAGGGCACAGTGAGACACCACCTCAGACCACTTGGTGGTGTACAGCTTCTTGAACATGTCAGTGGACTTGATCAGTTCCTCATCTTCTGCCATGAGGGCCCTACAATGAACAATGTCACAGATCTTCTGAAGTGTATGGCCCAATTTAAGTGCAAGGCTTGGTGTTGCGTATGAGTGTTTTTCTTCGTCAAAACCTGAAACTCTCTTTACAGCTTGCACAACCTTCTGGAAGTTAGCAGGTTTAACAGCCTCCTCTAGGTTATGAACAGAGAAGTCTGTACGCAGACATAGCAACAAACGCCCCACTTCACGGAGCTTCTGTCGTATGTACTCATACTTGGTAGGATCTTGTCCATGTTTGTTGTAGAGTGACTGAGCTAAATTAATAATGGAGAGGTCATTTCGCACAACTGAGGCAACCTCATCCTGTTTCATGACACTAAGGATCTTCCACACTCCACTTGAGATCTGCTGACAGAATGCATTTTCTTGAGCTTCAGCCAAAGCCAGTACTTTGGTTCTCCCAGGTTCTCTATTCAGTTCAGCGTTTTCTGGCTTAAACGGGCATCTACGAGCATGTCTCCAAAGTTCCTTACGAATGTACATGCCTTGACAGTACATACAGTGAATAAACCTTCCAGCCAGTGCTTTAGCCTTTGGTTTTCTTTTCACTTTCAGTGGCCCTGTTCCATCTTGTAAAACTGCAGCGTTGTGTCGAAAATTTCCCTTATTTCTCATCTTTTCAACTAACATCTTGCGCTCTTTTGAGTGCTCAGGGAGGGAAAATGCTTTTATAATTTCAGCATGGGTGTTGTGTGTTTTCAAATGGCGGGAAATTTTGCTTTGTGGCTTACCACAAACATAACAGTAATTTTTTTTGGTCATAGTTAGGTGTGTTACTTGTTTAAGCTCAACTTTACACTTTTCCTTCGATGAGTCTTTGGGGGAATTTGATGTTTCAGCAGCATTGGAAACCATGTGATCTGCAACAGGTGGGTAACCTTTTGATGAACTGGATACAACTGGGATGCTTGTGTCTGACCCATGAGACGTTCCAATATTAGGTAGTACTGGTTTTACTGGAATCCGTCCTGCTTTCAACTGACTAGGCTTAATGTGGATGCTTGCATCTGAATCATCATCATCATCTTCTTCGGTTTCCGACTCTGGTATGTATTCCTCATCGGACATGCACTCATCATCCGATATATGATCCAGAAACTAGTAAGAAAACATAGGATTAAGTGATGGACAGCTACAGACAGTTAAGAGCTCAACAAACATATGTGCTCTGTTTTCTGTGTCCAACTCACCTGTGATGGGTCTTGGTTATCATTTGAAATTCTTCTGAGGCAGGATTTATGCCAGACTCCAGAACAAACTGTAACATTTTAATATACAGTATAAGTTTCAATATCACAGGTGTATTCAAGTTATTCTGTCAGATCAATACAGAGATCTGGAAAATGCAATCAGTTTCCCTTTTATAGAGATAATTGATGCCCATGTTTGCACTTTTAAATGTGATAACAGGTGTATTGGAGAAAAACCTCTAGCATTAAACCATAACAGATCTTGTCAGTGCCAATGAGGCAAAATAAAACACCTTTAAGTAATCTGAATGATAACCCACATACTTTAAATACTTCAAAACAAATCCTAGAATTTTGAGAAATAGTTGATATATTAGCCTATTGTTGAACAAAGGAGTGTTTCATTATATAATGGTTTGTACAGTAGAAGACAGCAAATATACCGACCTAATACCTTAAGACAAACTCTGCACCAAGTCACTAAATATCTCACCTCTGCATTCATAGCCAAGCCACTTGAAGGAGGATACAGGTCCCAAACATTGAATACAGTTGTCCAAGGAGGATATTGTAGTGCACACCAGGTGATGCTTTTGACACTGTTAAAAAAAAAAAAAGAATAATTTATTTCTGACATTTGTTTCTGATTTTCCCTATGTCCCTATGCACCATATCAGTCAACTGCACATACACACACCAATGAAACATCATTTAATGTTTTTTCACAAGTAATGTAATTAAACTTAGTTTACCGTTTCAACCCTGTTGAGGTGACCAAGTGGTGGACATGTTTTATTCAGGTCATCTACAGAGGTCTCAATCTTGTCGGGCTCAGCAGACTCAGTCAGCTCACTCTCAGTTATCATCTGTAGCAGATCAAAAAAAAAGAGGACAATGAATAGAGGAAAAACTGGAAATGTAACAGAAAATATGTAGGGTTTTTACGAGAGAAACAATCCTCCTGTTGCTAAAACTTAATTTTAAACCCAACTAATTTGTGGCCCCACAAGTTTCCTGAGGCATTTCCTTATCAAGACCATGCAACAAAGGTATCCTCATATATATATCTTGAAGACTGGGTGCTTCTTGTGTAACATTATGTGGAAGTTATTACTGTTTTTGCCTTTATAGTTCTTAAATTAGCTATGATTTATAAGTTAAACAGACATACAGATCACATGCAGGTTGTGCAACTATTCTTAAAAAACAAAGTGCTTGATACACACACACAATACTGACTTACATTTGGAAAAGCATTTAATGAGACGGCCGTCCCTATAAAACATATTACAGACAGGCCGCTGCACACACACACTACCAACATATGGTAGATTTAGACAATGTCTAATGTCCTCATATAACGCTGTCCCTATATACCATGAGAGGAGACTACACACACACACACATAACAGATTTAGAGAAAGTCAATTCTGAATGTCTAATGTCCTTCTATACCATTGTCCCTATACACCATATCAGTCAACTGCACATACACACACACCAATGAAACATAATTTAATGTTTTTTTCACAAGTAATGTAATTAAACTTAGTTTACCAATTCAACCCTGTTGAGGTGACCAAGTGGTGGACATGTTTGATTCAGGTCATCAACAGAGGTCTCAATCTTGTCGGGCTCAGCAGACTCAGTCAGCTCACTCTCAGTTATCATCTGTAGCAGATAAAAAAAAGAGAAGGACAATAAATTGATGAAAAACTGGAAATGTAACAGAATATGTAGGGTTTTTACAAGAGAAACAATCCTCCTGTTGCTAAAACTTAATTTTAAACCCAACTAATTTGTGGCCCCACAAGTTTCCTGAGGCATTTCCTTATCAAGACCATGCAACAAAGGTATCCTCATATATATATCTTGAAGACTGGGTGCTTCTTGTGTAACATTATGTGGAAGTTATTACTGTTTTTGCCTTTATAGTTCTTATATTAGCTATGATTTATAAGTTAAACAGACATACAGATCACATGCAGGTTGTGCAACTATTCTTAAAAAACAAAGTGCTTGATACACACACACAATACTGACTTACATTTGGAAAAGCATTTAATGAGACGGCCGTCCCTATAAAACATATTACAGACAGGCCGCTGCACACACACACTACCAACATATGGTAGATTTAGACAACGTCTAATGTCCTCATATAACACTGTCCCTATATACCATGAGAGGAGACTACACACACACACACACATAACAGATTTAGAGAAAGTCAATTCTGAATGTCTAATGTCCTTCTATACCATTGTCCCTATACACCATATCAGTCAACTGCACATACACACACACACACCAATGAAACATAATTTAATGTTTTTTTCACAAGTAATGTAATTAAACTTAGTTTACCGTTTCAACCCTGTTGAGGGGACCAAGTGGTGGACATGTTTGATTCAGGTCATCAACAGAGGTCTCAATCTTGTCGGGCTCAGCAGACTCAGTCAGCTCACTCTCAGTTATCATCTGTAGCAGATCAAAAAAAGAGAAGGACAATAAATTGATGAAAAACTGGAAATGTAACAGAGAATATGTAGGGTTTTTACAAGAGAAACAATCCTCCCGTTGCTAAAATGTAATTTTAAACCTAACTAATTTGTGGCCCCACATGTTTCCTGAGGCATGTCCTTATCAAGACCATGCAAAAAAGATATCCTCATATATATATCTTGAAGACTGGGTGCTTCTTGTGTAACATTATGTGCAAGTTATTACTGTTTTTGCCTTTATAGTTCTTATATTAGCTATGATTTGTAAGTTAAACAGACATACAGATCACATGCAGGTTGTGCAAGTATTCTTAAAAAACAAAGTGCTTGATACACACACACAATACTGACTTACATTTGGAAAAGCATTTAATGAGACGGCCGTCCCTAATAAAACATATTACAGACAGGCCGCTGCACACACACACTACCAACATATGGTAGATTTAGACAACGTCTAATGTCCTCATATAACGCTGTCCCTATATACCATGAGAGGAGACTACACACACACACACACACATAACAGATTTAGAGAAAGTCAATTCTGAATGTCTAATGTCCTTCTATACCATTGTCCCTATACACCATATCAGTCAACTGCACATACACACACACACACCAATGAAACATAATTTAATGTTTTTTTCACAAGTAATGTAATTAAACTTAGTTTACCGTTTCAACCCTGTTGAGGGGACCAAATGGTGGACATGTTTGATTCAGGTCATCAACAGAGGTCTCAATCTTGTCGGGCTCAGCAGACTCAGTCAGCTCACTCTCAGTTATCATCTGTAGCAGATCAAAAAAAGAGAAGGACAATAAATTGATGAAAAACTGGAAATGTAACAGAGAATATGTAGGGTTTTTACAAGAGAAACAATCCTCCCGTTGCTAAAATGTAATTTTAAACCTAACTAATTTGTGGCCCCACATGTTTCCTGAGGCATGTCCTTATCAAGACCATGCAAAAAAGATATCCTCATATATATATCTTGAAGACTGGGTGCTTCTTGTGTAACATTATGTGCAAGTTATTACTGTTTTTGCCTTTATAGTTCTTATATTAGCTATGATTTGTAAGTTAAACAGACATACAGATCACATGCAGGTTGTGCAAGTATTCTTAAAAAACAAAGTGCTTGATACACACACACAATACTGACTTACATTTGGAAAAGCATTTAATGAGACGGCCGTCCCTAATAAAACATATTACAGACAGGCCGCTGCACACACACACTACCAACATATGGTAGATTTAGACAACGTCTAATGTCCTCATATAACGCTGTCCCTATATACCATGAGAGGAGACTACACACACACACACACAAATAACAGATTTAGAGAAAGTCAATTCTGAATGTCTAATGTCCTTCTATACCATTGTCCCTATACACCATATCAGTCAACTGCACATACACACACACACCAATGAAACATAATTTAATGTTTTTTTCACAAGTAATGTAATTAAACTTAGTTTACCGTTTCAACCCTGTTGAGGGGACCAAATGGTGGACATGTTTGATTCAGGTCATCAACAGAGGTCTCAATCTTGTCGGGCTCAGCAGACTCAGTCAGCTCACTCTCAGTTATCATCTGTAGCAGATCAAAAAAAGAGAAGGACAATAAATTGATGAAAAACTGGAAATGTAACAGAGAATATGTAGGGTTTTTACAAGAGAAACAATCCTCCCGTTGCTAAAATGTAATTTTAAACCTAACTAATTTGTGGCCCCACATGTTTCCTGAGGCATGTCCTTATCAAGACCATGCAAAAAAGATATCCTCATATATATATCTTGAAGACTGGGTGCTTCTTGTGTAACATTATGTGCAAGTTATTACTGTTTTTGCCTTTATAGTTCTTATATTAGCTATGATTTGTAAGTTAAACAGACATACAGATCACATGCAGGTTGTGCAAGTATTCTTAAAAAACAAAGTGCTTGATACACACACACAATACTGACTTACATTTGGAAAAGCATTTAATGAGACGGCCGTCCCTAATAAAACATATTACAGACAGGCCGCTGCACACACACACTACCAACATATGGTAGATTTAGACAACGTCTAATGTCCTCATATAACGCTGTCCCTATATACCATGAGAGGAGACTACACACACACACACACACACATAACAGATTTAGAGAAAGTCAATTCTGAATGTCTAATGTCCTTCTATACCATTGTCCCTATACACCATATCAGTCAACTGCACATACACACACACACACCAATGAAACATAATTTAATGTTTTTTTCACAAGTAATGTAATTAAACTTAGTTTACCGTTTCAACCCTGTTGAGGGGACCAAATGGTGGACATGTTTGATTCAGGTCATCAACAGAGGTCTCAATCTTGTCGGGCTCAGCAGACTCAGTCAGCTCACTCTCAGTTATCATCTGTAGCAGATCAAAAAAAGAGAAGGACAATAAATTGATGAAAAACTGGAAATGTAACAGAGAATATGTAGGGTTTTTACAAGAGAAACAATCCTCCCGTTGCTAAAATGTAATTTTAAACCTAACTAATTTGTGGCCCCACATGTTTCCTGAGGCATGTCCTTATCAAGACCATGCAAAAAAGATATCCTCATATATATATCTTGAAGACTGGGTGCTTCTTGTGTAACATTATGTGCAAGTTATTACTGTTTTTGCCTTTATAGTTCTTATATTAGCTATGATTTGTAAGTTAAACAGACATACAGATCACATGCAGGTTGTGCAAGTATTCTTAAAAAACAAAGTGCTTGATACACACACACAATACTGACTTACATTTGGAAAAGCATTTAATGAGACGGCCGTCCCTAATAAAACATATTACAGACAGGCCGCTGCACACACACACTACCAACATATGGTAGATTTAGACAACGTCTAATGTCCTCATATAACGCTGTCCCTATATACCATGAGAGGAGACTACACACACACACACACAAATAACAGATTTAGAGAAAGTCAATTCTGAATGTCTAATGTCCTTCTATACCATTGTCCCTATACACCATATCAGTCAACTGCACATACACACACACACACCAATGAAACATAATTTAATGTTTTTTTCACAAGTAATGTAATTAAACTTAGTTTACCGTTTCAACCCTGTTGAGGGGACCAAATGGTGGACATGTTTGATTCAGGTCATCAACAGAGGTCTCAATCTTGTCGGGCTCAGCAGACTCAGTCAGCTCACTCTCAGTTATCATCTGTAGCAGATCAAAAAAAGAGAAGGACAATAAATTGATGAAAAACTGGAAATGTAACAGAGAATATGTAGGGTTTTTACAAGAGAAACAATCCTCCCGTTGCTAAAATGTAATTTTAAACCTAACTAATTTGTGGCCCCACATGTTTCCTGAGGCATGTCCTTATCAAGACCATGCAAAAAAGATATCCTCATATATATATCTTGAAGACTGGGTGCTTCTTGTGTAACATTATGTGCAAGTTATTACTGTTTTTGCCTTTATAGTTCTTATATTAGCTATGATTTGTAAGTTAAACAGACATACAGATCACATGCAGGTTGTGCAAGTATTCTTAAAAAACAAAGTGCTTGATACACACACACAATACTGACTTACATTTGGAAAAGCATTTAATGAGACGGCCGTCCCTAATAAAACATATTACAGACAGGCCGCTGCACACACACACTACCAACATATGGTAGATTTAGACAACGTCTAATGTCCTCATATAACGCTGTCCCTATATACCATGAGAGGAGACTACACACACACACACACAAATAACAGATTTAGAGAAAGTCAATTCTGAATGTCTAATGTCCTTCTATACCATTGTCCCTATACACCATATCAGTCAACTGCACATACACACACACACCAATGAAACATAATTGAATGTTTTTTTCACAAGTAATGTAATTAAACTTAGTTTACCGTTTCAACCCTGTTGAGGGGACCAAGTGGTGGACATGTTTGATTCAGGTCATCAACAGAGGTCTCAATCTTGTCGGGCTCAGCAGACTCAGTCAGCTCACTCTCAGTTATCATCTGTAGCAGATCAAAAAAAGGAGAAGTACAATAAATAGAGGATCTGGGAATCTACTATCAAGTGTTGTAGTAATAGATGACTATCTCAGAGAATGATGGTGAGAGAAACTACATAATTATTAGGCTATATTGAATTTTTCCCGTCAGTTTCACAGCGCCATGCCCCGCATATAATTGCCACCAACACACACTGTCTGTAGATATAACCTATATCTCTTAATAAAAAAAGATAAAACTAAATTAATCTGTTTTTTGATTATGAATCATCAGATAGCCTCAGTGAGGAAAAATAAATCATGTATAGAAAAATGTTGATGCATAAAAAGAGAATAGTTTTATAATAGCATTGTAGCCTTCTGAATTAAAAGGAGCTTTACATCTGTAATATGCATCTTAAAACCTTTTAACTAATATAACTTACCTTTTTGTATCCTCTGAGTAGACTAGTTGATGCACCTGGAGATCTCTTTTCTTGCAGCTGACTTGTTGACACCTTACGAGTACTCTTAGAAGGCTCGGATGTGGGTGTATCCTCACAATAGTTTCCTTCAGATTTCTAAAGATATTAACAATACACATCAAACTAGCGGAATCAAGTAAAAACTAAATAATCAATACAGCAGAAACTTTGATATTTGTATGTAGCAGCATTTCTTTTTTACTTCATCAACCAACAATGTCAATAACCGTTTTAATATTGTAAAATCAAAGCTACTTAGACATTATTCAGCATTATTCATGTTTGTGACATATTATATGGTAAGTGCATTTCCTTGAGAACTTTCATTTTCACAAAGTAACATTTTTACTACCTTGAGTCTCCACGGCCAGTCCGAGTCACCATAATTATAGGTGATCTCTTCTTGACTGATGTCTCGTGCTGCAAACAAACATAGATGGGGCTTCCCTTGGCTGGTTAGGTACTTCATCTTGGCATTGGGGTTTACATTATCGTCGTTTACAAGCCTGCCAAGCGACCCATCCTCTTTTGCTGCATCAACACTTCAAAAACACAAGTAAATATTAGTTTCATAACAGTAAATATATAAAATAAAAGGCAATGCCTTTGATTAGACTAAGCATTGACATAATACGTACCACCATAGTTTTCCATTAAAATGAAACTCGAACATGAACACCTTAAGGCAGTCGTGGTAAAGTCTCTGTCTTCTCTCACATTCTTTATGGCTTATTAGTTCACCTCTATATTCTAAGAGAAATTCTCCTTTTTTAAACGGAGCAGAGGTGAAGATGCCACGACCTATTTTATACACACAGAAAAAACATCTGTTAAGTTTATTCATACTTTAATTATGATTACAAAATCCAAACATTAAACTTACCTTTGTAGGCATTGATGTATTTGACGTCAAGTCCCACTTTGTCCCCTCCAGTATCAATGTAAAATTTGGCATCATCCTTCGGGTTTAAGCGTCTTTGCCGTTGCATATTTCTTTGCTGAAATTAGCAAAGATGGTTGTCAGGATTATAATCGTCATTTATAGAACATGCATGATCAGAAAACATTCTATAGCCATTTAAACCAGTAACACACTGGGTAGAATATGAAGACTAGAATATGAAGACACTGCTACACAAGTTTAACATTCTAAGAATATCTTTAGTCTATCTAAAATTAACTGTATAAATTAAGTAAGTCCCTTGCTCCGTTTGTTTCTTCCAAAACTGTCTACATACCTCTCATTATCCTCTCTGCAGGCACAAAGTAAACACACTGTAGATCTTAGCTTTAAGGTTAGCTCTAGCAGCTAAGGGAGCAAGCTGCAGGTGATACAGTGAAGACTAAATGGCACGCTAACCCTAACCTTTTACTTTGTGTAACGCCACGGTGTGTTCGCTAGCTAGCGTTAGCAAACGAGTGGTAGCTAACGTTAGCATGTTCGCTACTGTTAGCTCGTTCGCTAAAAATCACAAAGCTTGCCATCCTTGCTCAACGGACACGGTCTCATCTCCTCCGGTCTTAACCGAATCACTTGTAGCTAGCTCCGTTTTATTCTTACAAATACCTATAAATCCTTACCTGGTGGTGTTTAATCTTCCATGAGTCCATGTCTATGTTCCATGCCTGTCGCCATGTTTAAAGAGCCGACGCACCTTGTACATCGTCACTCCGTCTCTCCCCCGTCCCTCCCCCGCGGGAAAAAACAGCCAATCACAAGGCAGCCCGTAGCTCCCTCCGACGTCACTCCGACCTCCCGCCCCCGCAGCAGAAACCAGCCAATCACAAGGCAGCCCGTAGGTCCCTCCGACGTCACTCAGACCTCCCGCCCCCGCAACAGAAACCAGCCAATCACAAGGCAGCCCGCGAAATTTCTACCGTGTGTATCAAAATGTGTATGAAACTGCACCAGCATGGTCAAGACGCTAGAAGGCGCTGTTCTATACACGGGGATACACAGAAATCAGGTGAGGTGGTAAAAAAGGACTTTCCACGAAAAAGAGAGGGAATGTTATTTAAACACTTATAAGGCGTTTACACTCTTTGTTTTATGAGGACCTCAGCATGGTCCGTGTAAACCATATACGTCCTCAGAATGCTGGTGTGTACTCAGGTCAAAAGTCCAAATAAAACATATCCACCAACACACACACACACACACACACACTCTGCACCACGGTGATAATACGCTGGTGTCACCGCTCCCCGGTTATGGGAGCAGCAGAGGCTAATAAACGGCCGATGCTCGCCATCCGGGGGATTCCCAGGTAATCAGGGAGGCGAATTACTCGCTGCATTAACTGGTGTGTTCTGGGCTGCTTCTGATATTCCTCCAGACTAATGGATTTATAAATAAAACACACAGACTGTGGATGGTTGTTCAGAGGAGGAAGAGGAGGAAGAGGAGGCAAACAGCCACCATGGGAACAAGAACGAAGACCCAACAACACACCTGGTGTCCGTGCAGACACAAGTGTTGTAGTTGGAGGTAAACAGACCAACACCTTCTGCAGAGGCAGCTTTAACACATGAAGCATAGACTTCTATACAACCAGAGGAGTCGCCCCCTGGTGGTCAGGAGAGAGAATGCAGCTTTAACACATGAAGCATAGACTTCTATACAACCAGAGGAGTCGCCCCCTGGTGGTCAGGAGAGAGAATGCAGCTTTAACACATGAAGCATAGACTTCTATACAACCAGAGGAGTCGCCCCCTGGTGGTCAGGAGAGATAATGCAGCTTTAACACATGAAGCATAGACTTCTATACAACCGGTGGAGTCGCCACCTGGTGGTGGACCCTGGTGGTGGACCCTGGTGGTCATTAGATAGAAGACTCTTCAGTATTGGCTTCACTTATCAAACCCCGAGTAGTAGCTCAGGAGATCTGTTGACACTTCTGCTTTATTCCAGCGATACATTCATGAATATTTTTTTCTGCAGCAAATTCAGAAGACGTGAAGCTTCTTGGTAAGTTCCTGCTCTTTGAAGCTGAACCTGCTTCCCAACAACTGGGCCTGTGTTTGTGCTCCTGCAGTGAAGGGAACCAGCACACTGTGATCGTGCAGCCTCTGGTGAGGACTCTGGTTTGGTAAATACTGCTGACATTGTCAGGACTTAGAAAACAGTTTAATTCCGCAGCCAGCAGCTCTTCACGCCCCGCGTGGCTTCACTCGAGCACTCGGCACGGCAAACAGCTCGGAGACGTTACTCCCCTCCTGCCAACCCGCCGTTCAGATGGTATTAAGAGGCCCGGTTACCCCGTCAGCATTCTCAACCTCTGAAGGAACCACGAGCAAATATCTCACAGCGGTTTTCCCCTCACAATCCTGCTGATTCAGAGATAATAAGGCGGCTTCCTGAGGGGGTCTTGTGAAACGTGTCTATTCAAAAAGCTGCAGAATAATACGAAATAAATAAATAACCCGGATCCGAATGCCCCTCTGAGACGCCACGGTTTCTTCCCTGCGTTTGCAGTTCAGCTTTTATTTCAGGTCCGAGCACGAACCCACCCCGTCGTAAACGCTCTGCACCTCATGTCGAGGTCTGGGTTGATCAAAGGAGTCCAAACTCAGGGATTCATCCAACAACCAACTGCTTTTTTCTTATTCCGGGCCGACTATGGAGGACGTTTTGGACCCAAAAAATAAAGAAGCCTACATCCTGCTGAGATCGACTCATTTATATTGAATTCAATCGGTGGGACTGCGTGGTTCAACACGAGCGTCCATCCCAACGAGGGCGAGCATCGACCCCACGAGCTGGTTTGGATCTCACAGATCTGTGGAGACGAGGCCTTCGCATTAAAGTGTCCACGTCAACCTGTCGACATCCGCAGAAGAACAACACGTCACACGGAGCGGTTGTGCGTCGGCTGTACTTTTTATACTGTGGCGTAAAAAGTTCTATACTACAGTATAAAATGTTTTATACTGTAGTATAAAAAGTTGCCTATGAAAGTAGAACACATCTCTGATGTCTCATATACTTTTATCTGTATTTTTTATTGGAGATGTCAAGATATTCTATCTAAATAAAAGAGACATTTTGGAAAATATGGATTATTTTTTTCTTCTCAGATAAAACCTTCATCCGGTCCCTGTGGGTGTGTTGGATCAACGGCTGACGTTTCATTGGCTGAGCGTCTCATTCGGCATCCGATTCTTAAAGAACACGTTGCCTCACATTTGAGATGAAAGCAAAACATGCAATGTTTATTGACTGCAGTTTCATAATGTGTTTTCTTTTCATGTTCAACCCCGCTTCCGCTCCACGACAAGCCGCCGAGGATCATGGGTATTGTAGTATTTAGAGACAGAATTTGTTGTTGTTGTCAGAAACTGGAGGTCAAAACAAAAACAATATCTTGACTTGAAGTTCAACGTTAACCGAACGCAAACCTTCTTTCTCAAGAAACTACGCAGAAGACCAGACAGCAAAATACATCGGGATGAGACAACGTCATGTGACCGTAAACGACCGTAGCGAATGGCCGCCGCAGAGGACTCATGCAAAGGGTCACCCCGGTGGGGGTCTACGTGGCCCCGTAGGCCCGATGCCCGGCCTCCGGTGCTCCTCGGTACTTGTTTCCTTTCCTATGGCCACCAAAATATGAAGAAGTTTGTCATCACGGTGCAACACATGGATGAAGCGTGAGAAGAGTTTAGAGAAGAGAGAAAGTCTATCCCTGCTAATTAGTGTGTGTGAGTGTGTGTGTGTGTGTGTGTGTGTGTGTGTGGGAGAGTTTGGGGGGAACCTTCAGCAATCAATACACGGCGGATTACTCCCAAATCTGCAGATAACCCAGAAAGCACAGTTCCTCTATCAGTCCATCTGATAACATCTGGAATGAGAGGATTAACAACACCTGCTCAATGACAGACTCTCTCAATGACAGACTCTCTCAATGACAGACTCTCTCAATGACAGACTCTCTCAATGACAGACTCTCTCAATGACAGACTCTCTCAATGACAGACTCTCTCAATGACAGACTCTCTCAATGACAGACTCTCTCAATGACCAGACTCTCTCAATGACCAGACTCTCTCAATGACAGACTCTCTCAATGACAGACTCTCTCAATGACAGACTCTCTCAATGACAGACTCTCTCAATGACAGACTCTCTCAATGACAGACTCTCTCAATGACAGACTCTCTCAATGACCAGACTCTCTCAATGACAGACTCTCTCAATGACAGACTCTCTCAATGACCAGACTCTCTCAATGACCAGACTATCTCAATGACAGACTCTCTCAATGACAGACTCTCTCAATGACAGACTCTCTCAATGACAGACTCTCTCAATGACCAGACTATCTCAATGACAGACTCTCTCAATGACAGACTCTCTCAATGACAGACTCTCTCAATGACAGACTCTCTTAAGGGTTCGTGGTTACATTTGGAGTTTCAGCCCGTTGCTCATCGGCCTCACCCCTGCTTTCCACGGTTATTTGAACCCAAACGACCAAGACATTTTTTTCCATAACGTTATATTCAAGCGGTGGAAAAAGAACCATCCTTCACACAGAAACCTGCCGAAGTCATTCATCATATCAAAATGAATTAATTATGCGATTATCCTAATTATCCTCATCCACCACTAAGAGGCCATTTCATAACGATGTCTTGTAAATAATATTTTATTATCAGAGAGCGTCTGCTTATGGATTTATCTGCTTATTCCTCCACCGAGGAGACGGCTAGTTAGTCTGTCAGGAGTATTACAGTAAAACTACTAGTACTGTGTATCCATGTAGTAAAACTACTAGTACTGTGTATCCATGTAGTAAAACTACTAGTCTTGTGTATCCATGTAGTAAAACTACTAGTACTGTGTATCCATGAAGTAAAACTACTAGTACTGTGTATCCATGAAGTAAAACTCCTGTGTATCCATGAAGTAAAACTACTAGTACTGTGTATCCATGTAGTAAAACTACTAGTACTGTGTACCCATGAAGTAAAACTACTAGTACTGTGTATCCATGTAGTAAAACTACTAGTACTGTGTATCCATGTAGTAAAACTACTAGTACTGTGTATCCATGTAGTAAAACTACTAGTACTGTGTATCCATGGATCACGAGCGTCTCCCAAATGATGACGGACTCTTTGGAGTTCTACACCCCTGGATCGTCCTTCTGGATCGTCCTTTTAAACAGAACTCAGGAGGTTGAGCCCGGATCGTCTCTCCATCAGAACCCGCTGAAGGATTAAGGAGCGTGGGCGCCGCTGAGCAGGACATCATGGGTCAGAAACTCGCCACAGATCAATGATCAGAGAAACGTTGGCAACCCGTTCGGTGTCGCGTCCTTTCATAATCCTCCAGGGAGAGAGAAAACAACGCCAGCACAGAAATGTCAGGACGCCGCCTGAACTGGTGAGATGTGAGGAGTCGTGGGCCTGATCCAAATGTCAGAGAGATTATTCGGGGAGCAATCAGCAGTGCTGCATACTCATAATCTCATAATCAATTCATTTTTAAGCTCCTGTGACTCCGCGGTGCATATCTGATCTCCTTTATGTTCTACAAAGAGACGCCTTTAAGGGCGATGTAAAGACAATAGCACAATAATGTCACGTCTGACTCACAATTTGCAACTATTTTCACGTTAATAAAACGGGTTCGGCACTGGGGCCTCCACCTCGGACCAGATCGGAGCATCTGCATCCCCCAATGGGATCCAATGAGAACTAAAGAGGTCCTACCTGCTTCCCTGGAGAGCTGCATGAAGGCGTCCACCCCCTTCTCCCCGTAGCTGCCCTCCGAGGCCAGCGTGGAGACGTAGTTCCAGCCCATGGCCTTCACGATGTCCACCATCGCCTGGGCCTGGAAGCTGTCCGGAGGGACCACCCGGGAGAAGAAGTCGTACCGGCGGTCGTCGCTCAGCTCCGGGGCCGTGGATGCGTAGCTGATCTGAGGGATCTGGAGGGGCGGAGAGAGGAGGAGGTGTTAAGGATGCTGGAAGCGCGACTGATCGGTCCGATTCCCGGGAGCGTTCACGTGGAATCAGACGGGCGGTTCACAACCGCCCGTCTGATTCCACGTGAACGCTCAACAACCCCAACGAACAGTCCGGTGCAATAGTGACGCCGGGATGACGGGCAACAGGAAGTTAAAGTCTTCCGACCGTGACCAAGTTTTCCCCCTGCTCTCGACTACTAACATGAACCCAGTCTACTGTCTGACGTATTGCCCCTGAATGCAACATACGAGGAAGAGTGTTGCTGAGTGAATCTTCCCTGAATTGGTGAAAACCGAACAAAGAAAAGCCAACATTCCCGTTGCCGTCACCTTCCTGTCACAATGTCCAACCCAGAGAGAAGGGTGTGGGGACTGTGATATATTCATTAATATATGTCTGCTACTTAAACAGCACCGTGACTGACAAGTACAGATAAGACGCTGGAATAAGACAAAGCAAGGAGAATAAAGAGTAAATACATTCAAGCACTGCGACTTTAAGGTTTAGAAATAAAGAGGAAAGTCAATTCCAGAAAGAAACTTTTCTCTCTGAAGTCGGCTGATAAACAGACGTGTCTTTAAAATATGGAGCTGCAGCTTAAATGATTAAACTGTAAATGGAGTTTGGGTTCAGGTAAAGAAAGTAACTTGCTAATATGAGTAAGAAGCTGATAATAAATGTGGGAGATGAGAGCGGATTTCCTCCCGTTCGGCCGAGAAAAAGGCAAAAAAGTCGACGTATTTGTGGTAATTGCACCAAATGTGCGAGAGGTCGTGGATTATCTGATCTCTGTCCGTCAAGGTCCTCACTAATGGTCAGAATTATATCCCATCCCTCAGGAAATCCTCTGAAATATTTCCTAGATAGTTCCTCCAATTACCCTTTGATCTGCTGGGAGTGGAGACGCACTCACACTCATCTCGTGGGTTAAAAGAGCTCCGTCTGAGGAGGAGGTTAAAAACTCTGTCGATCCTCAGTTCATTACACGAGGCTAATTTATTTATTTACATTTTTTTATTGGTTGAACGAAAAAGAGAAAACACAGAACTCAATTGGCATTTCGGAAATACCGTTTTTGCAGCACAAACGTTAATAATAATAATAATAATAATAATAATCAGCAGCTCATTTCTTTTGTCTTGGTCCTTGTTTTTAACAGAAGCTCGTTGACTTTGATCGATCACAGCGGAGCAGAAACCAATCGGATCCTATTAAAGAGTTCAGGTGTTTTGTGGGAAACAAGGCAACGCCGGAGAAGACGTTGAATTATTGCCTGCAGACTTTATTGTCTCGTGCACCTATTCACACACACATGCATCACATACATGGATCATATATGTTGTGTGGTATTATTAGAGGACTGAACGGGAACACGGACCTCAGAGTCGATCACGCGTTAATTAATTTGTGAATTCAGGAAAAATCTACAGACGCAAATGGACAAAGTAGGAAAAGCAAACACAAAGTTTTCTTTCCGTCTGAAAGAAGGGTGTTTGGCGAAATAACCCCAAATCAACAAAAAAAAGTCCCCGTGTCACATTGACATTCTCTGTGTGTCACCGCTGCCTAACTCCCAGCATGCACTTTTACATTTCCCTCACGCAGCATCTTCACAGTCCATCTCTCGCCTCACACTTTGGAAACCCCGACTCCCATGCCGATGACAGCATGAATGCAGTGTCAGAAGATGAATACGGGTCTGTTGTTGCAGGAGGGGCAACAGAGGACTTGTTGCTGTGACTCTTTGGGTTCAATGTGCTGCTTGTTACTCGATAGATGGTCTGGCTGCCGTTGGAGGTCTCCGTGTCGGGGTCTCCGTGTCGGGGTCTGTTCAGGTCCACCAGGGTCTTGATCGGCCCGCTTAACATCTAATCATCACTTTGCTCTGGTTTCTCTTTCTCTTAACACTCGGCTGGCGGTCTGTAGTGGATCAAGTAATTAGACCCCTCTTCTGTATCTTCGTTGCCGTCTTGTGTCTCTTTGTGGTCGTTTTGTAGCTCTTTGTAATTGTTTTGGTCCTTTTTTAAATTACGTTGTGTGTCTTTGTTGTCTCTTTTCTCTCTGTGGTCATTTTGAGTCTAACTGGTTGGCCTTTGTCTCTTATGGTGACATTTCGTAGCTAAAGGCCACGGAGCGGGGGGGAAGGGGGGGAGGGGGGGGGGAATAATCTGGATCCCTGAGCCTGGTAGACTCGCTCATCCATTCATGCATGAAGTGCATTCAGCAGTTCACAGTTGCATATTTTGTTCCGAAACTACAGTAGCATGTAAATCATGAAGTCCTTCTTTCACTTCCTCTTAGTGACTCTGAGACGCCCTCTGGCTCTCTCTGGGAGGAAAGTGGCCTCAGAAACTACTGTGTGTGTGTGTGTGTGTGTGTGTGTGTGTGTGTGCAAACATCAACCCGCTGCATACACATGGCAGCAGGTTGATGGTGTTTTCATGCTGCAGGCCTCCACCTCAGCTTTGACAAAAAACAAACCTGCATTATGTGTTTGTGTGTGTGTCTGTGTGTGTGTGTGTGTGTGTGTGTGTGTGTGTGCCTGTGTGCGTGCATGAGTCACATCTGCATATTTATGTGCTTGCCTGCTCTCCGCTGAGCTCTGCGAGGTTTGTGCAACAGTAGGTTTGTGTTTTTGTGACTGTGTGTGTGTGTGTGTGTGTGTGTGGGCATGGCGCAGCATCTATCACTGCCGGCCAGATGAGGTGGCCCTTGTGACACCTGGAGTCAGGAGCCATAAAAGCCTCCCCCGTTCCAGCGATACGTTTCAAGGACACGGACCTGCAGCAGCCAGACCTTCATCACTCTGACGGTGACTGTAGCATCACGCCGGCTCTGCAGAAACCTGGAAGACGTTCATTCTACTCTCCGGCATCAAAGGGTTACGCATCACAGCATCACAGCATATGTAGAACATCTGAAGCATGAACGAGACTTACAGCAACTGTTTCTCACCTTTATTCACCTGACAAGCCTCTTCTATGCCTTCCCATGAGATCATGTTGGTCCATGACAGGTGGAAACCGTTTTATTGAGGGAAGCCAATTCTGACCACCAGGGGGCGACTCCTCTGGTTGTATAGAAGTCTATATAAATGACTCTACTTCTCTTTTGATGTATTCCCTCAGTAAACATTGTAAACATGAGTTTATGTCTCAATCTCTAGTTTCAAGTCTTCTTCAATACAGCATGATGTTCATTTAGTAAATTATGCTCATTTATGCTGTGTTCACACCGAACGCGACGCGAATTTTTCGCGCGACCAGATTACATGTAAAGTCAATGCACAGACGCGTTTGGTTGCGACAGACGCAAAATTTCGCCGGGCGGCGCGTTAGACGCGTTTGGCGCGGCGCGTTTGACGCGAAATTCGCGTGAGTTGAAATTTTCCAACTCGGGCGAAAAATCGCTTGGCGAAAGCCAATCAGCGTTGAGAAGCTCTGCGCGTCATCACCGCCGTCCTGCTGGTTTGAATCAAACGGCTGCTGATCCACCTGAAGCAGCGCTGGCAGCGGCCGTCATTCAGACGCTGTTGTGCGGCTACGGATGATATTATGAACCCGGACACGGGGGCGTTTGATGGTCCGACATTAGAGGGACTTCCACAAGAAGGTTAAAGCAGAACTAGTGGTTAGTTTAATGGTGGATGGGGGAAACGGTACTGTTTTTACGGAGATAAGCCACGGAGATAAGCCCCGCCCCCTTTCAGACGCGTTAAAGCGAATTTGCGTTGACGGGAATTAACCACATAAAGTCGAGCGAGTAAACTCACGCGAGTAACGCAGCGCGAAATTTCGTGTCGCGTTCGGTGTGAACACAGCATTAGAGTCAAACAGACCATAAAGCAGGGGATGCTTTAGGGGCGGGGCTACCAGGTGATTGACAGGTCGACACCAGAGATGAAACCTATAAATTAATCGTTAAAGAGACGCCGCAGAGTCGTCGTGTTTCTAAGTTTTCCTCAAGTCATCCATGGGAACACTGCGATCCCCAAACAGACGTAAGACCATGATGACGGTGAGCTGAGGCTCTTCAGAGCCCGTCAACATGTCCTCGGGCAGCAGGAGCAGCTTGATGGTCTTTTTCTGGAGGCGTCGCCGTCGTACGGCGGAGAAAACACACGGAAAGAAATACAGTAAATATATATATAAATAAAAAAGATTGACTGGATCATTAGAGAGGAGGATGACTCCACATCATCTCCAGGGTCCATTAGCGTTCCCTCGGTGAAGCCCACTGAGGAAGCTCACATCACAGGCCAGCAGTGAGACAAATGACGAGCCAGACGAGGAGGAGAGGGAATAAAAAGCCAATGAAGGGGGCGACAGGTAGGAGTCCCGTTCATCCAACGTGAGCCTGAGAGCCCCCGAGCGACGGTGTGATGATGATGATGATGATGATGATGCACGGCTTTCTCTTCAGGAGGCAGCTAGTCGTCCGAGTGCACTTGTTCTGTAGCGACGTTACATTTTGATTGGCCCATTCAATCCAGTTGACAACCTTCGATGTGCAAAGCCATCTCCTTTCTGCATCCCCCCCCTCCCCCCCTCCCCCGCCTGCCTCTCTGTAGTCTATTAATTCAGAAGCTGAATCCTCCGGTGGCTGCAGGAGAGAGAGAGAGGAAGGTTTTTGGGTAAATCCCCGGTGAGCTTGTGCAGCACACTGGTGTTCCTGGGTCGTCTGAGGGGGCTGCGGTGGTCGTCACTGTGGAGGAAGCCCACATGGTGAGACCACCTGGGGGGGGGGGGGGGGGGGGGGGGGGGTGCATCCCCTCCAGTTATTTTCTGGAGCTCCATTGTCAGCAGGAAAAACGGACTCAATTTCCTCAACTCGGAGCCTTGAGGTCCTCGGCGACAATAAGTGAGGAAATGGAATAAGAGGAACTCGGTGCTGCTCAGCTTTGAAAGCTGGGTCGCTGACGTGCACACGGACACACGGACGTGCACACGGATGTGCATGCACCCCCAGAATATTTGTTGGGGGTGAGTGGTCACTTTTTTGACTTCTGACATAAACCGTCACATTACAAACAAAGAACTCTACATGGAGAAGATTTCACGATGTTTAACACCCATTCACCCCCGATGGGAGGGGCTACCCGCCATCAGGACTCACTCCATTCACACCATTCACCATTCACAGGTGCAATTTGGGGTTTAAAGACACATTGACATGGACTAGCGTGGGCCGGGGATCGAACCGCCGATACTTTGACTGAAGGATCCAGGGTCTAGAAATCCCCAGAGTCCCCAACTGGTGCCCAGCGAGGACTCTGTCAGAATCAGAAAACTGAAAACATGGAGGCTCGTGCAGCTCGTCCACTCAGCACTACGGTGATTTGATGAATTGCACTTCGGTTTAAATTAGAGACGCGCGGCGAAGACTTTTAATTAGCGGCTCGGGAGGCTTTGTGAAAAGCTGCAGAGGTGCCGCGCAAATCCCGAAACCCCCCCGCGACCTTCAGCCGGTCCACGGGTAGGCCGGGTCACGTGACCTCGGCTTTTGCTTTGAGCTTCGTTTTGAACTACACAATTTGATAATTACAGAGAGCTCCATCCTGATTGCATGAAATGTGACTTTTAATGTGGCGAGGCGAGAGATCAGGGTAAGAAACCAGTGGAGGGATTTCTCCTCCCAACAATTAGCGGATCCAGAACGTGACTGGAGATTATTATTATTATTATACCCAACCCCGCCCCCTTATTGCAGAGCTTTATCCCAGACAGCAACCTCCAGTTCTGTTGAGTGAAACCGGTGCAGAAGTCTCTCTCTACTGACCAGCAGGGGGCGACTCCTGTCCGATCCTATAGAAGTCTATGAGGACAGGACTTCTCTGGGTTTCTTCCCTGCACCGCCGTCCAGTCGGCGCCAGATGTGCGGCGTCGGCCCGTCAGCCCCGTTTGGCTCAACGATGACAGTCCTGTTCACGCCGGACCAGATGTGGCCGCCACCGGCTCGTTAACAGCTGAGCGATGAGGAGCGGCGGGGAAGAGAGACGTCAGCTGTGGATGTAGTGACGTAACACACCGTGTGTTAGCTAATTAGCTAGTTAGCACGCAAACTGGCTAACCGTTAGCACGTTAGCATTCAGCTCACAGCGCGGCGCCGTTTATTTCCACAGTTTCATCCATTGCAGTGAGAGTTCATCTCCTCGGGCAGCAGCAAGCAGAAGTACTGTCGCTATGGTTACCTGCGGTTCGACATGCCTTGTGTTCTGATGTGTAAAAAAAAAGAAAAAAAAGAGGTGAAACTTAAAATGTGTTCTGCTTCAAAAGACACCTTCCATTCACAAAATGACTCATTTCATACGTCGCAGCGTTCTACACCCTTCCACCTGTTTCTGCACCCAGAACCTCTGACCCCCCCCCCCCGACGAGCACTTCCTGCCCATCGAAGTGGACCCAAAGGCCAAAGGGCGTGACCAACGCCAGCTGTCACGAATCACACAGACAAACAATCACTTAATGGACGGCGGCGTTCGGCAGAAGGTCAATAAACTGAGTCGTCCGCTCGCAAATGTCAGATGGAAATGTCAATAACGAGTTCGGGCCGTTTCTCTCTTCCTGAAGGACTTCGTCTTCTTTCTTATTCCGCTCAGCAACAGGAGCTTCTGGGCCCTCGGATCGATTTTGGATCCCTCTGTCCCATTGTCATTCCCGCTCTTCCTCCTTCCTCCTCCTCCTCCTCCGTCAATCCCTCTGCTGTTGATTGCTTCCCCCTCTTCCTCCCCCTCCTCTTCCTCCCCCACCTTTCTATTGCCATCTCTCTTGGATCAATGCAGCTTTGGTCGCCGTCACCTTGCAGCTCGGGTCATGTGTTGCCCCCCCCCCCCAGGTCTCGGATCAATGAGGGTTTATCCGTTGTCACATTGTGGCGCAGGCTGTGTTTTATTGGAGCTGTCAAGGTGCTGACCTTTCCGTGTCCGGGGGAAGAGAGAGGGATGCCGGCAAGATGGAGGCAGAGAGGGAGGACCGATGAGTCCAATCCATCAACCGGTTCAGAGGGTTAGGGTTTTGGTCGCTGCCATACTTTGGACTTTTAGCTCCTTGTTTCATATTTCTCATGTCACTCAATTGGATTTGGATTTGTTTCTGTTTCTTCTCCTGGTTTTTGGATTCATGTGATAAATGATGATCGGAGATCTAGAGAGACCGGATGTCTGGAGATTTACAAACGCAAACGTGACAGGCCAATGGAAACAGGCCAATGGAAACAGGCTAATAGAAACAGGCCAATAGAAACAGGCCAATAGAAACAGGCCAATGGAAACAGGCCA
>CM042222.1:27204175-27221675 GCA_023566465.1 Cottus gobio
ATTTATAGACATTACGATCTTCTGGTGTCTTTCTACTTCACAGACATGAAACCAACACACTCTGAGAACACAGTTATACTCTATTTGCCAAAACGCACAATCAAAAACACACACACTCTCCCACATGACAGAAGGTGAGTTAAATTGATTACAAGAGCGAATCCTCACCATATGTGCCGTGTTTGCCCATCAGAGTGAGACATCGCGGCGGAACAGATTTAAAGACGTCTCGTAAAACAAAAACAGAACAAACATGTCTTCTGCATCCCGTTTACGAGGGCCATGATGACGTCATCATTACGGCAGCAGGGAACAGCGGTTTGAAGCTCTAATGAAACGTGCAGAAACGGGGTCAATCAGAGGATCGGTGGTTCGATCCCCGGCTCCGCTGGTTCACGTCGACGTGTCCTTGAGAAAGACTCTTAACCAAAGTTTGCTCCCCGTTGCTGCGTCTACGGTGCATACAAATGAACAGATTTAATGTAATGAAAAGATGTGTGGGGCCCACGGGAGCGCTCGTTTTCCTGCCCGGCATGTTTCTGTCCGCTGAAGCAGGCGTGTTGTGTTTCTGTAAAAAGAAAGCGTAGAAGAGATGCAGGTCGCTCGCTGTGCACACCAGAGCGTGCATGTGTTTTTTCCGGCGAGGTCGAGGCTCGTGCCGGCTCACATAATTGCACGCTGACTTCCTGTTCATGCCTCCCGCCGGTCCCGCCTCCCGATCAAACACTCAGCTGTAGGCTTCTGTCTGGGGATTAAGCCCGTGGGAACAGGTGGGTCTGATGAGCAGATTAAACAAAGAGGGTCGGGGGCACTGAAGGGAAAGCTGTTCTTCTTCTTCCTCCGTCTACCTGATCTTAAACAGTTCCTCCTGTTCTGGTCTCTTTGACCAGAGTCGCTTCTTGACTCGTGAACAGATTCCCGGGAGAGGAACAAACAGCTGAAGCCGTGTGACCGAGTGTGAATCAAAGGAACCCGGAAAACACGCTCCAAAGAAATAACAACTAACTCTGTGTTCCTGACCGGAGAAGCAGCGACTCGTCCCTGCAGAGCCGTCGGGTTCCTCCAGGTGAGATTCAAAAGATTTAAAAGTGTTTTTAGAGTTCACGTTTCTTACACCTGGAGCCTCCACTGCCTTTTCTTTTTAGTGAATACAATGTAAAATAAGGTGATAACATGCACGATAGCGTGACATTCATGCAAACATGGAGAAAAATATATGGATGTGTGTTTCACATAAGAACTGATTTGTCTGTTCCTTCCCCTTCAGGGTTCTCTGGTTGGAAACCACTGGAATCATTTAGTTAGTAGTTAAACTGGTTCAACCTAAAGAGTTCACCTAATATAACATAAATACACCAGAAAGCAAACGTTTTCTAAATTTGTACACCCACCCAATATGGAATTCACTTTTCAAAAACGGACCTATTTTTTGTCACGATCCCCGAAATTCAGTAGCAGAAATGTAAGTCTAAAACAAAACAATTGATGCCACGTAATTTAACCTTTAGCTCCCTTAGTTAACCATTGACTCCCTAAGTTAGCGTTACCTCCCTTAGTTAGCCGTTAGCTCCCTCAGTTAGCCCAGCTGGAACGTGCTGCCCACCGGCTGCTAACAGCTAACGCTGAAAAGATCCTCCGGAGTTGTTTCCTTCTGCACGACTCTCCCCGTGAGCCGTGACGTGAAGCTGATCTTCCCGTCACGCCTCTACACGAAGAGCTAACGTCTCTCAGCAGCCTGAGCTGCAGGCGGCTAATGGCGCCGTCCTTCTTCATGTTCCCGGCTCACAGCGGCGGCCTAGCAGAGACTTTGAGTCCAGACAGATTAAATATCAAACGGCCGATCATCCGCTGAGAGACGGCGGAGAGACGGCCGGGAGCTCCTAATGAAGAGAGAGGACTCTTTATACCGGCGCCTCGCCGGCGACAGGCAGCGGCAGGCGGGAGCTCACAGATACGACCTCGTTTTAGCTTCGCACAAAGGAAACACCTGCAGAACAGTTGGTGTTCTGCAGGAGCTCTTAACACAGGAAGTCTCCGAGCAGATGTCCAGCTGGACACCTTCATGGTGTTTCTACTGGTGCTTAAAGACGAAGCACTGCAAAGAGGTTTTACTGGTGATTTGACTTCCAGCTGTGCCGCCGCCTCACGGGAAGGCGTAAGAACAGCACGGCCCTTAGAAGGACGCTTCATGTGCATTTTAACGCCACATCGTTAACGTAATAGCGATAATGTTTCTGCAGACTAGTACTGGGGTTTAGGAAACAGCTCAAAATAAGTGAGTAACGTAAGTACGGATATGTCGTGTTCGGGTCCACAAAAATAGAACCGAATAGATGGTTCATATGTTTTATATCAAAATCAAAGCAAACACAATTACAAATGTAATCACACTATGTGGTACAAAATAATATTCCATGGAAGAGACCTAAAGCTTTTTCTTGTTTTAATCCTGTGATGTGTTCAAGAGGAAATATATGTATGAGTCATTTTCAGCTGCAAGACACATTTCTGAAAAACATAAAATACAAATGAATCAGTGATCATTTTGATAATTGATCGGCCATTTTTTCCCCCAAAGCAATAATACTAAACATTTGTTTCTGCCTCTTGATTGTGAGATGTCGGCGATGCAAATAAACAGTGTGATTTTTTTTTTTAAATGTACTGCTTTTTGACATTTATTAGGCCAAACAATAAATAAATAAATGTAAAAATAAAATATGGGCAGATTAATTGATAATAAATGTGAGCTGCAGCCCTGGCCATAACGCTGGCTGATGGCTCTGAGTTATATCGCTTCCATTCGCAGATCAATCACACATTTGCAGGCAGAATAATGCATGCAGTGAATATAATATTGGTTTCCAGAGTCACGAACAGGAAGCGCCCGTTTGCTCCCGACCGTTAAACTCATTCCCAAAAACAACTTTCCACCGAGTTGGACCTCGGGAACTCAAACTTTAAGCATGAATTATGAATTGCTTCTCTGTAATACGAAAGAGAAAACAGTAATGACGAGTTATTGCATTACCACACATCCAACGTCTGGCTGACGAATGAACGCGTCGCCCGCGGAGACTAATGATGTTTCTGCTTCGCCGTGAGCCCCATCAGGCCTTCGGTCTGGAGCTAAATCAACAACGCCGCCGATAACGGGGGGAAGTCCTGCGCTGTCGGCTCGGAGCGGAGGAGGAGGTGCTAGAGGAGGAGGTGGGGGGAGGTGGAGGTGGAGAAGTGAAACTCTCTCCGTCTTCCTTGGCCGGCTACGCTGGCACAGCTCCCGTGGAGTCGGGACGAGGCTTTGGCACCGACCGGCTCTTTGGGGGGAATTGGCTCTAAAGTGGAACTGATGTGCTAATTCCTCTCCGTTAAATGAGGAGTCTCCCCCGGTGGGGCGCTCAGGGGGGGAGGAGCTCCTCCCGTCTAAGTGAGCTATTTAAACAAGCAGAGCGGAGGAGGTGGAGGCATCGCTCCACAAGCCCGGGAGGGGAGGAGGTGTGTGGTTAGGGTGGGTGGAGGGCCCGAGTTCATGGACACATGAGGGACGCTTCTCACAGGAAGACCAGTGGACGGGTGAATGCACCCTTCATCCTCCTCCATCACCCTCCATCCCCCTCATCACCCTTCATCCTCCTCCATCACCCTCCATCCCCCTCATCACCCTTCATCCTCCTTCATCCTCCTCCATCCCCCTCATCACCCTTCATCCCCCTCCATCACCCTCCATCCCCCTCATCACCCGTCATCCCCCTCCATCTTCCCCTATCCCCCTCCATCACCCTCCATCCTCCTCCATCACCCTCCATCACCCGTCATCCCCCTCCATCTTCCCCTATCCCCCTCCATCACCCTCCATCCTCCTCCATCACCCTCCATCACCCTCCATCCCCCTCCATCCCCCTCCATCTTCCCCTATCCCCCTCCATCACCCTTCATCCCCCCATATTTGGACTCTGCTGTCAGCTGCACTTCTCCTGCTCTTCGTTAGCCTCGCCGGCGAGCCGACGGGAACAGGGTGAGATCCACCATCTGTACCCGACTCACTGCACTCATTAACCACGCCAGCATCACACACACACACACACACACACACACACACACACACACACACACACACACACACACACACACACACACACACACACACACACACACACGCACACACACACACACGCGCACACACACGCGCACACACACACACGAGGTGTGAGGACCACCTGCTTTCTTCTCACACTAAAAGCAGCCGCTGCTGACGTAGTCCTGCGTCTGAAGGGTGATTCCAGCGTGAGTCATCCTCCATTAATAATGTGCAGCATCATTCTCCTGAAGAGGGAACTATTGTTATGGTTTCTGCCATCAGCATCAGTTGGATGTTTAAAAAGGAAAACGGCATTGAACATGAACATTTTAATGACGAATGACTTTTGAAGAGACAGAAAGATGGAAGGACTTTTTCTCTTTACTTCATATATTAATTATTTTTCCTTTTCAGTTCCACATTTCAATTGAAGTAAAAAATGTCTCTTCACTTCTTCAAATTGCCATTAGACAGAATCCATTTTTCATTTCTGTATTTATATAACCTGTTTGTCGTTTCTCATATTAGGGTTGACTATCGTAAATATGATAATATATTAATACTTCACTTGCTATTCCCCCTTTTCATTTAATATCTGGGTAAACGATGCTCCATACATCTGCTTTGTAAACACAAGTTGTGAAAAATACCTTTTTGGGGAATTTCTCTTCTGTCCAAGAAGCATTGAATTTCTGTAAAAAGAATATTTTCATAAAAACGCAAAACAATGTCACGAGAGCAACGTAAAACCATCTCCGGTAATGATAATTGCCGATAAGGAATGTATCCTTACATTAAGATGGAAATGTCGTCCCACCGTAACTTGAGTCGGCTTTGTTTCCCAATACTCTTATTAACGTAAGATAATTAACATAAGATTACGTAATGTAAGATTACGTAATGTAACGTAAAGATTACGTAACATACGATTAGCTGACAGGCTAATCGGCAGCTGACAGGAGGAGACTGGACAAACTGGTAAAGAAGGCCAGCAGTGTGCTGGGGTGTCCTCTGGATACTGTGGAGGTGGTGGGAGACAGGAGGATGATGGCCAAGCTCTCATCCCTGATGAACCACGCCTCCCACCCCATGCAGGACACCCTGGCAGCGCTGCACAGCTCCTTCAGCCACCGGCTGATTCACCCCCGGTGTGTGAAGGAGAGGTACCGCAAGTCCTTCCTCCCTGCTGCTGTCAGGCTGCACAACAAGCTGACCTCCCAGTAGCCCACACACATTCAACTCTCAATACTTGAACACTTTTTATCACTCTGGTCACTTTAATCCATTCTGGTGCAATATTTTGTAATATTTTGTAATTTGTATATTCAAGATTCTACTGTACATTCAATTTCTTCTCTACTGTTTATTTTATTATGTGTATTACTGTTTATTACTGTTTATCTATATTACTTGATTTTTTATCTTTACGTACTGAGCAATGCTGCTGTAATCCTGTAATTTCCCCACTGCGGGACTAATAAAGGATTATCTTATCTTATCTTATTATGTAACAAAATCTTACGTTACGTACGGTTACGTAACGTAAGATTACGTAAGGTACGATAATGCAACTTTCACTTAAGTTGCTTAAGTTCCCTTTACAGTACTGTACTGTAATATAAAGTAGAATGCTGTGATCTGTCCCTGCATCTTTCACCAGATATGCATGCTGGTTATGAACGTTATAAAAAGGGAAGGTGAGTCGTTACAATGTGGAACATTGAGCCGTGCATGTTCTCGATCCAAACTTTTCTGGAAAACTCAACAAATCATTTACAAGAATAGCTACAACTAATCATACTGCGTGTGTGTGTGGGCAACAGTACAATGTACAGAGATGTTCATTAATTTAGCTTTTCTTTTTCAGCAGTTCCCTGGCGTTCCAACTCGTTACCTGAGTGCACTTGAATTTAATTTGAGAACGTCTGGTTTGATGAAGAGGAGACGGAGCCCTCGTCTGTGTTGCAGGTTTGTGGTGGAGGCTGATAAGACAGATGTGTTTTGGAGTGAAACAGAATGTGCAGAGTGCAGCTGAAACAAATGAGATCTATGCCGGCTGATAATCATCATCTGGATTCTCCGCGCCGGGCTCGTTGCATGAACAAAAGCAGGTGTTGCCAAGAATCTGTAACCTCAGCATTAATCACTCCGCAATACCTGACTAAGAGCTTGTAGAAGCAGCGCTGCAGGCCAGCACTGCACTCGAGGTGACTGCGCTAACAAGTAACCGGTGGAGGGAGTAATACCTGCTGCATTCATTAAGCACTGGAATGGGCCACAAGCTTGTTTGTGATGGGCCTCGACTTGACAAGGCTACCTGAATGGTTTAATGAGCCCAGGTCTGTGGGTGAGAATACATTATCATAATTAGGTCCTGAGATACAAAAAATAAAGGTTTAAGACTCCGCAGCGCCAAACTGTAATAAGTCTCTTCTCCACATTTACTTTACAACCTTGCAGCTCCTTGTGTGAACAACAGCCTGCCAATGGGGAGGAAGGGAAGGGTTAAATAACCCTCCAGACCGCTAAAAAACATTCAATACACAGACAGTCATTAGTCAAGTAAAAAGCATGAAAACAAGTTCAGTGTCTATTGTGTGATGGTCTTGCAGAAGCTATTTAGCAATTTAGCCATAAAAAAAGCTAATTTGTCTGCATTTCTTTGCTGCAGTGTCTTGCACCAGTAACATGCTGAATTGTAGTCAAGCTATTTGAGCGACTGTGGTTAGCAGGTCCGTCTTTCAATCGGAGGATCGGTGGTTCGATCCCCGGCTCCGCAAGTCCATGTTGTTGTGTCCTTGAGCAAGACACTTAACCCTCATTGCTCACCGTTGCTGTGTTTACGGTCTACTGTATAGCATGTAAGTCGCTTTGGATAAAAGCCTCAGATAAATGTAATGAAATGTAAAAAATGCCGTCCCTGATTTAGAGTTCAGCCTTCAAATATCACACAAGGTTCTGCCCTGAACAATCAAACCTGCTTTGTACTTGATTAACTGCCTGAGTTTATGAGCCATCCATTCACCATTATCTAAAAATGTAATTAAGCTTGTCAAGAGGACTGAGAAGTAGAGAAGTAGAGCGGTATATCATCTGCATAATAGTTGAGGCAGACCAGAGAAACAAAGTCCTAACATCACGATACCAGAACAAAAAAAGATGCCACATGCCACCATGTCTATACCACATACCACCATGTTTATACCACATACCACCATGTTTATACAACATACTACCATGTCTATACCACATGCCACCATGTTTATACCACATACCACCATGCTTATACAACATACCACCATGTCTATACCACATACCACCATGTTTATACAACATACCACCATGTCTATACCACATGCCACCATGTCTATACCACATACCACCATGTCTATACCACATACCACCATGTCTATACCACATACCACCATGTTTATACAACATACCACCATGTCTATACCACATGCCACCATGTCTATACCACATACCACCATGTTTATACCACATACCACCATGTTTATACCACATACCACCATGCTTATACAACATACCACCATGTCTATACCACATACCACCATGTTTATACAACATACCACCATGTCTATACCACATGCCACCATGTCTATACCACATACCACCATGTCTATACCACATACCACCATGTTTATACCACATACCACCATGCTTATACAACATACCACCATGTCTATACCACATACCACCATGTTTATACAACATACCACCATGTCTATACCACATACCACCATGTTTATACAACATACCACCATGTCTATACCACATACCACCATGTTTATACAACATACCACCATGTCTATACCACATACCACCATGTTTATACCACATACCACCATGTCTATACCACATACCACCATGTTTATACCACATACCACCATGTCTATACCACATACCACCATGTTTATACCACATACCACCATGTCTATATGACATACCACCATGTCTATACCACATACCACCATGTTTATACCACATACCACCATGTCTATACCACATACCACCATGTCTATACCACATACCACCATGTTTATACCACATACCACCATGTCTATACGACATACCACCATGTCTATACCACATACCACCATGTCTATACCACATACCACCATGTTTATACCACATACCACCATGTCTATACCACATACATTACATTACATTACATTTCATTTAGCTGACGCTTTTATCCAAAGCGACTTACAATAAGTGCATTCTACGGTTACATACAAGAATCAGAACAACAAGAATCAAGAAGGTACAATTTCGACAAAAAGTTCAACTACAAAGTGCTATCAGTAAGAGCCATTTCAGTGCTACTAAAGTGCTACTTCCTTTATTCAAGGTATAGTCGGAAAAGATGTGTTTTTAGTTTGCGACGGAAGATGTAGAGACTTTCTGCTGTTCTGATGTCAATGGGGAGCTCATTCCACCATCGAGGAGCCAGGACAGAGAACAGTCGAGACTTTGTGGAGTGTTTAGCTCGCAGTGACGGAGCTACAAGCCGATTGGCAGAAGCCGAGCGGAGCGCACGAGTTGGGGTGTAAGGTTTTACCATGTCCTGGATGTAGACTGGACCAGATCTGTTCGTTGCACGGTACGCCAGTACCAATGTTTTGAAGCGGATGCGGGCGGCCACCGGTAACCAGTGAAGGTCGTGGAGGAGCGGAGTAGTGTGGGTGAATTTCGGGAGGTTAAAGACCAGTCGAGCTGCTGCATTCTGGATGAGCTGCAACGGTCGGATGGCACCAGCAGGTAGACCCGCCAGGAGGGAGTTGCAGTAGTCTAGGCGCGAGATGACCAGAGCCTGGACGAGAACCTGTGCCGCCTTCTGGGTGAGAAGTGGACGTATTCTCCTGATGTTGTGCAGCATGAATCTACAGGAACGAGTTGTTGCGGTAATGTTGGCAGTCAGGGAGAGTTGACTGTCAAGGGTCACACCGAGGTTCCTGGCAGTCGGGGTCGGGGCCAAGACTGAGTTGTTGAAAGTAATCGTCAGGTTGTGAGTGGGGGAGACTTTTCCTGGAAGGAAAAGTAATTCCGTCTTGTCAGGGTTAATTTTCAGGTGGTGTGCGGACATCCATTGTGAAATGTCAGTCAGACAAGCAGAGATTCGTGCTGCTATCTGTGTTTCCGATTGTGGAAACGAGAGGATCAGTTGGGTGTCATCAGCATAGCTATGGTAGGAAAAGCCATGCGAGCGAATGACGGAGCCAAGAGAGTTGGTGTACAGGGAGAAGAGGAGAGGACCGAGGACTGAGCCTTGAGGGACCCCAGTAGTGAGAGGACAAGGTTCAGACACAGATCCTCTCCAGGTTACCCGGTAGGTCCGATCACTGAGGTAGGATGAGAGGAGGGAGAGCGCAGTGCCTGAGATACCCAGGTCCTGGAGGGAGGAGATGAGGATCTGGTGGTTCACTGTGTCAAAGGCAGCAGAAAGGTCCAGAAGGATAAGGACAGAGGAGAGAGAGGCTTCTCTCGCAGTGTGAAGCTGCTCTGAGACAGCAAGGAGGGCAGTCTCTGTTGAGTGGCCTGCCTTGAATCCAGACTGGTGAGGGTCCAGAAGGTTGTTCTGGTGGAGGAAGGAGGAGACTTGGTTGAAGATAGCTCGCTCCAGGGTTTTGGAAAGAAAGGGAAGGAGAGAGACAGGTCTGTAGTTGTTGACTTCTGACGGGTCGAGAGTGGGTTTCTTCAGGAGAGGGTTAACTCTTGCCTCCTTCAGAGAGTTAGGGAAACAACCAGTTGAGAGGGAGGTGTTAATTAGATGGGTGAGAAAGGGAAGAAGGTCAGGAGCAATAGACTGGAGGATGTGAGATGGGATGGGGTCAAGGGGGCAGGTGGTTGGGCGGGCAGAGGATACCAAGGTAAGAACTTGGTTGGGGGACAGAGGGGTGAAAGAGGAAAGTGAAGGGGAGGCGGATAATGTTAATGGAGATGTAGTTATGGGCAGGGGATCAGTGAATGAGGAGCGTATGTCATCTATCTTTTTAGTAAAGTAGTCGACAAAGTGGTTCGGTAGAAGGGTGGAGGGAGGAGGAGGACAGGGGGGGTCTAGGAGGTTGGAAAAAATGGAGAAGAGTTTTTTGGGGTTAGAGAAAGAAGATTCAATTCTGGATTGGTAGAACAGGCTTTTGGCTGCAGAGATAGAGGCAGAGAAGGAGGCGAGAAGAGAGTGATAGGCGTGCAGGTCGTCTGCGTGTTTGGATTTTCGCCATTTCCTTTCCGATGCTCGCAAAGTGGCTCTCTGGGCACGGACCGGGTCTGACAACCACGGAGCCGGAGAGGAATTGCGAACCTTACGTGTCGTAAGAGGACAGAGAGAATCAAGAGAGGAGGACAGAGTAGAGAGGAGAGTGTCTGTGGCACAGTTAGGATGCATGAGTGAGAAAGAGTCAGTTGAAGGAAGGGATGTCAGAACAGACGAGGCCAGAGAGGAGGAAGAGAGGGAGCGAATGTTGCGACGGATAGGTGCAGAGTCTGTTGCTGTGGGAGGGTTGTCAGTTCCCAAGAGTGGGAGAGAGTAGGAGATGAAGAAGTGGTCTGAGACGTGAAGTGGAGTTACAGTGAGGTTAGATGTTGCGCAGTTTCTGGTGAAAATGTAGTCAAGATGATTTCCAGCCTTGTGAGTCGGAGGTGAAGGACTGAGTGAGAGAGCGAAGGAAGATAGTAGGAGCACCAGGTCAGATGACTTCTCGGTCTGGATGTTGAAGTCACCTAGAAGAATGAGAGGAGGGCCGTTTTCTGGGAAATTTGATAGGAGGACGTCTAATTCTTCCAAGAAGTCTCCCAGGGAACCAGGTGGACGGTAGAGAACAACAATGTTCAGTTGAACCGGATGGGTAACCGTCACAGCATGAAGCTCGAAAGACAGTGGTGTAGACAGTGGAAGCGGGTAGAGAGAAAAACTCCACCATGTTTATACCACATACCACCATGTTTATACCACATACCACCATGTCTATACTACATACCACCATGTTTATACAACATACCACCATGTCTATACCACATACCACCATGTTTATACAACATACCACCATGTCTATACCACATACCACCATGTTTATACCACATACCACCATGTCGATACAACAGCAGAACTGGTTGCATTCGGTATTTTTGCACATTTGGTATTGAGGCCTGAAACTAAACTTAACCATATTACCATTTCAGCATCGACTAGGTACCAAAGTATCGGTTCTTGTGACTCTAGTTCTAACAAACTGAAAGCTGTGAGAGACGATGCAACTAACACATTAGCATGTAGCATGTAGCACGTCCTGGTGGGGGGGGGGGGGGCTCATGCTGTGTACATGCCAGTATCACAAGTCCTCTTCTCTTCCCTGCTCTCTCAATGAAAATACACCATGCAGTGTATATAATACAAAAAGCACCCTGAAGAAGGAGTGAATGGAACAATTACTCAATTGTTCTTCAGCCCGATGCTCCAATACAAACCAGCAGTCCAGACATTTGCACAATCACAACACGTCTTCCTATCAGCTCAAAGGAGGGCTCCATCAAAAAGCCAAACAACAATAAGGACGTTAATGTCGGCAACCTCAAGTAGGGAAATACACATATTGCATGTTGTTTTGTTGTCACCCGGGACAGATAATATTAAACCCTGCCGCCTTCCCTGCGGCGCAATGTGCTGCAAGTATTTCTGAGCCTCCAGGAGCTGGATGCTTCGTGTGAAGTGAGGATGCCGTGCACCGCGGGGCGGGTCAGACGGGACGCTCAGGGGATTAAGAGCTGCTCTCTAAAAGTCCATCATGAAACCAAGTGAACTAATTCACTGCCGCCAGGCCACTGGCTGCAGCAACGAGAGCCAGGAACCGGTCCATTGAACCCGGGTTGGCTGGGAGGCGGCTCAGGGAAACCATTCACACTTTGGCTGAGGCCGAAGTGTGTAGCCAAACAATGACCTGCTGTGTGTTATCCTTGGAGAGATGTGAAGGAGAATTCATGAAGGCCGAGCAAAAGAACACCACAGTGCTGAGAGAATGCAATTATGTATTGATCAACTTTATAAAAATAAAAGAAATCTCAATGCCGTTGAAGAAAGGAAACAGAAGGACGCCTCCAAAGAAGGATGTTTTTAGTTGATCCACAGTGCACAGTTGGGAATGGCGGCCAAATGGTGCGTCTCTTTAACTATCTGTTGCTGCCACAAGGAATTGTGGGACGGCATCATCTCCTTTTCATTTGTAAAGGACGGTCCAGTGTAGGAGATGAAGGAAACACTGAAGCCCCTTCCCTTATGGTGTTTTCACACCGAACGCGACTCGAATTTTTCGCGCGACCAGATTACATGTAAAGTCAATGCGACAGACGCGAAATTTCGCCGGGCGGCGCGTTAGACGCGGCGCGTTTGACGCGAAATTCGCGTGAGTTGAAATTTTCCAACTCGGGCGAAAATTCACGTCGCGAAAGCCAATCAGCGTTGAGAAGCTCTGCGCGTCATCACCGCCGTCCTGCCGGTTTGAATCAAACAGTTGCTGATCCACCTGAAGTAGCGCTGGCAGCGGCCGTCATTCAGACGCTGTTGTGCGGCTACGGCTAATATTATGAACCCGGACACGGGGGCGTTTGATGGTCCGACATTAGAGGGACTTCCACAAGAAGGTTAAAGCAGAACTAGTGGTTAGTTTAATGGTGGATGGCGGAAACGGTACTGTTTTTACGGAGATAAGCCACGGAGATAAGCCCCGCCCGCGTTAAAGCGAATTTGCGTTGACGGAAATTAACCACATAAAGTCGAGCGAGTAAACTCACGCGAGTAACGCGACGCGAAATTTTGCGTCGCGTTCGGTGTGAACACACCATTAGCATTGAGTGAATTAGACCATCCTATCCTAGGATGAATCATACTGACTTGATCACATGACTTCCTGTAGAGCCAACAGCAGGTCAAGGTTTTCCCTCAATATCTACCCCCCCCCCCCCATATCTCCAGGTAAATATCCCCCATGTGATTAATGAACTGAATAAATACATAAATCACGAGCTGCTCATCTGGACTGAATCTCTTTGGGTCTGTTCACCTCATCCAGAGGAGAATAGAGCTGCCTCCTATTCCCATAACAACAAAGATGCAAATGGTCCACACACACACACACACGTTTGACAAAAGGACTCACACTCTCACACATTCCTGCACACACACACAGCTCCGTACCGAATGTCTCCGTCTGAGTGAAGTGTGTGTGAACACACACACGGTCAGAATGGGATACTTCCTATCAGATGTCATCTCTGTGTTTGTGTGATACTTGTGTGCGTGTGCTTATGAGGGGAGGTGTGCCGCAGTACACAGTGTCTGAAGTGTGTGTGTGTGTGTGTGCAGACACGAGTGTGTCTGAATTACTCTGTGCCCAACAAAGACCGGGCCAAGCATGCAACATGCATTTGATCTCAGCGCCCAACAAGCAATACATTTTATATCAGGCTGGAAATGGAAATACTGGTGGGCTGTTTCTACAGCAGCTGATCAGAATACAAACACCTTCAATGGGGGGACGGGGGGGGGGGGGGAGGGAGGGGGGGGGGGGGGGGGGGGGAGAGAGGGGAGGCAGACAGAAATGCAAAAGAGAAAGGAAGAATGTGTGGATGACAGAATGAGGCAAAAAAGAGAAACATGTGAAGGATGGATGGATGAGTTGATGGATGGATGGATGAGTTGATGGATGATGGGTTGATGGACTGATAGAGCAAACAATGAAGTCTTGAGAGTGTTTCTTTGCAGAGAGAAGAAACATAACGTATTATAAAGATGCTTTTAACTGCTACGGGGTTGCTTAGAGACCAGGATGAATTAATGAGCCCCAGGAAGAGACTGTTAGGGGGAGAGAGGGAGAGAGAGAGGAGGTACATAGTAAGGAGTTGATGGATGGCTGCAGTGAACAAGGCGATATGAGGAATAATCCCTCAGATCTGTTTGTGTGCTGCTCCGGGCTGAATCACTTCTTTCCCTCCTCCTCCTCTTCCTTCCTCTTCCTCCTCCTCCTCCTCCTCCTCCGGGCATCCCTCATTGAGAGGCAATGAGTGTCCTTGTTCCCTTGGGCTGGGCTCTTCCCTCCCTCCAGTCTCACCTTTCCCTCCCTTATTTATTCCACTCCTGGAATATTCCCCCACAAGTGTCGGGATTGCCTGGCCCGGTGTGAGTGGGTGTTGCCTTCAGGGCCCGCCGCCCGTGTTCGGGCCTATCAGTTCTTTAATGGACACCATGGACCACATGGCACCGGCTCGCCTGAGGATGCTGAGCTTTCTGTCTCCATCGCTTCTCTCTGCTTCTGTTTGGAGATGAAGATCCTCCAGACTGCAGCTGCAGCTACCTACAAGGGCTTTATATGTGTATATATATATATATACACATATATATATATACACACTTCTATATTAGACTCATTGTCTCATACTGGACTCTGTCCACAGGACCAGTGTCGTGGACACACACTGACATGGACACACACACTGACGTGGACACACACTGACGTGGACACACATTACATTACATTACATTTATCTGAGGCTTTTATCCAAAGAGACTTACATGATATACAGTAGACTGTAGACACAGCAACGGTGAGCAATGAGGGTTAAGTGTCTTGCTCAAGGACACAACAACATGGACTGGCTGAGCCGGGGATCGAACCACCGACCCTCTGATTGAAAGACCGAGTTGCTAACCACTGAGCCACAGCCGCCCACACACACACACACTGACGTGGACACACACACACACACTGACGTGGACATACACTGACGTGGACACACACACACTGCATCCTCCACTATTAAATCACTGTTTACTCTCATTGCTCCCTTTGTCACATCATTGAATGGAAGCTTCTGTCACATAAACACATGTTTCAAGCTGGAGCCATCATCAACCTGCCAATCATGTGACACATACACACACACATACACACACACACACACCCCACCCCCCAGAGCTAGTGAGCATAATTGACAGTGGGGTCTGGAGGATTGGGGCGCAGCAGGCGTCATTAGCAGTAGCTGGCAGGCTCACTTGGCAACTATTTCCCATTGTGTGTGTGTGTGTGTGTGTGTGTGTGTGTGTGTGTGTGTGTGTACACAAGTGACGTGTAAAGCCCCCACGCAAGGAGAAATCCCCGGATCGCCGGTCAGCATAAATGATCCGTGGACGATGTGAGAGGTTCCCAGATTCCCATCTCAAACCGACCCCATCCGAGGCGCCCCCGTGCCAACCCGCACGTTTGATATTTACAACGCCGTCGTCTCGGACAATAAAAATAAAAAAAAAACGCCGACGGAGCCGGCGGGGGTCTGGCTGCTGCCGGCGATGCAACAGGACTCGTTCCCAGGGTCCAGGGTCTCACAGAGGGTCCAGGGTCTCACCTGGACCAGGGGGCCGGGTGGAGGAACACCGCCCACATATCGAAGCAGACTATGAAAACACGGTTTTATTCTAAAGCAATCTGATGCTGATGGAGAGTGAAATACAGAATCTAATAATGTAAGACGAGTGGTTTGGGTCCACTGGTGCTGCTTCCAGTCAGAGGTAGGAACCTAATTGGAAAGATTTCGTTTCCCTTTGTTTACAATCAAGATTTATTGGGAGATATTTATAAAACGGGACCGTTGCAAATTCCACCACTTCAGTGTATCGTAAAACGTTTCTGTGTAACGTATTAACGACACAAATTAAGGTTTATATGTGAGGTTAGTAAAGGTGGTAAAAGTAGTAAAGATCAGTGACTGAAGTTATGGAAAAGTGTCTGAAGCCTAAAACTAGTTTTGATTGGCTGCTTGGTGTTAAAAGGCTGTTGCTCTTTTGTCTTCTTCTTTCCATAAAACAGAAACAATCAAATATTTACAAATATGACACAACCAGAGGAGTCGCCCCCTGGTGGTCAGGAGAGAGAATACAGCTTTAACACATGAAGCATAGACTTCTATACAACCAGAGGAGTCACCCCCTGGTGGTCAGGAGAGAGAATGCAGCTTTAACACATGAAGCATAGACTTCTATACAACCAGAGGAGTCGCCCCCTGGTGGTCAGGAGAGAGAATGCAGCTTTAACACATGAAGCATAGACTTCTATACAACCAGAGGAGTTGCCCCCTGGAGGTCAGGAGAGAGAATGCAGCTTTAACACATGAAGTATATACTTCAATTCTCACTTCAGTACAGCCTTTTATTAACGGTTACCAACTGTGAGGGATATTGATAAACTGCTGGAGCGAACACACACACACACACACACACACACACACACACACACACACACACACACAGACACACACACACACACACACACACACACAGACCAACATTAAATGCCAGAGGGCATCACCTGGCCGTGCCCCGGTGGATTGCCACACGGCTGCATGAACCTCGAGTAACGCTCCTCCGTGTTTTCCGCTACGTGAACCACAAGTAATATTCTTTGAGTGACCTTCTTCCACTTTTTCCTCATAACAAGAACCTGAGAAACATCTTTGGAGAACAAAGAAGTCCTGATGCTTTAGTGACATCAGAAAACATGGAGGGAATATTCAATGTTGCCACAAAGCAGTCGCTGATCACCGGTACGAGGTCTTGATCTGGTCCCGAGGGTCTTCGTCCCCTCCTGGTCCGGACAAAATGGTCCACTACAGGTGTGAACATTGAGTAATTACAATGCTGCTTATGTAGGGTTATTACAATACTGCTTATGTAGGGTTATTACAATGCTGCTTATGTAGGGTTATTACAATGCTGCTTATGTAGGGTTATTACAATGCTGCTTATGTAGGGTTATTACAATGCTGCTTATGTAGGGTTATTACAATGCTGCTTATGTAGGTTTATTACAATGCTGCTTATGTAGGGTTATTACAATGCTGCTTATGTAGGGTTATTATCACTTCTCCAGCTGCAGCCTGGATGGTGTCAGAGGTTTTTTTTTATTCATATTTGTTGTTGTTGTATGGCTTCAGGCTGCATGCTTGGCTCTTTATAGATTAAAACCCTCTCATTTGTCTCGCCCACAATGCCCAGTAAAGGGGGGGGGGGGGGGGGCAATAAGACAACTTTTTTTTTACAGAGCACTTCCTCAAACTTCTGTCTCACAGTTCAACAACACAACCGGCCCAGCAGGAAGCCTCCGACCTCTGAAGCTGAAGATGTTTCCAGAAGATGGACCGATGCTGGCGAACAGAGGGAAGCTCTTCACAGCTCTGGAGTCGGCGGTGGAGACCAAAAGCAGAGCTACGAGAGGGAATGTTGGACAGAGACTCCTCAAGAAGATGCAGAGCGGTGATGTGGAGCAGAGTAGGGTGAATTCATGCATTCATTCAAATCGACAGCACATGGACACAACGTGCCAGCTGAGCTCCTCTGAGTGTCTGACCCTAACCCCACCA
>CM042222.1:27226675-27414175 GCA_023566465.1 Cottus gobio
CATCAACATGTAATATTCATTCCCGACGCTCCGAACATGTTTTTCCTTCAAAGACAACAACAACACAACACGTGACTCGTCCCGTTCTTCCCTCTGAAGCTCGTGGGCGGTGATGGCGGACTCGGCCCAACAGGATGACAGAACCCGTTCAGCTCCGGCCGCGCGATTGAGCCGCCGCGCGCTCGATGCCAGCGTCGTTCCCGCGTACTGAACACGCCCCGCGGCCGCCACGGCGTGCCCGACACGGCGTGCCCGACACGGCGTGCCCGACACGGCGTGCCCGACACGGAGGCGTCCAGGCCAAGCGCCTCAAAGGCCGACGGCTTTTTATTCATGTCGTGACCCACGGAGGGAAGGGAAGCATCGGTCTGCCGGGTTGTGAGTCTGAGGGGAAGAAACGGTGAATATCAAACTCTCACAGAGAGCTTCAGAAACCCTCGTGGGTGGGTTAGGGTTAGCTAGGGTTAGTTAGGGTTAGCTAGGTTTAGGGTTAGCTAGGGTTAGGGTTAGGGGGGGTTAGCTAGGGTTAGTTAAGGTTAGTTAGGGTTAAGGTTAGTTAAGATTAGGGTTAGTTACGGTTAGGGTCAGCCAGGGTTAGGGTTAGTTAGGGTTGGTTAGGGTTAGTTAAGGTTAGGGTTAGTTAGGACTTCTCCCCACAGTTTGGACCGCCAATCAGGAATCTGTTCAAGAAGTACAGAAGAATAAATTGGCCGATGTTCCGAGACGAAGTCCAAACACGATAACCTCCGTTTATTACGTCCAAAAAAAGTCAAGAAGAAGACGATCGTATTCCAAGATGGCGGCGCTAAAAAACGGCGAGCTAAAAAGGGGTGTCGTCCCCATAACTTAAAAAAAAATTATTATTGTACAGCAATTCTCCTGCTTTCATTATTGTCTCAGGTAACAAACTAAAAGTGAACATTATCGTTGTCGGATGTTAACGTGTTTCTCTATGTGAGTTTTGCAGCAGATTGAAAAACTGTTGGCAGACATCTTGTTTTTGGCCGAGTGAAGTTTCTTCTTCTTCTTCTTCTTCTTCTTCTTCTTCTTCTTCTTGCCCGGTTTAGTTGCTGTGATTAAAAGCGCTCTGCTGTGCGAGCGTATGCAACTGGGTCAAACGGGCTTGTGAGAGGAAGAACCGAGGATGAAGGGGTGGAGGGAGAGACTGATGGAGATGGAGATGGAGGGAGGAAGGAGGGGGGCGGGGCTTCAGAGAGCCGGGGGGAGCGCCAGGTGCTCGAATCCGATCCGACTCCGTTTCTGCAGAGTCGTCGTTGCTCTCGCATTCCACCGGAGAGCAACGTTGTGTCTGTGTGCGTCCGTCTGTGTGTGTCTGTGTGCGTCCGTCTGTGTGTGTCTGTGTGCGTCCGTGGATTCAGCATCTGTTGTTGTTTTTTACACTCTGCAGGCTGCTGCCTTCAGGGCCCGCGCGCTAATAATACCGCCGCTAATGACGACAAAGCAAGCAGAGGAGGACGGCAGAGAGAAAGGGAGCTGGCAAAGGGGAGTGGAACGAATGAAGGAACAATGGAGGGGGGTGAACGAGGGATGACAGGAGAGGGAGAGAAAACGCAGCATCATTGAGATAATGATGACGAGAACAGAACCAGGCAGCGATGTCGGGTTCTCTTGAGGTTTCCCACGAATGCAGACCCCCCCCCCCCCCCCCCCACAGCCTCGTTCAGCACATCTAAAGCAAAGCAACCGTGTGAAAAGTTTCATGTTCTTCACATGAAAATGTTTTTATATATCAGGATTATTGATCCTTACCAGGAGAATGTGTCTTAAAGTAGCCACTCAAGTCATGACACTTTTTGGAGATGAACTTTGTGGGGACAGATGGAAAGGAGAGGAGGAGGAGGAGGAGGAGGAGGAGGAGGAGGAGGAGGAGGAGGGTAAAGGAAATGTGAGGAAGGGCAAGGAAAACCCGGAGATGGAAGGAAAAAAAATGAAGAAGTTGTCCGGATGTATTTGAACTCATCGCAGAGAGAAAAGCCCTCACACACCGAATGCACCGCTTTTATTATGCCATCAATTTTGTGTTGTCAATGCTGTCCACACCCCAATTCCTGTCTTTCCCCCCCCCGCCCCCTCCGTCTCCACGCAATATTATCTTATTCCCTCTCTTCTTTTATTTATATATTTCCCCCGGTATTAAAGCGATTTATCTTCTGCGTTACATTCCTACAGTTGCGAATTAATTATAGATCACAGCCACCGTCACACGTGTGTGTGTGTGTGTGTGTGTGTGTCTTCTATCATTGTCACTTTGGTTCTCTGCGGTGGAACCATCCAGAAAATCTGGTCCACAGACAAACAAGTTTATCATGTCAGTACCCCCCCCCCCCCCCCCCCCGCCCCCCCAAACCCCCCCGAGATGTGACATGTAACAATCAGTACGAGTTTAATCTACTCATACGTGTGTATGTGCAAGTCTCCGTTGTTTGAGGTGTTGCTACATGCATGATGTATACATAGACTGGCAAGATATTGTAAAATCTGAATTAATAACTTTCTTCTGGATTTCCCCAGCGGATCATGAGAGCAATATGAGAGTCACATGTGAATGAAGCTGCTGCTGCTGAGCGTTTCCTTTAATACGTCGCAGCTCAGAGGAAACCAAACGAAACAAACACAAACCGTCTTTCACTCGGGAGACCTCTGTTCGTGTCCCGTGGGAAACGAGAACGCTCACGTTGATTTATTTCTCACTCAACATCCGTACCTAAGTAACGCCGTCTGGGCCATCTTCTCCTAAACCCACCTGGACCTTCGTAGGAAAACGCACAAAAAATGAGTAACTTTTCTGTACGATATCATATGAAATGTACACGGTTATACAAATCAAACACACTGACCCTTTAAGTTCACGTTTTCTACGACATAAAGACAAGGGGAGACTTTGATTGGCTGTGAAATGGTGACGACCAACGGTGTGAAAATGACGTTTTCATGATTCACGATCCACACGCGGTTCACAGGAGTTTGTTCGGTTGGCGAGATGTTCAGGTTCACGTTGAAAAAAACAGACAAATGGCCTCCCGTCCCCTGATGTTACAGGAAGCAGCATAAAGAAGGGAATCACACTGACGTCTCATCGCCTCTGACTTCCCGGTTCCGTAATGGCTGAGACTCGCCGTGTCCGCCGCGTCCGGCGTCTTTATTGTTATTCCGACTGTTCGGTGCTTGCAGGCCTCGGGTGAACCGATGAGCCGTTTCTCGGGCCCACCTGCGCTTGGCGGCGCCGCTCTTTGTGAGCGTGCAGTAAACGACAGGCATGCAAATGTGATTGCACTCACACACACGCAGCGCGAGCAATCGGCCCTCCGGTTCGCATAAAGCTGCCTTCATTTGTGGGACGCCAACAACACCCTCGGCGTTGGAAATTGCTGGAATAAATGTTCCGAAGGCAATTTCACACGTCAGTCAGTCGACTTTGGCTTTTCTCTTTATTCCTGCACCAGGAAGCTTTGTAGGACGAGGGGAGGGGAGGGGGGGGGGGGGGGGGGTGGGGTTCAGAGTAACATTGATGTAAAATGTTGCTTTCTCGTTGGCTCGAACATTTCTTTGATACATGACACGAAAACTAAACCAGAGGTATTGACTTACTTTTTTTTTTTTTTTTAATCGTACTTTTGCACACCCAGTTTATTATATATCATATAGAGCGTCCGGCCCCACAAATCACCGAATGAAGACTGTTTGAATGTTTGAAGACTTCAAACTGCTGCTTGGTCCAAAAGCATCAACAGGTGCAAAAATGACAGAAACCATGTTGGGGAAATACCGATTTTTTTGTTTGTTTCTCCCGCGTCGCATAATGCTAACGTGGAGGGGGCGGGGTTTGTGACCAATACTCTGCAGCAGCCACCAGGGGGCGATCAGCTTCACTTCAACGAATGCTAACATGCGAACAACGACGATGCTAACATGCTAATGAATATTGCCTCATCTCCAGGATGCTTGATGAGTATCTGATGAATTATTCTTTATGTAGTAATAATAATAATAATAATAATAATACTCAAACTAATTTAATTCTTGTACACTTGACGGTGACTCCGCCTGGTGACCCGGCTCCGGGCTTCGTTATGACATCGCTGGGCCGCTGCACTGATCCCCGGCACATCGCAAGAAAAATCAAGTTGTCTGTCAGTTTGTGAAATCCATGAAAAAAAAAAAAAAAAAAAAGATCAAATAAAGCTTGTAAAGGTTTGCCAGGCGGCAACCCGTTGCCAAGTCAACCCACGGTCTGCACAGGTTTTCACCGCCGAGCAGGTCGGTTCTGACATTGGGTTCCCTGCCTTGCTCAGGGGCCCATGGTTTAATCACCTTCCCTCCGGAGCCTCGGGATCCTCCTGCTCTTCTTGACTGCACGCCTCGGCTGGAGCACAGCGGTGCTCCCCGGTGTTTACCCGCTCCTTATCTGGCAGCGAGACGTGCCGGATGGGAAAGTTGTCGTACGGTTGGAGCAGACGGTTAATTTCGCTCCTCTGGGGAGGAATTAACCGTCTCTCATCCAGATGAAGAACAAAACACCGGAGCAGGTCCGACAGCGGCTCACGAGCAGCGGGGTGCAGACGGGGAACCAAGACACTCCAGTCAATGGGGGCGTGTGTGTGTGTTCAGATGATGGGATAAGTGACTGTGAGCTGTAGTAGGTGTATGACACACACACACACACACACACACACACACACACACACACACACACTCACACACAGATGCGATATTCACCTCGAGTGATTACCGACAATTTTAGGAGTACAAATGATAACACTGCTGGTTCAATAGCCAAGATAAGGACTGTTGAAAATAAATGCCTCCCAGGCTCTGAGCATTTCTGTTCAATGTTGACTCTGTGTGCGCGCGCGCGCGCGTGTGTGTGTGTGTGTGTGTGTGTGTGTGTGGTTACACTTTAGTGTATTTGCTCCCTGTATGTTCACATCTTGTGTTCACATTTTTGTCAACAGGAGTTTGTGTTCATTCTGTGCAGAGCAAGCTTTTGTGGGTCCAGACATGAATGTGTGTGTGTGTGTGTGTGTGTATATGGTGGAGGTGTGGGGGGTGGGGGTTCTCCCTAAGGGCGGGTCGGCAGGGCTAATGTGCACTGGCAGACCAGTCAACTGATGAAATCCACTCAGAGTGGACGGGGGAAGCAGAGGACTGACTGACTGACGGGACGATTATCTGACTGATTGATCCACTGAACCCATAATGGATTCAAAGAATTAAATTAAATGGTGGAGCGAGCGTAGCGAAGGAAATTTACTTTAAATTACTGAACGTAGTTACATTTTTTTGCAGTAAATAGCAATTTACTGGCGTATACCAATTATATTATTCTTTTATACTTTCACTCCACATTTATCTTTTTGAGGCGCCAAACCTGCAGCATGCAGCTGAGAATCAACCCCGACCTGAAATTGATGTTTGAACTTTAGATTGAATAAATGAGAACAATTTTCTAGTGACTTTTTTCTAAGGACTGGTGGACTCAAAGGGGAGGGGAGGTAAGGCTTTGTGCCTCATTATTACAAAATAAATGACACAAAAGTGCCTCTAGGATGCCCATCTAGTAGAGAAACTGTGATGAAGGGCCCTCTAGGATGCCCTTCTAGTAGAGAAACTGTGAAGGACCCTCTATGATGCCCTTCTAGTAGAGAAACTGTAAAGGACCCTCTAGGATGCCCTTCTAGTAGAGAAACTGTGAAGGACCCTCTATGATGCCCTTCTAGTAGAGAAACTGTAAAGGACCCTCTAGGATGCCCTTCTAGTAGAGAAACTGTGAAGGACCCTCTATGATGCCCTTCTAGTAGAGAAACTGTAAAGGACCCTCTAGGATGCCCTTCTAGTAGAGAAACTGTGAAGGACCCTCTATGATGCCCTTCTAGTAGAGAAACTGTAAAGGACCCTCTAGGATGCCCTTCTAGTAGAGAAACTGTAAAGGACCCTCTAGGATGCCCATCTAGTAGAGAAACTGTGAAGGACCCTCTATGATGCCCTTCTAGTAGAGAAACTGTAAAGGATCCTCTAGGATGCCCTTCTAGTAGAGAAACTGTAAAGGGCCCTCTAGGATGCCCTTCTAGTAGAGAAACTGTGAAGGACCCTCTAGGATGCCCTTCTAGTAGAGAAATTGTGAAGGACCCTCTATGATGCCCTTCTAGTAGAGAAACTGTAAAGGACCCTCTAGGATGCCCATCTAGTAGAGAAACTGTGAAGGACCCTCTAGGATGCCCATCTAGTAGAGAAACTGTGATGAAGGGCCCTCTAGGATGCCCTTCATCACAGGAATATGGTATGTCATCAAACATTTTACAAATTTTTTATCGCTGTACAATTGAGAGTATATTGGCAGGCAATATCACAGTATGGTTTGGCAGGGCTACTTTATTTGAATTGAATCTACTTACAAAAGTGGTTAAAACTGCATCAAAAATTATTGGGGTTCCACTAGAACCGCTTCAAAGCATTTATTTGAAACGAAGTATTAAGAAAGCATTAAGTATTACGCGGGATGTCAGTCATCCCGCACATTATCTATTCTCCATACTTCCATCAGGGAGACGGATGCAGAGCATTCCCACACGCACATCACGCTTTAGGGACAGTTTTTACCCACAGGTTATAAGGTTAATGAATGATAATGGAAGAGGAAGGAGAGTTGAGGCATAGTTACTATGTTTACTGTGTCCGGATGGTTTAAATGTTTTTAATTAAATTATGATTGGTGTTGAGAGAGTGCTATGGCACATTGTATTTCATTGCTGTGGTACTTGTACTAATATGCACATGACAATAAACTTGAACTTAAACTTAACTTAACTTAGGATGCCCTTCTAGTAGAGAAACTGTAAAGGGCCCTCTAGGATGCCCTTCTAGTAGAGAAACTGTGATGAAGGGCCCTCTAGGATGCCCTTCTACTAGAGCAACTGTAAAGGACCCTCTAGGATGCCCTTCTAGTAGAGAAACTGTAAAGGACCCTCTAGGATGCCCTTCTAGTAGAGAAACTGTGATGAAGGGCCCTCTACATTTTGACGACACAATAAAGGTTGTTTTAGATGCTAGAGAGAGGATGTATACACTGGTATGCATCTGCTGCATTCAGCCCTGCCCCTCAAACAACGTAGACCCTCCACTGATATAGAGCGGGTTTATGGATTTATGTTCTTTACACTATGTAATTCCAGACTTTTTTCTTAGTTCATAACATTAGCATCTGCCTCTGCGTGGCTTCTTTGGAGAGCAGAATGACTTGGCTTTAAGTCCATCTTAAATGTGGTCCTCCATCTTATCAGCATATTTGAATGGCATTTAGACGTCCTTGCTGTCGGCTAATAGACGTTTTAGAAGTCTTTTTGTTCTCACGGTTTTATGACTTTATTTTTACCGAAGCACTCAATAAAATTACCTGCAGAACTTAATTGATAATGAAAGCAATTATTAGTTGCATGGTCGTCTGGACAATGTGTCTCAATGCTTCTAAGAAACCCGGATCCAAAAAATCCAAATCCCAGTTGAGTCAGACACTAGAGAGGAATTCCATGCGTCAGCCGAGTGTCGGCATGTGACGCATTGCAAGTGAGAGCTGCACCCCCCCCACCCCCGCCGATTCAGACAAAAATTGACTACTGACAGAATGATTCATATTCGAAGCCACAACAGTGTGATCTGAGGCCAACTCACCTCTAAACACACGGCGGTGACTCACCGAGACAGGAAGCTCCACAGACACACAACATAAGTTTCTCATGATGGAGAGCTTCACATGCAAAGTACAAATCTCTCCTACGGCCGCCGTTCATTAGTGTCCAGCCGCTCGGCGTTAACTCAGATTTTATCTGAGAGAGAGTTACTACGCTCTCTCTGACGCGGCCAAGAGACTTAATAAAACACAGGATAACGAGATATGTTCAAGCTCAAGCTTAATTGTCCCTGCAGGGAAATTCACACAGCCAACGACGCATACACAACGAGCATTCTGCAATACGCATGCAACATGCAAGCTGCGGGGGGGTTATTAATATTTAATATGAAAACACTGTGTACACTGGACAGAGGGCTATTTGTTGCATCATGGTCAAGGACAGCTCTTCTAAAATGTCAAACACTAACTCATTGTGACTAGATTTGATTATCCCAAAGCAAAGAACATTCCTGATGAATGGCAGAGGATGCAGAAGGTTTCTCTTAGTGTGGAACTTTAAATGGTTATGAATCATTTCTTTCATTCAATTTCAAACCGATATGAACGACACAAGTAAACAAGACATTCAGAGAGTAGATCGGCAATTTCTCAGTCGTTATTTTTTAATACCTGACATTGGGTCCGGTTCCCCGAGGGAATCGGACAAAACATTTCACTCACAAAACATTCACTTTTCTTTAGTCCACAGGGGTCACCAGAACCAACACTACCACTTTAGTCCACAGGGGGCACCAGAACCAACACTACCACTTTAGTCCACAGGGGGCACCAGAACCAACACTACCACTTTAGTCCACAGGGGGCGCCAGAACCAACACTACCACTTTAGTCCACAGGGGGCACCAGAACCCACACTACCACTTTAGTCCACAGGGGGCACCAGAACCAACACTACCACTTTAGTCCACAGGCACCAGAACCAACACTACCACTTTAGTCCACAGGGGGCACCAGAACCAACACTACCACTTCAGTCCACAGGGGGCACCAGAACCAACACTACCACTTTAGTCTATAGGGGGCACCAGAACCAACACTACCACTTTAGTCCACAGGGGGCACCAGAACCAACACTACCACTTTAGTCCACAGGGGGCACCAGAACCAACACTACCTCTTTAGTCCACAGGGGGCACCAGAACCAGATGGACTTAACCAGTGCCTCTCCAGTAACTTGACCTTTCAAGCGACCACACCACACCACCTAACTTTTAAATCCACACAGTAATGATGAACATGCCGGTCTCACAGAACAAACCCACCCACATAACCTTTTGTTCCAAAATGAAACATCCACTTCTGGAAAATGTCACACCTGCTTAGGGAGTTAATACAAAAGAATTGATTTGCGCGGGTCACTGAGTGGACGTCCTTGGTTGAAAGGAGCCCTTTTACAGACGGGATACTTATTACCTTAGAGATCTTGAATGTCGGCTGTCAGAAAAAAAAACTTCTATTAAATTGGATATAAAGCCTTTTGAAAAAGAATTATGCATCCGTCCTGCACCAAAAGGTGTTCCACTTACAGCATGAACACCTGTGCAGTTTATAGACTTGTCACAACACATATAACGACCGTTAAGGCTGTGAGATATAAGTCAGAACATTTTAGCTTTTTTGTGATTCATTGCTAAAGGTTTCATAGTTGGTTTTAGGCAACAAAACCACCTCTCGCTACGGCCTTTACAGCCTTCACAACCTTTACAACCTTTACCTCCTTTACCTCCTTTACAACCTTTACAGCCTTTACAACTGAAAATATAAATCATGATGTTTGTTATATTATTGTACATTCTTGTCTATGAAACAGTTCAGGGCGCTCAGGGCCAGAATAATAGTGTTATCATGGAGTCAGAGAGGTCCCTGAGGAACCGCTGACTGTTTAGACTAGATACACGCCGAGCACCGCCACAACACCCACATATGTTATTATTATTATGTTAGACCAGCTGCAGTAGGCTGGCCATGGACGTCCTAGCCTGGAGAGACAAGGAAAGGACATGTGTCTTCCCTCCTCCTTGAAAGGTTAGAGCCAATTAGATGTTAGGATGATGCGATGAAACCTGTGACGAGAATCTGTGTATAAAACCGCCGGACTTCCGGTTGGACGGGAGTTCAGTTCTGTTTTCTGTCAACCTGCGTGTTGACGAAACGAATCCCTGCTCTTGCAATTGCAGCGCTAGTACTTTGATTGTGACCAGAGAAATAAACCTACCAAATGAGAGAAGTTGTTCGGCTGAATTCTTCCGGAGTTTCTACCAGGCATCCAATATAGAATATGCTAACACCTCCTTTACCTCCTTTACAACCTTTACCTCCTTTACCTCCTTTACCTCCTTTACAACCTTTACCTCCTTTACCTCCTTTACCTCCTTTACCGCCTTTACAACCTTTATCTCCTTTACAACCTTTACAACCTTTACCTCCTTTACCTCCTTTACAACCTTTACCTCCTTTACAACCTTTACCTCCTTTACAACCTTTACAACCTTTACCTCCTTTACAACCTTTACCTCCTTTACCTCCTTTACCTCCTTTACAACCTTTACCGCCTTTACAACCTTTACCTCCTTTACAACCTTTACAACCTTTACCTCCTTTACCTCCTTTACAACCTTTACCATCTTTACAACCTTTACAACCTTTACCTCCTTTACCTCCTTTACAACCTTTACCGCCTTTACAACCTTTACCTCCTTTACAACCTTTACCTCCTTTACCTCCTTTACCTCCTTTACCTCCTTTACCTCCTTTACAACCTTTACCTCCTTTACAACCTTTACCTCCTTTACCACCTTTACAGCCTTTACAGCCTTTACCGCCTTTACCTCCTTTACCACCTTTACAACCTTTACCACCTTTACCTCCTTTACCACCTTTACAGCCTTTACAACCTTTACCGCCTTTACAACCTTTATTGCCTTTACAACCTTTACCTCCTTTACCTCATTACCTCCTTTACCGCCTTTACAGCCTTTACCGCCTTTACCGTCTTTACAACCTTTACAACCTCTACCTCCTTTACCACCTTTACCTACATTACCTCCTTTACCGCCTTTACAACCTTTACCTCCTTTACCTACATTACCTCCTTTACCGCCTTTACCGCCTTTACAACCTCTACCTCCTTTACCACCTTTACCTACATTACCTCCTTTACCTCCTTTGCCTCCTTTACAACCTTTACCTACATTACCTCCTTTACCGCCTTTACAGCCTTTACCGCCTTTACCGCCTTTACCGCCTTTACCGCCTTTACCATCTTTACAACCTTTACAACCTCTACCTCCTTTACCACCTTTACCTCCTTTACCTCCTTTACCGCCTTTACAACCTTTACACCCTCTACCTCCTTTACCTACATTACCTCCTTTACCTCCTTTACAACCTTTACCTACATTACCTCCTTTACCGTCTTTACCGTCTTTACAACCTTTACAACCTCTACCTCCTTTACCACCTTTACCTCCTTTACCTCCTTTACAACATTTAGCGAAGCGTTTGTGTGAGCATGTGGAAAGTGTAATAAAATATATACACGCTGCATCATATCGGCGGCGTTAAACAGCTCAGTGATGGAAAGGAAATCAATGTCAAACAAATTGATTACACTGACTTCATTAAATTCTCATTTAACGAGTTTATAATCATACCATTTTGCTGCAGGTTAATTCAATTTGGGCCGAGTGCGGTGCGTATTGCCTGTGCTCTCGGGGGGCGTTTGTGTGATGATGGTGATGGCCTCGTGCCACCTTTCTATTAATTCATTATTTTTTTCACAGGCTGTTGTACTGTGTTGTTCAGATAGTGTTCAGTTCAAAGACAAAAGCTTCGGAGTGGTTTTTTCATCCGATGTCAGTGTCGGTCCGCGGGGAACGCCGCCACGCCCGAGATGTGTAGATGTTTAAGAAAAGACAAGGAAGCGAGGCGGGGAAAGACGCACCTTTCATTACTGTCATCAGCTAATACTTGGAGAAATAAGCCGAGTGATCGGAGGGCTGTGACGGTTTCTGGCAGCTTCCCTCTGCGGGGGAGGGGGGTTGTGGGGGGATCCTTGTTACGGCACCAACGAGGAAGACAAAGGCGATGACAAGCGGTCCCAGTGCCCCAGTTTATGACATTAATGAGCGGAAGGAGAAAAAAAAGAAGATGAGACAAAGTGAAGTTATGTGAAGTGTGCATTTGTTTGAAACAAGATGGGGGGGGGGGGGGGGGGGGGAGAAAGGTTGATGATGCGTGTTTGTGTGGGAGATAAAAAGGAAAGAAACACCGGAGAAGAACAAGAGCAGAGACATTTACATTTTGTGTTTCCTCTCTGTGCTTTCTTTTGAAGTGCAAAGAGAGAGACGACGGAGCATCTTCAAGGGACCACCCCGTTTTTTCTGCATGTAACGTGGACCTGGTCCAGAAGAGTGGCGTCATACGCCTGCTTAAAGTAAAGGAGAGCAAGGCTAAGACATGCTAACAAACACTGTTGAGGCTGAACATCTTATTAGCATCTGAGGTTTAAAGGCTAAAGGAACAAAACAAGTCTACGGCCACGTTAGCGGCTCTGTGGGGCTGTTTACGCTACACGCTAACGTCAGCATGCTAACACGCTCACAAGGACGAGGCTAACCTGCTTCAGATGTTTAGCATGTTCACACTCTTTGATTAGCGTGTTTCCGAGCACTAAAGAAAGTACAGCTATTATGTATTTAATTGTATTGTATCGTATTGTGTTGCATTGTGCGGTGCAGGGTTGTACTATAGTGCTGTTGTACTGATATTAGGCCATCACATTGTAATAACTCACCCAGACTAGAAGAAAACATTAGCTCCGTAGCTACATTTTACATTGAGGTGGAAACTGAAAGGTTAGTGTGTCCCTGGTAAATAAATAAATACATATGAATATAATGAGAATTGTACAGACCCACTGAAGGCTCTAGAGGGAAAGTCAGAGGATCACCAAAGTCAAGAGGCTTCCTCCCCTGACGTGAATGTCTGAGCGCAATTTCATGGCAATCCATGGAGTAGATGTTGAAATATTCTGGTCAGGACTGAAGTTGTGTCCGGATGAGCCGACAGACAAACTGTCCCTGTAGCCGTGCCGCTAGCGTGGCTAAAAGGTGCTTGGGTTCACAAACAGAAGAATAATAGCAGCCAACACTGCAGCTCCATGACTGTCAGTGCTGCTCAGATTGCTTGACTGAAGCTCTTTTGCCCAAGGTACACAGTTGCTCTACTTTCCACTTCTTTATAGTGTTGACTTCCTGAACCGATGAACCCAAAAGAAATCACACAAACTCACAGCCATGCAGAAGGAGATTGAGACATATACTCATGTTTACAATGTTTACTGAGGGAATACATCAAGAGAGAAGTAGAGTCATTTATATAAACTTCTATACAACCAGAGGAGTCGCCCCCTGGTGGTGAGGAGAGAGAATGCAGCTTTAACACATGAAGCATAGACTTCTATACAACCAGAGGAGTCTCCCCCTGGTGGTGAGGAGAGAGAATGCAGCTTTAACACATGAAGCATAGACTTCTATACAAGCAGAGGAGTCTCCCCCTGGTGGTCAGGAGAGAGAATGCAGCTTTAACACATGACACATAGACTTCTATACAACCAGAGGAGTCGCCCCCTGGTGGTCAGGAGAGAGAATGCAGCTTTAACACATGAAGCATAGACTTCTATACAACCAGAGGAGTCGCCCCCTGGTGGTCAGGAGAGAGAATGTGAGTTCAAGCTGCGTCTGCTTTGGCTTCACTTTGCATAACCAGTTGTTGCCACCTGGGTAGAACTGGTATTCCTGGCTCAAGTCTCCATCAGCCAATGGACTGCAGAGTTTATTTTGCCATCTGGCAGCTGAGGAAAAGTAGTTTCTGAGTTCAGCAAACAGCAGGTGCGGCAGTAGTGAGCGCCCGGTGTGAACGGTGGGAGCACTACAGTGGATTCATCTGCATGTAAGACAAAGAACAAAGCATGAAAGAGCACCACAGAAGTCATTGCTATTTTTTTTAAATTCGGCCCCAACAGATATGCAGAATAATCACCTGGGACAGAACGGTCTAATTAACGATTTCATTATCTCTATGAGTCACTTCTATGTTTCTTTTTTGTCTTGTTGGCTCATTATACAGTGATGTCATTATAATTTCACCCCTTTATTCTTCTCATCCAGTGTTCGTTATGGGGCTTTTTAGAACTATTTATGTAACCAATGGTTCCAGAGCAGACTATCCGCTCGCCTTGGTAACAGCATCCACCGGTTCACCACATTGGTGCAAACTTCAGCTTCTCAACAGCCACTCAAAGGACCGACGGTCATGGTCCCCAGAGGATGGATCTGAAGGACTCCCCCTCACTCTTGGTGCAGCCTTCTCTTCTCGTGGCTTTCAGTGAAACGGGAAAGAAGTGATTGAAACCTTTGGATGGATTGTGATGCGATTTGGTTCAGACGTCCGTGTTCCCCAGAGGTCACGGGAAGTCTTGAATCCTGAATTGACTAAACCGGAGGGCAACCAATCCATCCAAAAGAAAGGAAGCTGAGAGGAATGGGGGAGGGAATACCCATGGATCATTGCAGCCTGGCGAGATCCAAACAAACAGCTTTAGCAGTGTGTGCCAGAAATCATATTACTTTGTTGATGCTGACTGTAATGCACTGGAGGCCACGCCCACCTGCAGGGCTGTAGACTCTTTGAGTCCTCAAAATAGTTTTTGCCAGAAATATGTATAATATGTTTGTAAAGGGAGTGGCACGAGGTGATGATCGATGCACGTTCCTGTTTTGTTTTCAGGTTGTCGAGAGTAGAAAACGCTGATCACGTCACTGTCACTTCCTACCCAGCCGTCCAATCACAGCGGAGGAGGGGCAGAACAAATAGCCTGCTACAGCGTCCTTATATAATCTGCTTTATTATAAATATGTTATGTCTTATTGTGTTGGTTATGTTATTGTGTTTATTGTTTTCAGCTGGGAAGAAGAGAAAGTAAACTCTTTGGAGGACACGCCCCCTGCATATTTGCTTGTATGTGCAGCTTTAAATATGCATTTTGCATTTAACTCAAGATGCAGATGCAATGAGGTTTATGGGTGTTGGGATCACAGGTCAGTCTGCCTGGGACCGGGTGTTTGATGCTCTCAGACACGAGGTTACCCGGCCACCCTGCTTCATCGCGCAGGAATCCTCTTCAGCCAGAGGGATACTCATCTTGACCCCCGTGGTGTTTCACAATAAGAGCTCACTCCGCTGCAGACGGTCCAAAGCCGTAAGCAGCCACCGACACAAAGACCAACACAAGATAAATAGCCATGAAAATGTTCTGAATAGATGTGTAATTTTCTGTAACTGCACTACAAAACAAACCCGGACTTAAAGACTATAATAACTGTTTGGACGCAGGTTAATCCTGCACTCTGCTTATCGCCTCCTCTGCTGCACGGCTGCATCAATGTGCACTCACGGTAATTACACGCTGCTCTGGCAGCCAGCGCTTGTACCTCGTCATATCAGGTGTGTGAGAGTACGTCTCTCGCCACCTGTTGGGCACCACACACACACACACACACACACACACACTCCCGTTCAGAGGAAAGTCACAGCTCCTACTGCTTTTTTTTTACTTAATTTCTTCGGAGGAGGAGGGAGGCACAAACATGTAACATCTGTATGCAGGCTGCAGTCTGAATGCAGCGTTTGGTGACAGCAGTGTGACAGCTCAGGCAAAGTAAGAGGCATCTTCAGGGAGGAGGAGGAGGAGGAGGAGGAGGAGGAGGAGGAGGAGGAGGAGGAGGAGGAGGAGGAAGCACTGCTGCGGGTTCAAATAGAGTTATTGTTGATACGTGTTTGCAGATGTCGGTCGACCAGGTCGAGCTGAGGGAAGCAGACCCGTCAAGTGCTTGACGGAGACGTTCATTAAATCCAAAAGCTCATTATGGATCTCTTCTGATTCATCGCAAGCGAAGGTCACCGCTACCGCCGTCGGCACCGAGAGACACGACGGAGTCATATTTAAGGACAGAAATCGTGCACGTGAAATAGTGCACGTTGAAGGACGAGCCGGGTTCCCACCAGCGGCGCGGCGCTGCTTCCTCCTGCGGCGGTGGCGGCACGGCGAGCGCTTCCCTTTGAACCGTCCTTCACTTGCTGACTGACTGAGTTGGCAAAACATCCGTCCTGCACCCCCCCTCCCCCCACCCACACTCCCGCCACTCCCTCCCCAAAATAACTTATTTACCCAGAAGTCTGAGGGAGACCTGTCTGGCCTTGCTCCGTGTGTCCTGAAATCCTTGACACCAAGAGGACACTGATGTGCAGCGTGTTGGCAGAAGATACTGACACACACACACACACACACACACACACACACACACACACACACACACACACACATACATACATACATACATACACACACACACACACACACACACACACACACACACACACACACACACACACAGTCAGTGCAAAATAAAGACGTTTTCCTCAGTAATGCCACTCTAGCTTCAGTTCAGTCAGGAAGACAATACCTTTGCATACTTATATATTTATGCAAAGCTATACCTATATCTACACATATATATATATTTACATATATATATATATATATATATATATATATATATATATATATATAAGCATCTTGATTCATTTTGTGCTTCCTGGACTGACTTCTTCTCAAGTGGTGATTGACAGCTTGACAAACCAGATTAATTTCTCCTCAGTTTCATGTACGAGCTGCAGCTCTGAAAACAAAAAGCTTTTTTCCCGTTCGGTTATCGGGTGGTTTTCGGTCCACGGCAACTTTCTGGAAGTCTTTGATCAGGTAGCGGTGAAGGTGACAACGGTCAGCTGACTGCTCGAGCCCCCTGAAGGCCTCGGAGGAGCATCCAGCTGACCCCAGATCAGCGATGGAACGGGGGAACCGACACCAAATGATTCTCTGAAGTCCACAACCGAAACCGAAGGCTAGACCTGTGGACCTTGATCTTTACATCCATTTGAGTTTTTCTTTTTTTTCTGTCGGGACGACCTGTGGCGAGCTCTCAGAGACGGATGACCCTGCGTGACTCCGCCTGCCCTCCAGGGGGCAGCACACTTCACTTTGAACCCTCCAAGCCGAGCTTCTGAACACCATGGGGGGGCTTCTGAACACCATGGGGGGGCACCCGAAATCAAACGGCGGCCTGCACCTGGGGGCGCGCTTTTATGTAGCAGCAAGACTAAACTAAATAGATAAATAGCTCTATATGCAGTAGGACGGAGCTATGAAGGCCGGAGTGGAAAAGGCTTCATGATCTTCCAGAAGCAGGCTTGTTGCTGGAGTCCGGCTGGTTCTGAACTCAGAGCCGCCGCCAAGACTAATCGTGCTTCAGGGATGTGGTTTCAGAGAGAAGCTCCTCCTCCTTTAAGAGTGATTCTCATGTTGTCTTGGAACAATTCCCTACATCCATGGACAGCCATGTAAGATGAGTGTCAAGCTTTAGTCCATCCCCATGGTGACAGTTAATTGGCTCAATTTAAGCCTGAGGATGAAGAAAGAAACACTCGGAGGAACTGAACCGAAGCGATCGGACAACCAACACATCGACCGACACAGAAACTGCAGCTGTTCCCAACATTCCCACTGCCGGCCTGCTCTTCCATGCAGAAACACTTCAGAACTCTGCAGACACAATATTTACGGCCTTTGTAAATTAAAATCAAGACTTTTTTAATACCTTATAAGGCTTTTTAAAGCCAACTAGATTCAAGGCCTCCTGCAGAAGCCTTTTCCCTCTTGGTGCTGACGTCTCTGATATGACGGCAGAAATAACCTCTCTGCAGTCATAATAAAAAGGGTGGACTCAGACTATGATATTGGGTGATGGATGATTTGCTCCTTGCTCTTCATTCCCAGAACGTTGCGAATATTGGATCCTACTTTTAATGCCGCTTGTTTTGCCTCATCGGGAAGTCGTTTTGTACCTTTTTGGAAAGAGATTCATTAATCTCCTCTTCTCCCAGCAAAAGGCTACAAAGTGAGCCGAGATATAAAAAGTCTCCACCAACCGGCGCTTCATGTGCGATGAAAGCAGCGCCGCTGAGGAAGTTACTCGTCAGGTTTGATTCCCTTTGCCAATCCCAGCTGCCCAATTTGTTTTGCCGCGACCTCAAACACGTTTCCCGCCGCTTCCCCTCCGAGTCCGGCTGCGCGGCGCGGCTTCCACCTGGAGGGCGATGAGAGGCGAGGCGGCCGGCTACGACCAGCGCGGCGCACAGTTTTGGTGAGTCAGCGCTCCTGTTGAGGCACTTCAATGGATATAGGTCAGGAAAAAATAAAATAAGTGCGTCCAAGAGTTATGAGTATTCCAAAAATAAAGTCCCAGAAAGTGGCGAAGCCTTTTGCTATGCAGGCAGCACTGTGGTGAGTCCAGGTGTTTCACATCAATCCAATTCAAATTTGAGTCACCTGCTCAATAATTCATAAACTGCTGATTCATATTCATGCTCAGAAGGAAGCTGCAGCCTCTCGTAGCGTACCAGGAAATAACCTTCACCCGTCCATCAGAGGGGAGACAGAGAACTCACTCATATACTTAAACCACTTATATAATATATCATATTAATGTAATCATGCAAGCCCCCTTTGCACTGGGACTCTCAGCTGTCCCGTGGTAAAATGAAAAAAGGACTGAAAGACATTTAAAATAAATGACATCATAAGGAAGCTCACGTTCGCTAAAATGTGCCTCGCAAAGACGTTCAAAGATCTTTGAGCTTTTATTCTGAAGGGCTGCTGATGCTTCGTTCTCCCTGTTTCTGTTTCTGCTCCACTGACGTGAGCTGAAGTAAAACCATTTAGTAATGTGAGAATGTACGAGTGCAATGCGACGGATTTCTACAGCAAAACTCAGAAATGTTTGGATCTGCTACATCTCACGACGACAACACAACAACAAACAACACCGTGCCCTCTTTTCAAGCCCGGCTCGGTCGGCCCACATTTATTTGTTCTGCTCCACCTGACCTGCATTCACCGCCGGCCCTGTGGGAGGAAACCGGAGCGGCGAGAGGAATCACCGGGGATTGGCCCCGCGGGGCCCCTCATCCCGCGGGGCCCCTCATCCCGCGGGGCCCCTCATCCCGCCGGGGCCCCTCATCCCGCCGGGGCCCCTCATCCCGCCGGGGCCCCTCATCCCGCCGGGCCACGGTGACGTAAGCGGCAGACTGAACCGCACCGACTCATTTATTTTTTAAAGAAGCTAAAACCACGTGCTGCTCAATATTCATGCAGAAATTACCCACACATCGGATATTTCACACAGAATTATGTAAAGAACGTTTGACCCGGAGCCGAGGCTAACGGGCTAACAGGCTAACGGGCTAACGGCTAACCAGCTAACAGGATCGGCTGCGGTTTGAATGGAGAGCCGACTCTCCTCTAAATTCTCTCCTCTGATGTGAAGTCAACCTCCCAGAAACTCTGCTGCTCGCGGCCCCATCAGTGTTGAGTTGTTTCCCTCTGCAGCTGCGGCTCCGGGCTCAGCCTGAAGTAAACCCCGAGGGTTCAATTCCCACACGGCGGGCGGACAGCACACCGGGTCGAGAGAGAGAGTCGGTAAATAAAAACACTGCTTTTCTCCTCAGGTGTATTCAGCTGGAAATAAAGAAACTCCAGAATGAACTTTGTTACTTTGTGTCATATTGTTTATGCACCACGACGGATATTAACTGAGGATTCATGGCTGTTATAAGACTACATTAGATTATATTCCTTTGTTAGTCCCGCAGAGGGGACATTTACAGGATTACAGCAGCAAAGAGGTAAAGAGGCAGTAAAAACCAGTAATGTAAATAATAAACAGTAATAAAAACAGTAAAGAATCTACAATAACTGCATATTATATATACAGAGAGAATAAATATAACAATTTTTCACAGTGTATTTATATTGCACAGGTTGAAGTGTGTTTGTGGTCTACTGGGACTCAGCTGGTTGAGCAGCCTGACGGCAGCAGGAAGGAAGGACTTCACACATTGCCTTATTTGGGCGCTGAAACTTTTCACATTCTGCATTCTCCAAACCCGTTAAGTCCGTCCCCGTCTCCTCATGTGAAAGAGCGATGAATAAAGCCCGATGCTGATTCTACGAGGTGTTTGTGTTGTTGTTGTTGTTGTTGTTGCTAAAAGCACTGATGGGCCATTATTAAAATGAATCCGGTCCCGTATGGCGGACTCATAATAAAGCGTACGTAATGAGCTGTGGCCTCCTGCCAGCCCTCCCACTCACTCCCATTACCAACCAAACCGCCGCCCACTCACGTGGAGGCAGCTGGCGTTACCGGGCGGCGTTACCGAGAGGCGTTACCCTGGAAACCGTTTCCTCTATCTGACCATCCACTGGTTAGATTTTCTATACGACGTCACAGGATGTAAACAAACAAAACAAAATTCCCAGAGCCGGGAATTCTTAAAAATCAGTCAATTGGTCAGAAACATTCAGTGAACTGTTTATATTCCATATCAGCAGAAACAGTTCATTGGTTATGAGATTAAATGCATGTTCATTGATTTCATTGTGAAACAATTAATCCTGAAAAAACATTAATATAATGTGAAATCTGAAAATCTAACTGTGGACGGACGACTTCCTTACATCGCCCGTCCTCCTCCATAACTCCTCATCGTCATATCTTCATAACTCCTCATCGTCATATCTTCATATCTCCACTTCACGCTCGTTGGATACAAACCGTCTGCAGCGCCAAGTTCAATGGACATTTGGACTTTTTAGGAGAAATAAGCGGTGGAATGAGGATGTGGTGGTGGACAGTCATTCCCTTCGTACTTCTTCAGAGACATATATCTCAATAATAAAGTTGTTTATTTTCTTGAGGTAATGTTTTTTTGTTTTTCCCTGAGAAGCTTGTGTTGCAACTTTATTGAACATAAACAAGATAAACAGCAGCAGGTTGCTCGTTCTCTTTGTTCAACGGTATTTATTCCAGGCTTTGGGCCACGCTGGTGAACTGCACCAGGACCAGCGGCAGCGGAGTGAAGTGGATTCAGAGGGAAGCGACTCGTTGAGGCCGCCTTGTTGAGGCCGCTACTCGAGGCCGCCTCGTTGAGCTTCAACACATGGAGAACGGAGTGAAGAAGCTCCGGGGAGAGCGGTAGAAAGGTCCTCTGAGGCCTTTAGCTTTAAGGGCTGCCCTCTAATTACGAGACACGCTAAGACTCTGAAGAGCTGCGAGTGTGGAGGATGAAAAGAAAAGATACGAAATTATGAAACATGGAGGAAAAAAAGATACCTGATCTATGCAGTGATGCTCTTTATTGGAGCAGAGCTCCATCAGAGCAGCAGGAAGGAAGAGGAACCGATTGGTCCAAAACCAGCAGAGGAATTAGTCAGAGGAGCTGTCCTTTCAGCACCACCTCTCTCTCTCTGTCGCTGTCTCTCCCTCTCTCTCCCCCTCTCTCTCTCAGACCCCTCTGCCCCGCCCCCTGAATAAAGGAGGTGTGGGGTCAGTTTCCCGTAAAAGCAAAAATTCTCACTGAGATCAAAATCTCTTTTTTTTTTCTTCGAGAGGCCTGGCCAAGAGGGCAGCATGAAAACAGTGTTCCCATAGCAACCCTCCGTAAACAGACCAGGACACCTGGCACATCCTACGAAACCAGTCTACCCAGAACAACCCAGAACAACCCAGAACAACCCAGAACAACCCAGAACTACCCAGAACTACCCAGAACAACCCAGAACCCAAAAGCACCTTTTATTAATAAAGCTGTTAATCCGCTCGCTGCCATGTGCAGGAATGCTGTTCACCGCATCACCACCTCACCTGGACTGTTAACACACCTCACCTGGACTGTTAACACACCTCACCTGGACTGTTAACACACCTCACCTGGACTGTTAACACACCTCACCTGGACTGTTAACACACCTCACCTGGACTGTTAACACACCTCACCTGGACTGTTAACACACCTCACCTGGACTGTTACACACACCTCACCTGGACTGTTAACACACCTCACCTGGACTGTTAACACACCTCACCTGGACTGTTACACACACCTCACCTGGACTGTTAACACACACCTCACCTGGACTGTTAACACACACCTCACCTGGACTGTTACACACACCTCACCTGGACTGTTACACACACCTCACCTGGACTGTTAACACACCTCACCTGGACTGTTACACACACCTCACCTGGACTGTTAACACACACCTCACCTGGACTGTTACACACACCTCACCTGGACTGTTACACACACCTCACCTGGACTGTTACACACACCTCACCTGGACTGTTAACACACACCTCACCTGGACTGTTACACACACCTCACCTGGACTGTTAACACACCTCACCTGGACTGTTACACACACCTCACCTGGACTGTTACACACACCTCACCTGGACTGTTAACACACCTCACCTGGACTGTTACACACACCTCACCTGGACTGTTAACACACCTCACCTGGACTGTTAACACACCTCACCTGGACTGTTAACACACCTCACCTGGACTGTTACACACACCTCACCTGGACTGTTAACACACACCTCACCTGGACTGTTACACACACCTCACCTGGACTGTTACACACACCTCACCTGGACTGTTAACACACACCTCACCTGGACTGTTACACACACCTCACCTGGACTGTTACACACACCTCACCTGGACTGTTACACACACCTCACCTGGACTGTTACACACACCTCATCTGGACTGTTACACACACCTCACCTGGACTGTTACACACACCTCATCTGGACTGTTACACACACCTCACCTGGACTGTTACACACACCTCACCTGGACTGTTACACACACCTCATCTGGACTGTTACACACACCTCATCTGGACTGTTACACACACCTCACCTGGACTGTTACACACACCTCACCTGGACTGTTAACACACACCTCACCTGGACTGTTACACACACCTCACCTGGACTGTTACACACACCTCACCTGGACTGTTAACACACACCTCACCTGGACTGTTACACACACCTCATCTGGACTGTTACACACACCTCACCTGGACTGTTACACACACCTCACCTGGACTGTTACACACACCTCACCTGGACTGTTAACACACACCTCACCTGGACTGTTACACACACCTCATCTGGACTGTTACACACACCTCACCTGGACTGTTACACACACCTCACCTGGACTGTTAACACACACCTCACCTGGACTGTTACACACACCTCACCTGGACTGTTACACACACCTCACCTGGACTGTTACACACACCTCACCTGGACTGTTACACACACCTCACCTGGACTGTTAACACACACCTCACCTGGACTGTTAACACACCTCACCTGGACTGTTAACACACACCTTCAAGCAGCTCAAATTCACATCAACAGGAACCCAGAGAGGGAGAACCAGCGCAGTGCACACACACACACACACACACACACACACACACACACACGAAGTTTGGAAATTTGGAGTTGACCCCTCCCCCCTCCCCAAAAGGAGACGTGAGGGAGCAGCACGGGGTTACATAAGCGCTGTTGTTGCTGATGATGATGATGATGATGATGATGATGATGCTGGCTAATAAGTCATGACCCCCCCCCCCCCCCCCCACATCCTACCTGGAAGAGGCGCAGGATGTTGGCCACCATGATGGACACCGAGCTGGCGGACGCGCCCACGACCCCGACCACCTTCTCGGGCTTGACGAACAGCGGCGGCTCCCCGTTGGTGCAGCGCACGTCGGACGTGTCCTTCTGGATCAGCGCCTGCACGAAGGTCAGCGACTGCTCCAGCGCGTACGTGTCCCGGGAGCAGGTGTCCAGGATCCGGGCGCCCAGCGTGACGTTGGGCAGCAGCTCCTCGTCGCCGTTGATCTGGTCCAGGGCGTACATCATCGCCTCCAGCCGGTGGATGCCGTTCTCCTTCTTGATGTCCCCGCACGGCATCCCGGGGACCCCCCTGGCGTGGACGGGGAAGAGCCCCCCCAGCGTCACGTCGCCCTCCACCCGGATCGAGTGCGGCGCGTAAATCTCCTGGGACCCGGCCAGGTCCAGGAACGCGTGAACCATCCACAACACCCGGAACGTAAAACCCGGTCTCAGCTGGGGGGCCGGGTGTCTCATGATGGGATCCGGTTTCCTTTCACCGCGAACGAAGCAGCTCCGCGGAGAGACCGGAAACACAAACCAGTAGAACCAGTCGAGACGCAGGACTCTTTAGGGTACTTTTACGGATCCGACAGCCGAGTTCATTCCGGTCCTCGATCCAGCAGAGAAATAAGAGGGAAGCGGAAGCCAGGCGGCGGGTTGCGGGGCTGCCGTACTCCCGCAGGTGCAGCCGTTACGCGCACACAGACACACACGCCAGCCTCGGCAGCGCGGAGTCCCCCGCTAAGAGTGCGCAGAGCTGCGGCGGCTGCACGCAGCCACGGCCGCTTGTTGCTCCAGAACACATCCCGGGGATTCAGAGAAGAAAGGAGGAAAAGAAGGAGAAGAAGAAGAAGTAGAGGAAGAAGAAGAGGAAGAAGAAGAGAAAGAAGAAGAGAGACGCACCGTCGGGTTGTTCACAGCGGGAACACGAGCTCTCCGCTCGGGCTCTTCCCGGTACTCCGTCTCGGATGCGTGAAGAAGCTCCAGCCCGCGTTCCGCGCTGATGTCATACTTCACAAAAATGAAATGATTATGATCATAATAATAAAACGTGCTCGCGCCTGCAGCCTCGAGCCTGGAACCAGAAGAGAAGACGCGGGAGAAGCGGCGCATCGGCACGCGCTGCGAGAGGAATGAAGGCGCTGCTCGTGCCCCCTCAGCCCGGCAGGACACCAGTCACCTGTGGGGAGCTGATGATGCGCGAGGAGGAAGAGGAGGAGGAAGAGGAGGAAGAAGAGGAGTTGTGTTGTAGGATTCCTGCGCAGAAACTGTCACGATTAACGAAACCAAGCGAGAGGTTCTCTCTCTCTCTCTCTCTCTCTCTCTCTCTCTCTCTCTCTCTCTCTCTCTCACATACACACATGTGCTCTCCAACCAGCTCGTTCCTGGAATTATCAAAGGTGCCAAAACAATTGCCTCAAACGCACACACACACACAATAAAATAATTATATTATATGGAAAACGCCTTTTGTTATTATTTTGTTTATTATTATTTTCATTCAAAATAATTTCATATAATAAGAAATTATTCAAATGGAGTTCTGTTTCGTCACTAACAAAACATGTATTTGTTACATAACATGTTTAGCTGATAAATATGTTACATTGGAATCCATACAATAATAATCTGGGCTGCTCATATCAATATTAATTATTATTATTATTAATCAAAGATCCCCAACAACGGAAATTAAATGTGGCTGTCGAAACTGTGATTTGAATATTAGACCAGAAAAAAATTCTTTACGGTATGACCTAGTAGTAATAACAGCATCAGTAGTACTAGTAGTAGTACGTATATTATTGAGGTTTTTAGAGATCAGAAAAAGAAAAGAATAACAAAGGAACGTCGATTCTGTAAAAAAGTCTGTTTCAAATGTTGAGGCGATGTGAACCGATCAGCTGATCACCAGATTGATTTCTGCTTTCATGAACTCAAATGATCAAATCCATATGAAGGCTACGAGCAGACAGATGTATTTATTGAATGATGGAGAGAAGCAGGACTGGGGGAAAGGAAGGGTGCGTCCTGACAGTGTTGGAATGCGGCCCCTGAAATCCGCTCAGGTCAAAGTCTGAATGACTGATTCCATTAATGACACATTAAAGATTTAGTATGAGCAGCTCATCGTTCAGACTCAAAGCAGATATGATAATCAGTTATTATTGATGCTAGTTGACCCGATAACAAAGAAAAGCCCGGGCATTGATTTACATCATCATATATTATATATTATAAATTATATATTATACATGGTTCAGGGGAAGATGTCCTGTCTTTATGACCCAAAAATAAGATTGTTAACTCATTTGCTGAATAACTCAAATTTTCCTGAGTGAGTTATAGCCATTTATTGGATCATATTATTGAGAAACGTTAACGCTCCGCTAGCCTTTTAAGGGTTAATGTGGTCTGACTCTTACTTTCCAAAGAGGCCAAAGGGCCCTCCCACCTCACAGGGTCCAGCAGGTTTGATAACAGTTGAAATATGATTTAGATTATGAAATAATGATGTTTCTTTTTGTGCGACCGCTTATGTTTCCACATTTAAGCCCAAACAAGAAACAACAGCCTCACTCGCTCCTCTGCAACACGTTTGTATCCTAACATTCAATCAATGAAATCAACCCGACCGTCAGGGACTAAAGTTTCACGCTCTCTAAATCTCTAAATCAGAATTTGTTTCCCGATAACTGAAATACAAAAGGCGAACGTGATGAAACCATCAGCAGCTGAGACCATGGAGCCTCGGTGACGTGGGGCAGCTTGAGCCGTCCCGACCCCCCAGAGTCCTGCAGCCCCGCCGGGGATCTTTCCCACACCTCTAATTCCTGTTGACACTTCTGATCTGTTTTTCTTTGCCGATGTAGCACTTCCTGCCCCCGGATTCACCTCAAGAGGACGTCTAGAGGATGCTGGAGCAGCGTGATCTGACTCTGAGAAAACCCAGTGCCCCCTAGGGGCGATTGTTATATACAACTGTAAATCATAGGTTGTTTTATGAATTTTTTTAAATAAAAAACCCAAACTGCTGTATTTGGAAGTATTGAACACCATAAATATTATATGACAGAAATATATGGTTTGGTACATTCAAATGGCTCCAATGAGACCTCGTCTGAATGTTCTGTACTAAAACCTCTCTCACTTTGTTCTGCTTCACTTTATCAAAGTCAAGCTTTGCAGAGAGAACGTTCACATATTGTGTTATGATTTGGGAGGGTTAGACCTTACAGCGACTCCTCTGGTTGTATAGAAGTCTATGCTTCATGTGTTAAAGCTGCATTCTCTCTCCTGACCACCAGGGGGCGACTCCTCTGGTTGTATAGAAGTCTATGCTTCATGTCTTAAAGCTGCATTCTCTCTCCTGACCACCAGGGGGCGACTCCTCTGGTTGTATAGAAGTCTATGCTTCATGTGTTAAAGCTGCATTCTCTATCCTGACCACCAGGGGGCGACTCCTCTGGTTGTATATAAGTCTATGCTTCATGTGTTAAAGCTGCATTCTCTCTCCTGACCACCAGGGGCCGACTACTCTGGTTGTATAGAAGTCTATGCTTCATGTGTTAAAGCTGCATTCTCTCTCCTGACCACCAGGGGGCGACTCCTCTGGTTGTATAGAAGTCTATATAAATGACTCTACTTCTCTCTTGATGTATTCCCTCAGTAAACATTGTAAACATGAGTTTATGTCTCAATCTCTAGTTTCAAGTCTTCTTCAATACAGCATGATGTTAATTTAGTAAATTATGCTCATTTAGAGTCAAACAGTCCATAAAGCAGGGGACGCTTTAGGGCGGGGCTTGCTATGATTGACAGGCGTCTCTACGTCACTCCTCCACACTCCAAATACGGTAACTTCTGTTCATCAGTTGCAAAACAGCCAAGATGGCGGCGACAAAATCACCAAAACTCAAGGCTTCGTGACGGCAGTCTACAACCCAATGGGTGACGTCACCACGACTACATCCACTTCCTGTCTACAGTCGACGTTCCCAGAGCAGCTGCAGAGATGCGACGACGACCTTCGAGGAAATGAAAAACGAGCCTCCGACAGCATTCGCGACCACGAGACAGGCCGGTCTTTCATTTAGACTCTTTTCTTTCAGGCATTTGGCTGATCGTCTCACCCGGAGTGACTTATCGAGAGCGAGCTGGTCCAGGCCTCCAAGGACCCTCGCTGAGCCAAAACCGCTTGATGAAACGACACAACTGTTTCTCTCAAAGCTCAAACTAAACATTTTCTCTTTTGATTCCGCAGGAAAAAAAACGCTGCGAGTGCACATTTGTTCACACATTACCAGGTAATTGAATTGTGGCATTGGATTTCACTCAGACGGCGAAATGAGCCATCAAACGGAATATAATGAACCGCTCACTTCGGCGGTCCACGCTGCCGGTTGCTCACAAAGCTGGTAAGCTGCCTCGGCAATTACGGGGAAATGACAGGCCGCGTGTTTGATACCACGGAGTCCATCATATTTCACACATTTCGTCAGAGTGTCCTTGAGGGATTCACTCGTTCCCTCTCCCGTCCAGATGGAGGACTCGCCTGGTCGCTGCACAATAACCCCGCCTCCTGAAATGTGGCAGTGTGGTACGATCAGGACGATGATACACAGCGTAATCCATTCATTCAATCAAGGTTTGCAGGGTGAGGATACACTGTAAAAAAAAAATCGTGAAATATACGGTAAATTACCGGCAGCTGTGGTTTCCAGAACTTTACCGTAATAAATAAAGTGACACCGTACAAGACATTACGGTATATTTTTTTGCACCTGTAAAATTCACAGTTGAGAACTGTCTTTTGTTTACGGTAAATTACTATAAAGAAAACGGAAATATCATAAACGTGTTTACGGTTATTTTCTTTAGAAATAACAGCTATGTTATAAACGTGTTTACGGTAAACTATATTTAAAAAAACGCACTTATACTGTAAACCTAATTACAGTCTTTTTCAGTTAAAAACACAGTACAGCTGTATGATATTTTACGGTGCTTTATTAAAAAGTTTAATTTAACGGTAAATTACCGGCAGCTGTGGTTTCCAGAACTTTACCGTAATAAATAAAGTGACACCGTACAAGACATTACGGTATATTTTTTTGCACCTGTAAAATTCACAGTTGAGAACTGTCTTTTGTTTACGGTAAATTACAATTAAAAAAAGGATATATCGTAAACCTGTTTACGGTTATTTGCTTTAGAAATAACAGCTATCATATAAATGCGTTTACGGTAAATTATTTTATAAACAGCAGTTATACTGTAAACCTAATTACAGTATTTCTCAGTTAAAAACACAGTACAACTGTATGATACATTACTTTATTGAAAAGTTCAAATTAACGGTAAATTACCGGCAGCTGTGGTTGCCAGAAGTTCACCGTAAAAAATAAAGTGAGAACGTATAAGACATTACGGTATATCTTTTAAAAACAGCAGTTATTCCGTGAACCTAATTGCAGCCTTTCTCAGAGATAAACACAGTACAACTGTATGAGTTACGGTATTTTATTAGAAAGTTCAAAGCAAATTGAAGGCAACTGTAGTTGCCAGAATTCCATTGCAAAAACATATGGTACAACGTATAACGTATTACAATTGGTTGGCATACATTTCCCAGTCAACATCAGGAAATATTAAATAAAACGTATTGTAAATCAAAATACAGACCATCGTTGATAAACCTTAAGAAATAAAACATTTTCTGTGAAAACCAGGTTGATCTGATCTTATAACTTGCACCGTATACTCACAAAGCATTGTTGAGATCTTGAAGAATCAGCATGTGGACATGAAGGATTATTCATGAATAAACATGAAAAGGTTAGCCACTTGCCCCAAGTTGATCAAGAGTAACGAGCCGCTGTGTCCAGACTTGACTGAAGAGGGCACCCAACATGGTATAGTCTCCACAGACCCAAAGTTCAGGAAGCTGAGCGGTTCAGGACGTCCTGCTTGAGGACTTGTATCTTGATCATCAAGCGTTCACTGTGGATCGGGATGATCCTCTCTGCAGCACAAAAACAGAAACAAAAGGCAAAGTTAGATTGACGCAGCGCTTGAGCATGATGCCTACACAGAGAAACATTCATTGCCTTATGGTGTTAAACTGAGCTTAACTGACTTAGAAAAAAATAAAACACACCTTTATAGTTAATACAAATGAATAAGTATCAGGTCGAATGTTAAGACCGATCTTTGCGCAAAGGCATAAACACGTTAAATTTCTGTAATATTGCAGCCTACAGATGCCTCCACTCAAGAATATCATCAAATTTCACATAGTTCATGTTTTAAAAACCAGGGTAACAGCACATCTAATTAAGGATATAAATAAAAAGAATGTTTGTATTTTTTCAGATTCAATAACATAGGACTTTTAAATGCCTCTAAAAACAATAACACAATTATTGATGCAAAAAAAAAAGAAAAGCTGTTGTGGAGTTGTATGGCATTTTAATAACTAAAAATACTCAGTGTGCAATAGCTAATACCCCTTTGCCATACAGGAGACCTAGTCCAATGGGAAACAATGCCCCTGCATTTACAAGACAGTAGACATGAGGGTATGTCCTAAATCTAATGACATGTTACTGCTACATGAAATTAAATTTCAGAGTGATATCAGTTCAGAGCACAATATATATATTTTTTTTTACTAATGCAAAACTATCTTACAGTTTTATGATTTCTTCTATGTTTGCATGAAGCTGTTGTCTCGGGCCCTGGCCCTGAGAATGATCCATTATGTGAAGTTATGTTTGAGTTGTGCTTGTTATAGTTTGCTGAACTGAACTATATCACTGCTTACCTCTAGTTAGGCCTTGAAAAGACTGGTGTCTGAGTCATTGGTCCAGAGTGAAGACAGGTGAGACAGAATCGCATACAGATATGGCATGATGTTCAGGAAACTGGAACTTTAGGCAGGTGTTGTCATCATTTCTGCTAGAAGACACAAGTTAATCTGGTGTTTGTTGTGGGCTGACATGATCCTCTCTACAGCCAGAAAAAAAGACAAAATAGAAAACATTAACAGTAATAACAGTAACAACAATACCAATAATATTACTTTATATAGCACTTACACCGTTGCAAGGTTATTCACATAATACCTTTTGTATGTACAAAATGGTGAGAGAGTAGAATAAAATATTTCATAAAAAGACAAGTATGCAATGCCTAGATTTATGCAGTGTTTAACACTAACAATACATGTATACACTGTTTGAACATGAAATGGCAGCACAGTACTTACAGAAATAGATGAGTCTAAAGCCTTCTTTTGTTAAATTAACATACATTGAACTTTACAACAAACTTACCATATTTATCCTTGACAAAACTTGGATCCGATGATACGGTTAGACTAGTAGAACAGCAAAGAAGGTGATGAGGTCCATGTGAAGGTCCAAGCTTGTAGTCGTAATCAAACCTGAAATAAAGACTAAGGAGATAAAGGAAGAGAGGAAGACATCCTCTTCCATAAAAAAAAAAAAAAATCTTCTCAAGCATCAAATTTCCTCTTTTCAATGCAAAGGTTGTAAATTAAATTTACACTCACGTGTCACATGTTATCATTGCAGTTTGATTTCCGGTGGGCTCTTTTCTGCAGATCTTTTCCTCGGTCCACTTTGTTTCCTGTCTCTTTCTCTCTCTATTTCTGCTGTTGAGTAAAACACAAATGACATCTTTAAAAACAAAAAATGCTTGATTTTGGCATTTAAATGGATTAGAATCGCACCGTTTTTCTGGGTGTCATTAAGGCCAGCAAGTTGTTCCCATCCAAGTCCACAGCCAAGTTGGATTGCAAAGCCTGAAAGGTGGCAGGAACAAATGTATTACATTTTACAAGATTAAAGTAAATATTAATTATCTGTACCAACTGGTCTTGCATAAATTTAAATACTGACTCTGAGGGAGACATCCTCATCTGATAATGTGGGCAGTAAATGAAGATCTGAACATGAAAACGTGTTTGCATCCACTCACTGGACAGCTCACTCGTCTTCCACACGGAGCTCCTTCTCAGGAGCTGTTAGCTGTTTTGTGTCTTGACAAAAGCTTCACACACAACGCTACAGCGTGTTTATAAGCGGTCACGTGGACAGCCGGGAGGTCAGTCACGTTAACAGACAGTAGAGATGTTAATGTCATGCCTCCGGTATAAATTAGCTTTAAACCTTCATATCTAACACATGTCTGCTTGCAACCAGCTTTAAAGCACTTAAATAAAAACGTGGTTATTAGATAAAGTATGTAGCACGTAGGCCATAAAGTATGTAGCACGTAGTGTCTTAACCGACCTGCCACAGTAATAAACCTAACCTATAGCAAAGCATTACATTAGCTAACCTTTGGTAAAGTAAGCTAATGTTAGCTAACGTTTAACACATAAACCTATAACCTACGTTACATTGACGATGTTAAAGAAAAGTAAACGCACTCAACTATTAGATAACTAATTTAACTAAGCTATCTTGACGTCCAAGGCGACACAGAACTGCAGAGAACCAAGCCTCAAATGTAAATGTAGCTAAGCGCGGCTAACGTAACGTTAGCTCAACCCCTTACTGGAGAGGTTAAGCTAACGCTACCGTCACCTGATGTAGACCGTTCAAGAAAGCGTTTACTCTCTGACAAATACATTATGTTGGTATTCTTACCTCAACAAGAGATGTCATGTTCCCAGGGGTCCGGCTGTTGTTGCTTCAGTGGCGCTTCGTGAATCACCGGAGAAGAAGAGCTGCAGCGCGGCGCGTAGATCTGGCGCTCAAACGGGTTCAAAAGTTCAGCCTCCGATCGTTTTTTTTTTTTTTTTAATTGCGCTGTTGGTTTGATCACTGACACCTGGCCCTCTCTACTTTGATCTCTCTCTCTGTCTGGCTGTCTGTCTGTCTGTCTGCCTCTCTTTGTGAACATTTGGTCTCTGAAGGACATTCTGTGTTCAGTCAGAGACAATGCTATTAGGTTTAGGTTTATTTATTTGCACAATTCAAACAATAAAATAAAAAAAATTAACAAACATAAGAGAGATAAATAAATATCACTGTGCTGGAAGATGCAAAAAGCCAACTGGTCTTATTTGAAGCCTCCATCTATATAATATTATAATCTTTTACAAAATTGCAAACATAAAAGGAAATATGCATAAGATAGACAACAAAAGAAAAAAAGAAAGAAAAGAAAAATAATGTAATTGTGTTGAGTGTGTGCATGTGCTTGCATGTGAAAGTAAGCATGGCTTGTTCAGGGATGTTGGGTTATACCCCTGTGGTATTTCCTAAGCAATAGGAATGATAAGTGAAACATCTATAAATGTAGATATAACAGTTCAAACAAGAAATAAAATAAACACTAATACATAGAACGCTTACAAAACAGCAATTAGAATTCATTTTAGGCAATTTTTGAAAAATGTTATAGAGGGACATTTCTTTGTTAGGTGGGGAAAGTTCCATAATTTGGTTCCCCTAAATCTAATAGAAAATTGACCTCTGCTTGACGTGTTGAGTATGAGTGAATCTGTGAATTGACTTTGAAAGAATATTTCTGTAACCTAAAAGTATCTTGTACATAAAAATGCAAGTTAAATAAATATTAACACCATAAATAGTAAGAATCTACAGTTTGTGAAATAAAGGAGAAGCTGAGATGTGTGAACATGTTTTGCAGAAAAGTAGGAAAAGTACTTCCCCAAACTATATTACAATATGAAATATAAGGATAAATTAAACTCTAATAAATAATAAGGTTGTATGGTTCTGAACTTTAAAACTGTAAACAAAAGTGATTTAGTAATAAAGATATAAACAAAAATCTATCTCTGTCAGCCTCTCTCTCTGTCTGTCTGTATCTTTCTGTCTGTCTGTCTGTCTGTCTGTCTGTTTCTCTCTCTCTTTCTTTCTGTCTCTCTCTCTTTCCCTGTATGTCAGTCGGTCAAATCAAGAGAAAGTGTGGTTTGAAGGGATCTTGAATTTAAATGGTGAAACTGTACATGTCATGTCTGTGTATAAATATAATGGGACCGTAGTGACAGTGAGTTCATTGGGACATTGACACAGGCAGGAGATACCTGTGTTCCTGCCCCATGTGGTCAGGTTATTTACTGAGACAGGCACCTGTTGGTCGTTAAGTATCCAACAGAGATGAAAAGAGGGGTGGGGGATGGTGTGAGATGCATTTTATGCTTTGCAAAAAAAGTATGCAAAACAAGGAGAACTTATATGCAAGGTTTCCCTCTCGGTTGTTAGCACAGTAGTCCGTACATTTAACAGTGACAACATGTATTTATTAAGAGTTAAGAATGTAGAAATTACGGTATCGATTTTCTTTCATATTACGGTGTATTTCCGTTATTAGTACAATGCTTAATGCAATTAACAGTGACAAACTGTAACTTTTACAAGTAATAAATGCAAAGATTACAGTGTTGGCTTTTAAATTCATCTACCAGTATATTTCCGTTATGAGCCCAGTGGTTTGTATATTTAACAGCGACTAAATGTATATTTTACAAATATTATTTGTAAAAATTACAGTGTTGGCTGTTATATATAATACGGCCTATTTCTGTAATCAGTCCAATAGCTAGTACATTTAACAGTGACAAACTGTAACATTTACAAATAATAAATGCAAAGATTACAGTGTTGGCTTTTAAATTTATCTTCCAGTACATTTCCGTTATGAGCCCAGTGGTTCGTATATTTAACAGCGACAGAATGTATGTTTTACAAATATTATTTGTAAAGATTACAGTGTTGGCTGTTATATATAATACGGCCTATTTCTGTAAACAGTCTAATAGTTAGTACATTTAACAGTGACAAACTGTAACATTTACAAATAATAAATGCAAAAATTACAGGGCTGGCTGTTATATTAATAATATTTTATATTTCGGTTGTTAGCACAGTAGTCCGTACATTTAACAGTGACAAAATGTATTTATTAAAAGTTAAGATTGTAGAAATTACGGTATCGATTTTCTTTCATATTACGGTGTATTTCTGTTATTAGTACAATGTTTAGGGTAATTAACAGTGACAAACTGTAACCTTTACAAATAATAACTGTAAAAATTACAGGGCTGGCTGTTATATTAATATTATTTTATATTTTGGTCGTTAACACAGTAGTGCGTACATTTAACAGTGACAAAATGTATTTTTTAAAAGTTAAGATTGTAGAAATTACGGTATTGATTTTCTTTCATATTACGGTGTATTTCCGTTATTACTACAGTGTTTAGGACAATTAACAGTGACGAAATGTAATTTTTACAGGAAATACATGCATAAATTACAGTTTGGGCTGATATATCTATTTACGGTGTTTCAATGTGATAGATATGGAATATAACCTTTTTTGAATTAACGGTCTTTTACTGTTGGGATTTAACAGGTTTTCACCGTAAATTCTACGTACTTTTTTTACAGTGTAGTGGAGGGTGGAGTATCGATAGCCTGTCTGACTGTTGAAGGGCAGAAGGTTCAACCCTCTTTCATCACGCAACAAGAAAACTGCTCTTTCCCAATATTTACAGATTGTTTACACGTTACAATAACCTTAAACTAGTGGTTTTCTAACTTGTTTTGTCACGCCCCACTTAGAAGGAAGAACACTTTTCGTACCCTAACAAAGTTATAATGCTTCATGCTGAGTTTTTATTGAAATAACTTTTTGTGACTCCTCCAGCCGTGCATTTTAAAATAGAATAAAGAACATTGCAATCACTTTCAAGTAAACCGGATCGCTCCATCAGACAAAAACAAATAACTGTGCAAATCACTTTGTTAGAACAATGCAGATAAAGTTCTAACTGTGTAGAAAATACCTAATATTTGTCAAGAAATAACTTATTGTGGCTGCAATTTACCTGTTTTGCACTGAATATTACATTACATTTCATTTAGCTGACGCTTTTATCCAAAGCGACTTACATGCTATACAGTAGACGTAGACACAGCAACGGTGAGCAATGAGGGTTAAGTGTCTTGCTCAAGGACACAACGACACGGACTGGCTGAGCCGGGGTTTGAACCACTGACCTCTGATTGAAAGACTGACTTGCTAACCACTGAGCCACAGTCGCCCCCTATATATTTTCAAGAAAATATTTTCAAGAAAATAACAATAACGTGCAACCTGTGCTAAACAAAACAGAATCAGTGCAGATATGTGAGCCAACGTATTTATTACGTTGTTGAAATAAATACATTTCCTCTGCCTGTAATACTTCCGCACGCCACTAGAGGAGCACGACTCTGGAACATCTCTCTGGATTTCTTTGTGTCTTTAATCTTGAACTCTCGTTGAAGTCATTCTTCATGATTCAGCCGCCTGCACAAAATTACATTACATTACATTATATTACAAAATGAAGATAATTGCATTTATTCTGCTAACTGTGAGGCACCATTGAACTTGGTCATACTCCTGCATTTAATCACAGCTTATACTGGCAATGTTTTACTTTATTTTGTATCAATGGAAGGTCAGGGAAGCTCTCACTGAGCACACTAATGTAATGCATAACTTAAGTCTGAATAAAGAACCCTCAGAATGTGATTATAGCTGCAACTTGATCAGTCGGCTGACATTTAACGAGTGTAAAATGAAAAATAACCATACTTAATCACCGACACGTCTCCTGTAGACCTCGGCTGTAATCAGATGGCGGCTGCAGCGCCGCGATGGAGCGAAGCCACCGGCGACTCCTTATCTGATCCTCCGGGGTGAACACGATACCGTCTGTTCTATCATCTCGGTGTTTACGGCTAGTTTCCTCTCATAAGCGGCTCAACGCCTCCCGTGGTTCTAAGCCGAGGCCTCGGAGGTGCTTTCAGCCTCGTGTTCGAACCTGAACACATGCAGCAGTGGAGGAAGTACTCAGAGGTACTTCAGTAAAAGTACAAATACAACAATGTAAAAGACCTGCATTCTGTACAATTATACACGTAGTATCAGCTTCATGTATTTAAAGTATCAGAAATAAAGTTGTAAGGGACCACTTTGGGAGTTTAAGGGCTTGGTAAATATTTGTAAACGTTCGTAATTTATTAAATAATTCTTATTTAATAATTATATATTTCGTATGTGCGTCAATGTTATTTGTACGTGATTGACCGGAAGTTCCGCGCACCTGCGGTGTCGGGGTTTGTCCCTTTTCTGTCGCCGTAGTTTGCACGGGTTAAAATGAACTTTTATGGTGACGGTCTGGCGAAGGACACGCAGCTGCGTTTGAGCTTATATGTATTTTATCTGAAGTTGTTATAGATGGACTTAAACAACTCGACGCCCGTTTCATAACGGAAGAAAGGACTATCTTATATTGTTTACATTCCTTGGTGAGCGCAGCGAGGTATGATATGTTTTACTTATAAAATTGTTGGCACATATGTATGTCTCATCTTTCCATGTAATAAATGTTTGTGTACTTAATGACTTTGTAACCGGGAGAACAAGTGTGTGAAATGATTGTTGTGTGTACGTTTTCAATACAGTTTTCACGGTGCAAAGGTGATGATGAAGTAAAAGGACGAATGTAAAAAAGTATGAAAAAAGTCATAGTATGTCAAAAAAGTAAAAAAATATAATTTTTCAAAAAAAGTATGAAAAAGTCATAGTATGTCAAAAACGTCATTGTATGTCAAAAAAGTCATAGTATGTCAAAAAAGTAAAAAAATATAATTTGTCAAAAAAAGTATAAAAAAAGTCATAGTATGTCAAAAAAGTAAAAGACATCATTTTTCTAAAAAAGTATGAAAAAAGTCATAGTATGTCAAAAATGTCATAGTATGTCAAAAGATTAAAAGAAATGTAATTTTTCAAAAAAAGTATGAAAAAAGTCATAGTATGTCCATAGTATGTCAAAAATGTCATATGTCAAAAAAGTAAAAAAATATAATTTGTCAAAAAAAGTATGAAAAAGTCATAGTATGTCAAAAAAGTAAAAAAATATCATTTTTCAAAAAAAGTATGAAAAAAGTCATAGTATGTCAAAAAAGTAAACAAATATAATTTTTCAAAAAAAGTATGAAAAAGTCATAGTATGTCAAAAACGTCATAGTATGTCAAAAAAGTCATAGTATGTCAAAAAAGTAAAAAAATATAATTTGTCAAAAAAAGTATAAAAAAAGTCATAGTATGTCAAAAATGTCATAGTATGTCAAAAGAGTAAAAGAAATGTAATTTCTCAAAAAAAGTATGAAAAAAGACATAGTATGTCCATAGTATGTCAAAAATGTCATATGTCAAAAAAGTAAAGAAATATAATTTTTCAAAAAAAGTATGAAAAAGTCATAGTATGTCAAAAACGTCATAGTATGTCAAAAAAGTCATAGTATGTCAAAAAAGTAAAAAAATATAATTTGTCAAAAAAAGTATAAAAAAGTCATAGTATGTCAAAAAAGTAAAAAAATATAATTTTTCAAAAAAAGTATGAAAAAAGTCATAGTAAGTCAAAAACGTCAAAAATATAATTTGTCAAAAAAAGTATGAAAAAAGTCATAGATGTCAAAAGTCATAGTATGTCAAAAAGGTAAAAAAATATAATTTGTCAAAAAAAGTATGAAAAAGTCATGGTATGTCAAAAAGTCATAGTATGTCAAAAAAGTAAGACATCATTTTTCTAAAAAAGTATGAAAAAAGTCATTGTATGTCAAAAAGTCATATTATGTCAAAACGGTAAAAAAATATAATTTGTCAAAAAAAGTATAAAAAAGTCATAGTATGTCAAAAAAGTAAAAAAATATCATTTTTCAAAAAAAGTATGAAAAAAGTCATAGTATGTCAAAAATTCATAGTATGTCAAAAAAGTCTATGACAATCAACGATAGCGTCTTCTTTCATATATATATAATTTACTAATATGTATTTCCCTGATACGCCCGGCTTCATAGCCTCTCACTCAGGAGTCCGTGCAGCGTGAGTAGCGTCCGGCATCACCGGAGCGGTTAGGCGGTAAGTGCCGGCATCATGAGGGCGGTCACGGTTGGTTAGCGCTGTGGATTAGACGTGCATGCAGGTGTGCATGCAGGCGTGCATGCAGGCGTGCATGCAGGCGTGCATGCAGGCATGCATGCAGACGTAGCGGCTGCTTGTGACTGCTCGCCCGCTCTGCCCCTCAGGGACGGTCCAAAGAAAAAGTGCCTATTAGCCGACAAAAGTGCCTATTAGCCGGTGTTGTCAAGATATTGAGCTTTTGTTTTGCTTGAATGAGATTCTGTTGAATGGTCGTGGAACAGTGGACCAGCTCTTTACCCTTGCAAGGATACTGGAGGGGTCCTGGGAGTTTGCCCAACCAGTCTACATGTGCTTTGTGGACTTGGAGAAGGCTTTCGACCGGGTCCCTCGGGGCTTTTTGTGGGGGGTGCTGCGGGAGTATGGTGTGCCGGACCCGTTGCAACGGGCCATCCGGTCTCTGTACGCCTGCAGTAGGAGCTGTGTTCGTATCCTCGGCAGTAAGTCAGATACGTTCCCGGTGGGTGTTGGCCTCCGCCAGGGCTGCCCTTTATCACCGGTCCTGTTCGTGACTTTCATGGACAGGATATCTAGGCGCAGCCGTGGGGCGGAGAATGTCAGGTTCGGGGATCTCAGGATAGCCTCTCTGCTGTTTGCAGATGATGTGGTCCTGTTTGCCTCCTCGGACCATGACCTCCAGCATTCACTGGGGCGTTTTGCAGCCGAGTGTGAAGCGGCGGGGATGAGAGTCAGCACCACGAAATCTGAGGCCATGGTGCTCTGCCGGAAACCGGTGGATTGCTCCCTCCGGGTGGGGACAGAGTGCCTACCACAAGCGAAGGAGTTCAAGTATCTCGGGGTCTTGTTCACGAGTGAGGGTAAAATGGAGCGGGAGATCAACAGGCGTATCGGTGCGGCTGCAGCAGTAAAACAGGCGTTGCACCGGGCCGTCTTGGTGAAGAAGGAGCTGAGCCGGAAGGCAAAGCTCTCAATTTACTGGTCGGTCTACGTCCCAACCCTCACCTATGGTCACGAGCTTTGGATCGTGTCCGAAAGAACGAGGTCGCGGATACAAGCGGCCGAAATGAGTTTCCTCCGTAGAGTGGCCGGGCTCAGCCTTAGAGATAGGGTAAGGAGATGAGTTTCCTCTGTAGGGCTCAGCCTTAGAGATAGGGTAAGGAGCTCGGACATCAGGAGGGAGCTTGAAGTTGAGCCGCTACTCCTTCGTGTCGAAAGGAGTCAGCTGAGGTGGTTCGGGCATCTAATTAGGATGCCTCCAGGACGCCTCCCTTTAGAGGTTTTCCAGGCACGTCCATCTGGTAGGAGGCCCCGGGGAAGACCCAGGACACGCTGGAGGGATTATATCTCCCAGCTGGCCTGGGAACGCCTCGGGATCCCCCAGAATGAGCTGGTAGATGTTGCGGGTGAGAGAGAAGTCTGGGTCAGCCTGCTGGACCTGCTGCCTCCGCGACCCGACCCCGGATAAGCGGTGGAAAATGGATGGATGGATGGATGAATAGAGGATTCAGACTAAATACATTATTATTATTATATATTAGCCTCTCTGAAAGCTATATTCTTTTGTTAACCGTGTCAGTTAGCATGCTAACCTTTGCCAATTTGCACTAAACACAAAGTGCATCTGATGCTGATGAGAATTGCATTAGTTAAAAAAGGAGTGACCAACCTTAATTAATTGTATTTCATTGCATGTTTTCTTTGTGTTCTTTTCTTTTGTGCTCACAATGGATAATGAATCACAATTTGTAAGTCATTTTGCGAGATGCCACATGATGACTGCAAAGTAATGTATGCTTAACTGTGACCCACTCTCAACATGTAGTTTAACATGTGACACGGTGGACTAACTCCAAAGTTACGTGAGTAGATTAGCGATGTGCTTTCCGTACTTACATCACGTATTTTACTAAACATACTTAATTTAAACCCAGCTATGATGTTTTGAAGCTAACGAAGGGGTTTTGTTGATGATGTGGTTTAAAGAGTGGCGTATAAATGCACAAGAAAAGCCTGAATTGTGTTTTGATGATGATGTTGTGCTACGTACACACCGTCCTGTGAGGTCAGGTTGGGTCTCCTCTCATATATCACTTACTCTACGTTTATGTTTTTGTGAGCTGAAGACAAGTCTACGCTCGAGTGGACAATAAAGTCCATTTTATTCCTCAATATCTTCAAGCCACGAGGTTTATCTTCATCACCCATTGTATTGATTTACCTTTCGTACACACACACCTGTGCCTGGAAAGTCTTTTGCTCGTCACATCATGCTCACCCTCCTCTCTGGAGTTTCTATCTCGCTTTGACTCCCGATTCAAACTTCTAATCGACGCCGACGCACCGAGCCGACCTCAAAGAGCCGCCGCAGACGAAAGGCTGGCTGATCAAACGCCGGGCGCCGGCCCGCGGAAGCTCACGTCTCCGGTTAAAGAGTTGCACTCGAACACATCATAAAGACAACATCTGACGGCCGGCTGTCTGTTGAGGGAGGAAACTAGTCGCTGTGATGGAAACGACTCGGACCATGGTCAGAATACTAATTCTGATTATGTGAGATGTTTAAATAAAACTGTAAGCTGCAGTGACATTGTCAGCATTGGGGGAGGAAGTAGAAGTACTCAAGTATCTTCAGCATATTGTACTTCATTAAAAGTAAAATGTCTCCTGTGACTGATATCTGATCTACAGCTGGTTTTTAATACTTTATTTACGCTATTTTAGTCCAGTGGTTGCCAACCTCTGGGTTGCGTCCCTGCACAGGGTCACCAGATACATCTGAGGGGTCGAGAGGTGAAGAACCAACATTCTGAAACAAATCAGTTTTCAGTTCTGGACTCGTCCCTAATCTTTGATCTTCAGTGAAATATTGATGCACACGTGAACATTGAGCATGCAACGGGTGACTGTTGACCCCACGAGCTCAACAACGGCTCGACCGGTCACGACTTTTATAGTCGGTAGAAAAAAACATACAAATACAAGCTTTAGCGCTCAGCCTGATGCTGCGTTCACACCAAACGCAGCGGCAATATTCACAACGTCATTCACTTCATTCGTGCCGGTAAGGGGGCGTGGCTTATCGCTAGTAAAAACAGTCACCGTTTCCACCATCCACCTTTGAACTAACCACTAGTTCTGCTTTGTACTTGTTGTGGAAGTCCCTCAAACGTTGGACCATCAAACGCCCCGTCTGGGCTCATAATATTATATATATATATATATAAATATATGACTGACAGACACTTGAAGGCTTTTCATGAAAAGCTCTTTATTATCTGGATCAAGTGGCTCCTGAAGAATGTAATTATTCCAGATGTAACAGCCAAAGCTTTAGTTCCAATGAGTCGGATACGTTCAGGAGGATCTGGAAATTCAGACTCTCAGTCAAGTCTTGAGAGACTCTGATGTTTCCGACATGAGGCAGGAAACGTGGTTTTAATTCAGTCAATCGTCTTTGACGCGAGGTTCTCCGTGACGTGGAACACAGTGCAGACGTCTGATCCAGAAACCATCACATGACATGACGACCTTCAGTCCGCCGCTGAAGGTCGAGACGCTCTGATCCAGCTTTTTGTTTTTCTCTATCAAATATTCATTGTGTTGTTGTAAAGTTCTTCTCAAGGTCGTTCAAGGTTTGTTTACAGGAAAAGAAGAAAAAAAACTCAAAAAGGAATATGGGTGAAGACGCTCGTTGGCTTTCTTGTTGAGAAACCTGTGTTTATGGAGGAAATGTTCTTTTTTATGGGATGGATTTATTTACATAAAGTTTCTCAGAGGAGAGTTTTGTTCTGTAATTTATGTTTAGTGTATTAAACATACACTCCTGACTGAAGGGAGCAATTGTGGAACATCTCAGCTAATTTAAAAACAATATAAATGTGTATCTATTAAAATGAATGTTATTGTATATTCATGGTGACCACAGCTCAGGTGGTGGAACTGCGCCAACAAAGGCCGTGAAGAAGAAGCCAAGGGTCCACATGGTAACCGGTTGTGTAAGATAGTCACATTCATTCATAATCAATTAATACCAAAACATTTGACAATAATTAGTATCCCAAAAATGATGAAATGCAAACAAGTCTAATATAATATTGAGTTGCAGAAACCAATTTAAATTGTAAGGAGAAACACTGGGGAAGCTTGAACAGCGTTGATGACATCATTAAAATGTCCAGAGTCTCTTCCTCCAGTTCACTGCCAATGAAACGCTCAGTAACACAGAGGCCGCCGCCCGTTTTCAAACGCCCTAATAGCCACGCCCCCCTCTGTTCTCCCATGTCTTCCTGTATTGGTTGTTTCAGGGCGGCGGCAGCGTGGCCTACCGGGGTTTGAGGTAGCACATGAACAACCTCCTGAATAATGCATGCTGGGAGAAGCTGTGTGTGTGTGTGTGTGTGTGTGTGTGTGTGTGTGTGTGTGTGTGTGTGTGTGTGTGTGTGTGTGTGTGTGTGTGTGTGTTCAGGGTCAGGACAGAGCAGAGGGGAAAGCAACCACCTCCCACGACTAAAACATGACTTATTCACAAGATGAAAGCCGCTGTGAAAAGCGACGCCTCATGCCCCGCCCCCCGGGGTCAAAGCTCGGCGTACACATTGTTTCCCTCTCCGTTCGGCATATAATGTATATGTATAATTACATATAAATAAATATACACATATATATATATATGTGTATATATATATATATATATATATATATACACATATATATGGACAGACACCGAGGTCACGCACACACGTGTCTGATCGCATGATCCTGCGAGCAGAGACAACAATGGAGGTATAAGTATATATTATATTATATATAACCCTAACCCTAAGTATATATTCATATTATTCATGAAATATTAACTGTTGTAGTGCTTGAATTGGAGGAATAAACATGTTGAATTCATACGTACATGAATATAAAATATTCAGTAGAATATAGACGTACCAAACCAACAGGACTTTCACCCTGGGGACCGGTGTTCGAGTCCCGTGTGAAACTCACAGGGTTGCCCGTTACTTAAGGAGCAATAAGTGGATTTTAACTCCAATACCCACAATTATTACAGAACTAGAAGAGAACAATTCTATATAATTATTTAATATGTATTCTTCGATCCAACATAATTGAATACATCACATAAATTGACATCTTAAAACCATTTGGTTTATTTCACTGGAGACCAACGTTTCAACAATAATCTTCCCCCACAGGCCGACATTAATCTTCTGTTACTGCTCATGCTTCTCAAACTAGTTTGTTTTTATGGCTGTGCACGTAATGCCTCATTAGTCATTATTTTTCATCCCATCTTACAAATTGGCAGTGCTTAGGCAACAGAGGAGAACAATGATATTAGAGGCAGAAAGTAAGTATATGTACTATATATAACTATATCTAGAAAGTATATCTACTCAACGTTCCACTGTACACTTCTGATTCACGACATTTCAGATAGAAATATATTGTTTTATATTGTTCATTTGACCATTTATAGCTTGATTACAGCAAATGGATTATCAGTACCAACACGATGAATCCTAAAAGCTACCGCGGTTTTTTTTTTAATCCTGCGCGATCATCAGCTCGACATTTCTTTTGATGGCCTTTAAGATGCAGAAAATTCCCATCAGCCTCTGCTGCCTTTTGTGCTCACGACTAATAAGCACATGCTAGCACGGCGACATGCTATACAGTATGCAAGCTAAACACCAGCATCATTATGAGTGTGTTAGCATGCTAACGCTAGCATTAGCGATCCGTAACAGACTGCACTCATATTTGAATGAGCATCCGAAGGAACTATGAACAGCGGGAGCTTCAGTTCCCAGAAAAAAAACAAGCAAGTGTTGGAAAAAGAGCTGCAAACGCCTCGCCAGTGAATTCATGTTTTAATATGCAAGAGCGAAAAATAGCGGGAAAAGCACTAAACATGAAGAACTAGAGGAGGAAGGGTTCCGCGTCCACCAGCGCCCGAATGCACTCGTGACAGTGAATGCGTCACCGAGTCTCTTTTTCCTTCTTCCTGAAGACTTTGCTCTCCGTGTCGGCGCCCTACTGTCAGGATTATTCAAATGTGGCTGTTAGAGGAGGGGAAGTGGGGAATATCAGGTGCCAATTACTGCTGTCCTCTGTATTCCTGCACATAATTATACGCCGATTATTCACCCTCCTGAGTCTGAGAGAACCGATATCAACCGGCTTCTGGTGGGAGAAAGACGTTTGTGTTGGTTGAGCTTTTTTATGATGTTCACTCCGGTTGAAAGAGAGAAAAGAGGAGTTGTACAAACACAACGTATGAGCCGATCACTGCATAATGAAGACAAATAAAGGTGGATTGGATATGACCCTGAACGCAACACGCTGTCTTCATGGTGGCAGAACCGGATTCGTTTCAGAAGAGGCTCTTTTGTTATTTTACTGACGCCTTTTCCTCATCAGAGGGGAAGGAGTTCAAGTTTAAGGACCAAGAAAAGCAGCATCGTCCCAGCATGCATTGTGATTATTAATGAGCTCAGTAACATGGAAGGCTAATCCGAGGTGTATTTAAAGTTAGTGCGTAGAGAACGTCTCCTGTATGTTTCTACATCTGAGCACTTATCAGTTAGCTTTTCAGGCTTTAGCAATTATTCATTCTTGCAATTAATTTGCATGTCAATATATTGATGTCCTGAATGCTTTCACACAGAATATCAAGTGGCTTCAAAGAAACCTGCTTTTCGGAATGAATTGGATTTTCCGAAAGTTGCACCTGCAGATGAAACAGGACGGCTCCTCGGTCCAAAACAAGAGCAGAGCAGATCCCCCACTTCCGTCTTACCTTTCAAAATAAAAGCATTGAGAGCTCTACCGATGTTCTACCTCACTGTGTGTCTGCAAGTGTTGAATGAATCCTTCTGCATGTGTTTTAAAAGCAGTGTGCAAAGCCATCAGTGTGACCAAAAGTAGAAAATAAATAAAAGAAGCAGGACGGGAGGAGTTTACCAGACCTCTGCTGCAGGCTCCAGGATGCATCAGCTGATACGAGCAGAACACAACTGTTCGAGTAAGAGTTGCATTGTGGGTAGCGGCTTTACGAGGAAGAAGAATGTGTTGAAGTAAACTCTTAACAATGTTACAGATGCTTCTTTAAATCTGACTGGTATGCCCAGCACACGGCCCAGTAACAATAACTTGGGCCTCCACACTTTGGTTTTTTAGTTTTCCATCTGTGTTTATTGTCACAAACAGAAGGAGTCCAAACGTCTTATAGATCCCAATTTGTGAAAACAGAGTCTGTTGAGTTTTTTTCTGAGTCAAGCATTTGGATGATGTGTTCCTCTTCACTGAATACGTCCCATTAAAAAGAGGGTCATAAAAAAAACAATATAACTGACATTCGTTCATTTTCTTCCCAGTCAATACTCGTCAGTAAAAGTCGTTTTGCGGCTAGTTTGAGTAATTTAAAAAAAAAATACCCCAAAAAAAAAGAATGTGGCCAGCAGGAGATTTGTAGTTTGTTGCATCACTAAACAGCACTTCATACCTGTTTGAGTGCGAAAACCTCTTAAATATTAATGCCCCGTTCGCTGGAAGCAACTGTTTCCACAATCTGCTCTCTGCAAATAAAGTATGTGTTTTTGTGATTATCTCAATAAAGACATTTGTCAGTTTGGTAAACAGTTGATAATTGTTGGAGGATACTTAGTGTAATTTAGTGCGACTGTCGTTCTGCTCTCATTTCATGCAATCCTTTTCTAAACATATACAATATGTTAATTAATTCCAGCTTATTAGAAAGCGACATATCAATCTAAGATTTTGTGGAACACAGCTCATCTAATTCCCCTTAACGAAGGACATAAATAATTGGTAGAAAACACAAAACAACTAATTACATTTTCCAGTCGGATGCGCTTTAAAGGGTTCTGCTCCATTGGGGGTCCTTTCCCTGGCGCTCTCCAAAGGAATGAAGCTGAAGAATAAAGCAGTCGCCCCCTGGTGGTCAGGAGAGAGAATGCAGCTTTAACACATGAAGCATAGACTTCTATACAACCAGAGGAGTCGCCCCCTGGTGGTCAGGAGAGAGAATGCAGCTTTAACACATGAAGCATAGACTTCTATACAACCAGAGGAGTCGCCCCCTGGTGGTCAGGAGAGAGAATGCAGCTTTAACACATGAAGCATAGACTTCTATACAACCAGAGGAGTCGCCCCCTGGTGGTCAGGAGAGAGAATGCAGCTTTAACACATGAAGCATAGACTTCTATACAACCAGAGGAGTCGCCCCCTGGTGGTCAGGAGAGAGAATGCAGCTTTAACACATGAAGCATAGACTTCTATACAACCAGAGGAGTCGCCCCCTGGTGGTCAGGAGAGAGAATGCAGCTTTAACACTCCATCTCAGATGGCTACATGTGAGTGGGTCGATGCATTTATCTCTCTTGATGCGTCCATCGTCACTTTTCCTTCTTTTCTTCTCTCGTTAATCGCTGCAGTCTTTCGTTCCCCACACAGCAGTCTGCAGTGAGTCCATCAGCTGAATCTCGCGTTGGCAGTACCTCCAACTCTTTGGACCAATCTCATCGTGCACTCTTGGCCTGAAAGCACTGAACCCGAACACACTTTAACTGATGTCACCTGCGTGCTCAGCGCAAATGTATTGGGGCGAGAGGGTGCAAAGGCTGGAAAGCGCTGTATGAGGAATGGGACGCTCCGTGACATCAATAATGTTACCTGAGGCCGAGGCCACGAAAAGTGAGGCTCCGTGTAATTGGATAGCCGGCCGTCCAGCCCCACTTTATAAAGAAAAATAGTAACATTGCCGGGTGATGTAAGCGTTACCATGGCTGACACATCCTGTGCTACAGTGTGTATATGTAAACATGCTCTCACTAGCACCCGTCATGCTTTATGCATTATCCCATCACTTATTTATTAATATGGATGTCTGTGTGCTTCACATGTCAACACTGATGTCAACCTTCCTGCACTTTGATGAGTGGGATGCATTTCCTCCGGCGGTCGGCAGCGTTCAGGAGTTTGCATTCGACCGCCCAGAGGAGACTGGCACCTTGATGTTAACTGCATCCAACAGCTACACAAAGCTGTGGCATGTAAAGCCTCAAAGATGAAGCATCGGCAACACGTCAAATTAAAGGTCCCTTAATGAAGAAAGTGAGATTGCATTATTTTAATTTATTTTGATTTAGGGACAACATTCTTCTATTTTAGCTGACGTACTTACTTGTTCAACCCGACCTTCCATCAAGCCACCCTGACATTACATTACGTTTCATTTAGCTGAGGCTTTTATCCAAAGAGACTTACATGATATACAGTAGACACAGCAACGGTGAGCAATGAGGGTTAAGTGTCTTGCTCAAGGACACGACATGGACTACCTGAGCCGGGGATCGAACCACCGATCGGTCTTGTACAGACTCTAAAGGGTCTCTTATGCGTTGGTATCGGACATAAGAACGCAGACTCCATTCTGAACACCACACACTTGGAATTTCTCTCCAAATGTTATCTTTTCTTTTCCTGCTCGCGCTGAGGAAAGGTTCAAACCCTTTATGAGGGCAAACCCTGACCCTGATGCAGCTCGGGCAGCGTGTAACTGATGCAATCTAAAGAGCAAGATAGTCCGTTGTCTTGGGAGATGCTTCAGAAGGTCCCCATTAGTTGATCTTGCTTTTTCTTCTGGCAAAAGTTGCTTTAAGAATGGTAATGCAACAGCTCAAAAGTCTGGGAAAACTCATTTTATTCAACCAATACAACCCTGATATTGGCGTGTCCCTACTGGTTTGAGTGCATGGTTGACGTCTCAGCTGAGGTGAAGGGTCAGAGTGAAGGATTCATTTAAAATCCATTGTGGAACCCATGTTTAAGGTTAGTGGGTAGATACGTCAAAAGGTGGCATCCCAAAAGCTTCCATCTTTACCTGAAAATGAAAATATTTCTCAGACAAGGTGATCCAAACAGGGAAAGCTCATAACACTAAATATATGATCCAAAAAAGAAAGAATTCAGTGTTTATATATATTTTTAAGAGCAACAATCAGTAAATTCCTCATGAATGCTGGATAATTTCTTTTAATGAAGGAACAGCAGATTAAAATCTCTCCTTTTGCCATTTCCTTTGTGAGTCGTTAAGCCTCCCGCTGAACGAGTCTCCATTGTCCGGCTGCTCTTTCAAGCTTCCAAGTGCAATTGGGAAAAATAATCAGAATCAGTACGAGGCTTCACTCTTTATCGCCTCGGCGACATCTCCCGGCAGCACTGTTGATCACGGCGCCTCTCGAGGAGTCAACAATGACTATTCACGCCGAGAAAGTGAATCTCTGAGGGAGGAAGAGCGGCTTTTGTTGCATCTGCTGATTGAAAAGACCTCTTTGGGGCAAGACTTTCACAATCTCTTTTGTCCATTTACCTTCGGAAATAGCAGGTAGACTGATGGAAATGTTTCCCGTCGGTCTCAATTATTGAAGCTCAGCCACTCGGTTGTTGTTGTTGTATCCGTCCTAATGTCCATGGCCTTGTGTGAACAGCCATGTGTGGATTGTTTTTACTGACTAGATTCGGCCCCTAATGGAAACAAGTTCTCTCAAAAATCACAATTTTCCCCCTCGTAATGCGCCCCCTGTGGACTAAAGTGGTAGTGTTGGTTCTGGTTCCCCATGTGGACTAAAGTGGTAGTGTTGGTTCTGGTTCCCCATGTGGACTAAAGTGGTAGTGTTGGTTCTGGTTCCCCATGTGGACTAAAGTGGTAGTGTTGGTTCTGGTTCCCCATGTGGACTAAAGTGGTAGTGTTGGTTCTGAAGCCCCCTGTGGACTAAAGTGATAGTGTTGGTTCTGGTGCCCCCTGTGGACTAAAGTGGTAGTGTTGGTTCTGGTGCCCCATGTGGACTAAAGTGGTAGTGTTGGTTCTGGTGCCCCCTGTGGACTAAAGTGGTAGTGTTGGTTCTGGTTCCCCATGTGGACTAAAGTGGTAGTGTTGGTTCTGAAGCCCCCTGTGGACTAAAGTGGTAGTGTTGGTTCTGGTGACCCCTGTGGATTAAAGTGGTAGTGTTGGTTCTGGTGCCCCATGTGGACTAAAGTGGTAATGTTGGTTCTGGTGACCCCTGTGGATTAAAGTGGTAGTGTTGGTTCTGGTGCCCCATGTGGACTAAAGTGGTAGTGTTGGTTCTGGTGCCCCCTGTGGACTAAAGTGGTAGTGTTGGTTCTGGTTCCCCATGTGGACTAAAGTGGTAGTGTTGGTTCTGGTGACCCCTGTGGATTAAAGTGGTAGTGTTGGTTCTGGTTCCCCCTGTGGACTAAAGTGGTAGTGTTGGTTCTGGTGACCCCTGTGGATTAAAGTGGTAGTGTTGGTTCTGGTGCCCCATGTGGACTAAAGTGGTAGTGTTGGTTCTGGTGACCCCTGTGGATTAAAGTGGTAGTGTTGGTTCTGGTGCCCCATGTGGACTAAAGTGGTAGTGTTGGTTCTGGTGCCCCCTGTGGACTAAAGTGGTAGTGTTGGTTCTGGTGCCCCATGTGGACTAAAGTGGTAGTGTTGGTTCTGGTGACCCCTGTGGATTAAAGTGGTAGTGTTGGTTCTGGTGCCCCATGTGGACTAAAGTGGTAGTGTTGGTTCTGGTTCCCCATGTGTACTAAAGTGGTAGTGTTGGTTCTGGTGCCCCCTGTGGACTAAAGTGGTAGTGTTGGTTCTGGTGCCCCCTGTGGACTAAAGTGGTAGTGTTGGTTCTGAAGCCCCCTGTGGACTAAAGTGGTAGTGTTGGTTCTGAAGCACCCTGTGGACTAAAGTGGTAGTGTTGGTTCTGGTGCCCCCTGTGGACTAAAGTGGTAGTGTTGGTTCTGGTGCCCCCTGTGGACTAAAGTGGTAGTGTTGGTTCTGGTGCTCCCTGTGGACTAAAGTGGTAGTGTTGGTTCTGGTGCCCCATGTGGACTAAAGTGGTAGTGTTGGTTCTGGTGCCCCCTGTGGACTAAAGTGGTAGTGTTGGTTCTGGTGACCCCTGTGGATTAAAGTGGTAGTGTTGGTTCTGGTGCCCCATGTGGACTAAAGTGGTAGTGTTGGTTCTGGTGACCCCTGTGGATTAAAGTGGTAGTGTTGGTTCTGGTGCCCCATGTGGACTAAAGTGGTAGTGTTGGTTCTGGTGCCCCCTGTGGACTAAAGTGGTAGTGTTGGTTCTGGTGCCCCCTGTGTAAGAAGAACTCTATAGAACCAGACCATCTTCTTTCTGGTGGCCTGTTTACTGATGGAGGTCTATAGAGGACCAGGACTACACTAAGGTCTATAGACTTTATCGGACCGTTACCACAGCGGGACTCGGCCTCACGCCGACTCCCTGCCTCCCTCAAACGAGTCGTAATGAGAACATTGTAATAATTATTCGCTGTAAAGTCAGCTCGCCGGCGTTGACCTTTAATGACGACCCGGCGTGGCGTGTGATGGGCCTCTGATTAAAAGGAACAAGACAAACTGGATTAATTTGCCCCCCATTGAGGGGCGAGCGAGAGAGAGAGAGAGAGAGAGAGAGAGAGAGAGAGAGAGAATATAATGCAAGAAGAAATATTGATTGGGACAAGGAAACACCGATGTCAGAGTCAGAGTGGGGAAATCAATTCCGCTGGCTCAGAATACAGAGAGGGCATTAAAACATGTTTATGACGTTCAACAACATCACTCTCTCTGGTGGAAACTGACATCCCATCATAACCAGTGTACCAATAGTAATAATAATTATAAAGAGGTACAGGCTATTTTGAGGTAGAGAGTGAGCTGAAAAAGGAATGAAAACAAAAACAAACGATAACACGTGATTCCTTCATAAATTATTACTCGTTTAATTTGTCACAGCGTTCTTCTTTAAAGACAATCTGCAATGAAACATTGATAATAACTAAAAATCTGAAATGATGTCGGAGTTCAAGCTCTTCGTGGATGTTTTCTTGTCGTTGGCCGTTCTGACCTCATGAGCCCAGCGTCTGAACATGCCGTTTTGTTTGTGATCCCTCTATCAATATCACAAATATGAAGTAATAAATACATCACAGCCAAAATTAGTTGACACATTTTTTCCATCGATCCCGTTTGGTACTCAACGTTGTTGCACAGACCACATTCAAAATACACAACTTCTGTCAGAGGCTGATCATGTAAATATGTTTTCAGGGTTTTGGGATAAACAAACTGGTCCCAATGGTTTCTGAGTGGTGCATTGGTTTCTGAACTGGGAATGGTTGCTGGTATCTGGGAATGGTTGCTGGTAATCTGGACCAAAGCGGTGGGTGGACTGGCAGACATTGAGCTACAACACCAGCACAGCTAAGAAGATATCTATGACATTGAGTTATTTTTGAGTGACCTATTATTAGGACAAAGTTGATATTCTTAAAACAGGGGACCCATTTTCAAAATGGGCTAATTGGCAAAGCATAATTCTACTGGGATTCAAACCAGTTTGACTGGGTTGAGCTTAATATGGTGCCGTGGCTGAACACTGAAGGCAGCACATCCCGTACGACTGCATGAGCTGATTGGACGCATGTAATCCTCTTAATCCACCAACCGGTTGGAGGTGTTGGGTCCTCTTTGTGTCCCGGCAGCAATTAGCAAAACATGCTCATCTTTTTTTTCCTTCCAGCGCAGCCGGCTTCCTGCAAACAGTTTGTTTTCCACGTGAAGCGATGGCTGCACGTTCAGAGCTCAGCCTCAAATTCAAAATCTAATCAATTCAAAATGAAACCAAATTGCTTCTTTTTATTTGACCTTTTTTTTAAATAACATCCCGGTCAGATCGTGTAACGATTTAGAAAATATATGCAAAGTTATGAGAAATCGATTTCTTTGTATTTGTGCATCAAAATCCAATTATTTTTTCTTCCTGTAAAACAAAACTGGTTTCATACACCAAATGTAGCAACAGCTACAAAGGTTATGCATTGTAAATCATAAATCAAATGATATCAATACCTCCAAAAGGCCACTTCAGTATTTAGTTTAACCAAAACTCTGATCTGAATTCTTTAGAAACGCCTCCACATTCTAAGCCCGCCCACTTTTAAGCATCCAATCAAATGGTTTGTGTCTCTTTGTGGTCATTTTGTGTATTTGTTTTGGTTTATTTCTAGTCACTTTGAGTCTCTTCGCAGTTTTTTTTAGTTTGTGGTACACTGTAAAAAAAGAATAGTTGGTCCAACTTAATTGAATTATTTCAATTGGTAACAAGCAAATTAATTAAGTTTTCTCAAATTAATTTAACAAGTTAGATTAACACAATTGCTTTAAGTCAGAAGTATGTCATAATTTGATTTATTTTAAATTAACTATTTGCATTACTCCAACTTAAAATTAAGGCAAGTCAACTTAAAGTTTCCAGTTTATCCAACTCAATAATTTGCATGACCCAAAAGTAAAGTACTCCTCCATTACAACCTAATAATATAGTTTCAGGAAAGGTAATTTCTATAGTAACATTAGTGTGGAATTTTAGTTTGTCCAATCCAACTAAAATAACCTTCCTCAAATTACAATTTCAAGTTGGCTGAAAGAAAAATTATAGACTCAAATCTGATGTCTTTTAAACTTTATTATGTAAATGTAAAAACATACTATTTACTTTTTTCCCAGAAACAAATATGCACAAAATGCATAACAGTACAGTGACTATTACTGTGCAACCACAAATGTTTTTAAATATGGAAGTTATTCCACAAGATTTTAAGAAAGTGCAATGTAATGCAACAATATATTCCACAACAAAGTGCAACAACAATACGTTCCATGTTTTCAACAAAGTGCAATGTAACACAACAATATATTGTGCAAATATGCATAAGTCACAACACAATGTTATGACACCAGTATTAAGTAAAGAACAGACTTTAGCAAGAAGTCTCTCTTATACCTCAACAGAAACCCCTATAACCAGCTATAGCCGCTGCAGCTATGATGCAATTGAACAGTGCAACTTTGGAAGGGAAACAATATAAACGGCACTTATATTAAGAGTTTTAAATCAGTTAAAACAAAACAGGTAACCATATTTTTGGAAAATGAAACATGTTTGGGGACATGAATAAACTCCTGCTCCTTCAAAAACAAAACAAAAAACAGTGTTTTGAGGAATATTTCTATCTTGATTGTCTCTTTGAGCATCCAAAGGCTCAAATGTTGCATGCCCCATGTGCTTCCACAATATGGCAGTAGACTAGGCACAGTATTCAGGTCCAGAAGAGCAATCCATTGTAGTGATACTACAAGTTTTGAAGTCTGCCATAGATATTTTGGACTTTGGGGGACATCTTGTGCTGCTCAAGCTGCATAGTGTTTTTCTTTTGCACTTCAAAGGTGAAATGAAGGGGTTTGGGATAAGATAGGTTGAGTCCATATATCAAACCTAGAAGCAAGGCACAAGATGAGGCAACCGAAGTCAATTCATGCAGCACCGCCACGCCCTCAATAACAATGCCAATGTCTTCAGGTGGCTCCTGCAGTCCTTCCCCCTCCTTTCGAATGACAAACACTGCCATAGTGAGCTGCTCCAGTTCTTTCTGAGCATCATCTGCACTAGAGTCCTACAGAAGGGTACATGACAAACAAAAAACATCACGGTCATCACTTTGCACTGTTATGCACTAGGTATGGGACGATAATATCACTGGCCTGAATCCTACACTGTGATAACTTGATTATGTTAATTCCTCATTTTAATCAGAACACAAAATTTTTATTCATCACCACTGTGAATGAAAGAAGTTTTCTAGGGCTACAGCATTATTCAAGACATAATCATAGTTCCTATATTTCACTAAATAATGCTAAAAGGGATCACAGTATATGGATTTGGTACAGGTTCAGCCTGACATCTCTTGACTGGCCATGTATGGTATTAAGACAACCCTGTTGTAAAACAACAAAGTATGCCCTATAAAATAGATGTATCCGATTTAAGGCAGTTCAAGATGGCATGGTTACAAATGTGTGTTTTAAGATACATTTTTTGCAAAACTATTAGTAGATAAGAAAAGTTATTTTGAAGCTGATGTTAAAACAGTCCCTTTAACAATCCCCTTTACTTTAACTGTTAAAATTACATAGCCACATTACTCCCTGGTCAATAGCACTTTATTCTAAGAGTATACCTTACCTTAGATAGTCCAATGAGTTGTGTTTAGGTCTGAAGTCACCCACCAGTCATGGAAAAAAAAAACATGAAGAAAAATTCGAAACATTAATATTAAGAGAGGACATTTATCTTAAGTTAAGCTTGGGTTGTGTACAGTTACGTTGTATTACTCCTTAGTTTATGTTAGAACCAAATGAGAAGACTTAACAGCAGCTAACCCAAACAATACAGCAGCTTATTAGCACACTGGCCCAGCAATCATGAGCTGGTATCACGTACCTTAACGTTAACCACGCGAGTATTTATCACCGTCGCCTACCTCATTTCCAATGTACATACGAAGGCAGCCCGTCACCGAGGACAACCCGCGTGCACGAAAGAGGCACGTTATTTAGCTACATAGGAAACAACGCAGGTGGCGGCGGTACATGCAGGCTTTCTGAAGCAGCTAAGACACAATTCCAGCTTCCACATCACTGAGGTTCTGGTGTAGTCTAAAAGTGAGACTGCGCACGTAGACACATGTGTGCAACAACGCTTCAACTACACGCACACGCGCCAATGTAGTCTGAACAGAACCGTGGGCGCGGACCTTGTTATTAGCTTGGTGGCAAGCTAATGAAAGCCTTACCCAGCTCAGTATCGCTGCGCTAATGTTCCAATAAGCAACTATGGCAGTACACAACATGAATACGCAACTTGAACCACGTTAATCCCGCCCGCATAAACCTACGGTCTGCCAGCTCGCTACCACCTGCTATGATATTTGACTAACTGCTAGCTAGTTCATGGGACAGGGTCGCTAGCGTGGCGTTGACAAATGTGTGCACCAATGCATCAACTACACGCACACACGCCAAAGTAGTCTGAACAGAACCATGGGCGCGGACCCTGTAATTAGCTTGGTGGCAAGACGCAACTTGAACCACGAGAATCCCGCCCGCATAAACCTACGATCTGCTAGCGCGCAGATATTTAGCTAACCGCTAGCTAGTTCATGCAACAGGGTCGCTAGCAGTCTGTAACTGGCATTGCAGCAGGGCAAGAGCATTAGCTACTTGCTGGTGAACGTATCTCGAGGCTATTAATGTTATGATAGGTTTTACACATTTTTCACAAAACAAGTAAAATGCTTTATAAATGTTAATGTAAACCATGCTAACGTTAGCATGACGATAGGTGGTTTGCTTCAGTTAGCTAGTTAACTAACGCTAGCTAAATACTTAAGCTGGTAACTTAATACTTAACTAAATGTAACCAATTCAGGTGGACCATTTTTATATCTGACATTATATTTGTTCATACAAAACCAAATGTAGCACTAGACTTACCTTTTATCCAAGTCACCTCTAACTAGATGAGAAAATGGCGGCTCGACTGCTGAGGAAAAATCTGGAAAAGATGTGGACGTCATGACGTCAGACGCACAACACGGAGAGAAACCTAATTGACGCGCTTTTACTGAAATGAGAATAGCAGGTTAAGGGAACAACGTGTATTTTCACAGTGATTCAAACCACAAAAGTAGTTTGACTTCACTAAAGCAGAAATCTGATTGAGACTCATTTAAAACATTACATTACTTCAACTACTACTGAAATACTCTTTTTACAGTGTAGTTGCGTCCTCCTTTTGTAGTCGTTTATCTCTTTGTAGTTATTTTAATTTATTTTGCATGATGTGCCTTTCTAGTCGTTGAGTCTCTTTGTAGTTTTATTATGTCTTTGTAGTTGTTAAGTCTCTGGGTTGTTACTTTGTGGCTTCTTGTAGTCATTTTGTGTCTCTTTAGGTTTGGTTGTGAGTCTCTTTGCAGTTGTTGTGGTCTCTTTGTTGTCAATTCATATTTCTTTGTGGTCCCTTCCTCGTTGCTTTGTGTTTTCTTTTAGTAATATTTTCTCACTGAAGGACAGAAGGGCCCCAGTTCAGTGCCCATTCAGTTCCCTGCATGGCTGTACATCCATCTATCCATCCATTGGTTGGATGGATCTATCCATCCATCCATTGAATCCCATCCCTATCCATCCATCCACCATCCATCCATTACTAAACCTCTACTTTCCTCTGGAAATCTTGGCTTGTGAGCGTCAGAAGAGTTTCAGTGTAAAAACATCTGTGAGTGCTGTGTCTATGGTCTACTGTATATCATGTAAGTCACTTTGGATAAACGCCTCAGCTAAATGTAATGTAATGTCATGTAATGCTGCTTGAAAGGATGTGAACGCTCTGCAACACACTTATCAGATAAATGTGTGAAACACTCAATTCACTTGCTCGAAAGCTCTGCGTGCAAGATTTAAACAAAGATAATGAAATCACTTCAGCATTATCTCTGCAGCCCGTAGTGCTAACGTGCAGTTATTTGGTCTTCTCGTGTATCAGATTTCGATTTTCTGCAGCCAAACAAATGTCAGCCATTGATTTCTTTTCACAAATACTTAATTTTACAACCATAAAAAAGGTCAATTTCACAGTTCCAGCCTGAACCCGAGAGGAAGGTTAGGGAGTGATGCATATTAAAATATTGATTGGATGGAGCCAATGTTCTAATGCCGTTGAGAATCTGAGAAGAACAGAGCCTCTTGGGAATCCTGCAGCTCATGCGATGAGGCAGATATGGAGGCCAACGCTCGGGGGAGGGGCTTCAGGGGGCTCGGGGGAGGGGCTTCATGTAGCGACAGCGTCCTGAAGACCAGCGGACGTGTTGGTGAATCCACTTTAAATCCAGGGAGGTCCAGTTAGAGAGGACCTCCTCATGCAAAGGGTTTGTAACGTCACAATAAAACTCTGATTTAGTTTCATCAGAATGTGCATGTAGTAAACTGTCAAATTAAATGAAGAAAGTTGTATTGTATAATATCTCAACATGTGTCAGATTTCTAATTGAACTGGATTAATTATAAATAACGCCTTCTCTAATAATAAATACGAGTTATTGTCTGATTTCAAGTAAAATAAAGGCTGCATTCAAAAATAAAACTTATTTTCATCTTCTAAAACGAGAACATTGGGTGCAGGGACTACTTGACAAGGTTATTAAAACCACTTGTTTCCGCTCTAATATTTCTGATCACACACACACACACACACACACACACACACACACACACACACACACACACACGATCAGACGCGGTGCTCCCTGCTGTTGCTCGGGGGAACCCCCGCAGTCACCATGGAAATTACAGATATGATATCAAGCGGCGGTTTGCTCTTGTTTGTGCTCCGGAAACGGTTGGCGTAGAAGATGATAAACACAGATGAATGCCATTACACTTGAAGCACTGGACTAAATCAAAGTTACATTTTTGAGTGAACAAACTGTTAACAGAAAGGGTTAACAATCTATAAAAAGTCAAACTCCAGCAACAGACTCCTGTCAATCACCTTGTAGCCCCGCCCTAAAGCCTGCTTTATGCCCTGTTTGACTGTAAATGGGACCATCATTTACTAAATGAACATCTTGCTGTATTGAAGACTTGGAATAAGCAATTTCTCATTTCAATACAATTGGCTTCTTTCATGAAAGATCAGCTTTATTGCTCAATATTGCAGCGAATGGCTCTTTCAGGTGTTATTTTTATAAAAAGTGCCATATCTCTCTATGCCTGTTACGAATCGTGCACGCATACTTTTAGCTATAACCAACTGTTTTATAGAAGAAGAGAAATTATGTTAAACAGTTGATAGACCGCTCTATCGTTGATTAAAAACAACGAGTCTAATCATAGAAACCATATTCAGCATGGTGCTCTGAGGTTCATCTTTTCAATACTCGTCTTTTCAGAAATAAAGGTTCGGGATTTTCAATTTTAGAAAAGACGGCGATAACGGTCGACATGGCCGACTCTAAAGCTCAGAGAAAAGAAAAAAAGATTTTCTCATAGAAGGAAAGGCCTGAATGATGTGCTTTTGTCCTCTCATTTGGTGATTTAATACTTCTTTTCTTGCTTCAAATCCTTGTTGAATATGAAAAACTCCCACCGTGGCACACCAGGGAAGTTACGCACTGAAAGCCTCAGTGCGGGGAAATGAAATAAGCCTTCAGTGAAGGAGCGCACAGGGGCGGCGCGTCACGGCTATTCACACAACTCATTTGACTTGTTCGGAATAATCCCACTCGGGTTGGCTTCAAACGTCGGAACGAGCGCCCCGCAATTAAACACAATATTAGAAAGACGGAGCTGATAATCATCTGGTTAGAATACCACGGCTGCTGCTGATGATGATTATTGCTTCTGTTGCAATGTTTGGTACACGGGAGGAGAAAAGCAGTGGGATAAAGAAGTGCACAGGTCACGTTGCTCCATTCAGAGTGATTTCCCTGAATGCCTCTGCAGTGCGAACAATAGATGGCGGTTTGGCTGGCAGGTATATTGTTAAGAACGGAGGTCATTATGAAGAAAAAAACTTTACAAATCTGCAAAATGGTGTGCAGTTATTAAGCCATATCGTGTCAGGGCCTGTGAAATGAGGCAATTATTACCCAGCACCCACTAGGCATCCTTTTTATATAGCACACCTAATATTAGAGCGTATTAAGTCACATATGTACAGACTGTGCCTGAAGCGTCTATAGAGCCCAGGAATGCAATGATGTACATTTTATTAAGAACTGTACTCAAGTACCATCTTACGCTTCTTTTGTGCTCAGGGAAAGGATTTTATTACTAACGACTAACGATGTATATAACTAGCTAGCGACTAACGATGTATATAACTAGCTAGTGACTAACGATTTATACAACTAGCTAGCGACTAACGATGTATATAACTAGCTAGCGACTAACGATTTATACAACTAGCTAGTGACTAACTGTGGCTCACAACTGTGGCTAACTGTGGCTCAGTGGTTAGCAAGTCGGTCTTTCAATCAGAGGGTCGGTGGTTCGATCCCCGGCTCCGGCAGTCTGCGTCGTTGTGTCCTTGAGCAAGACACTTAACCCTCATTGCTCACCGTTGCTGTGTCTACGGTCTACTGTATATCATGTAAGTCGCTTTGGATAAAAGCGTCAGCTAAATGAAATGTAATGTAATGTAATGTATATAACTAGCTAGCGACTAACGATGTATATAACTAGCTAGCGACTAACGATGTATATAACTAGCTAGCAACTATCGATTTATACAACTAGCTAGCGACTAACGATTTATACAACTAGCTAGCGACTAACGATGTATATAACTAGCTAGCGACTAACGATGTATATAACTAGCTAGCGACTATCGATTTATACAACTAGCTAGCGACTAACGATTTATACAACTAGCTAGCGACTAACGATTTATACAACTAGCTAGCGACTAACGATTTATACAACTAGCTAGCGACTAACGATGTATATAACTAGCTAGCGACTAACGATGTATATAACTAGCTAGCGACTAACGATGCATATAACTAGCTAGCGACTAACTATGTATAAACTAGCTAGAGACTAATGATGTATATAACTAGCTAGCGACTAACTATGTATATAACTAGCTAGCGACTAATATTTATATAACTAGCTAGTGACTAATTATTTATGTAACTAGCTAGTGACTAATGATTTATATAACTAGCTATTGATTAACAAGTTATATAACTATCTAGTGACTAATATTTACTTGACTATCGAGTGATGACTCAAGTGACTAGCGAGCGACGAATACTTTCTCACGCTACATTATAGTAGCGTCACCGTTACATTAGCATATGTTTATCCTTCTTCTGCCACTGAGCAGGAAGTAAAATGTCTCAAAGAGGGAAAACCAAACGAATGCTTTCCAAGGAAATCTCTTGAGATTCCACTGGTGTTTTTATGAATGAGGACGTGGGTGAGAGCGGCTGTCTTGCTCAAAATCACACCTCCAGGTGATGCTCCTCCTGCAGGTTGTGAACAAGCGAGGCGGCTGCACAGTTAACGCGCCGCGGCTCGTGGTAAGGTGCTAAGTCACGTGAAACGGAATGAGAGCCGTGAGCCGACGTGACACCCGAGGTGCTACGCTGGTGACGGCACAGATACCAGTCTGAACCGCAGACTGACTGGGAGAGGAAATTGAACAAGTAGTTTCTGCTGACCTTGAGGAAGTCACTTAACCTTCAGTCAGTCACAGTGGGTTTGGGCCGCGGCCAACGCTCCAATACAGCAGGAGACGAGTGTTTTCCCCGAGCAGCAGAAGTCTGTTGAAACACCCGGTCGAAAATATACTTCCTGACCGTGAAGGATTACACTCACATACCGCCACGTCAAAAATAAAGATCTTATTCATAATTCATTGTGAAGCAAAGTGAAGAGGCTTGAGAGGCATATTTACAATGCGGATGAAGACATGCTCACCAACTAAATGATTACTTTTGTGCAATCAGCCATTGACGTCATCATTCTATTCATACCGTCTCACAACAATAATTAATCTCTTCAAGACCGCTTTGTCCAATGAAGGAACCATTATTGAGAGAACAAACTAAATTGGTAAATTATTAAATCTATCTTCGTTTTTGTACCTTTTGATCTTTGCACTGAGCGCCTTGTCGCTCCATAATTAAATTCACCTTCCTTTTTTATAGTCAAATATATTATTTATCGATAATAAATATTTAAATTTGAATGTCTATACGTTTTATTTGTGCGAGGCTTTTTTATAAAAGCAGTCGCTCACTTCAGATGCAGGCCAAAGACAGTGTAAGCTTTACACAATTAGAGTGATGGATCAATGTAGATGAACCGCTGGGAAATGAGTGCAGATACATGCTGAAAAGAAAGTATTCGAGTACACAGCGCCCAGGTTATAGTCTGACCCGAAGCCCTCTCTCCCTCCATCTTTTGTCCACCACTATCCAATGAAGACGAAAACCACCCAAAACACTATTTATCTCACAAACACAATATGTAACACATGAATACACCATCATTATAAAAGCTGCTTCCCCCTCAAAGTGGCTAACAGCTTAAAGAAAAAGTAAAATGCGTTCACAATAGGATTAATATGGTAAAACACAAAAAACACAAAAAACAAAAAGACACAATGAACATCTACCTACACTGAGTATTGACAACATGTTGTTATTAAAGATGCGTTTAATTACTATGAACCTTGAATGTTTTATCGTAATATTAAAAACTAAGATGGAAATATTGGCGCTTCCAGAACAGTCATAATTTAAACCTTAATATGAAAAATTCAGCAGGAGAATGATTAAGCATACAGTGTTTTTAGTACCTCGAATTATAAATATACTGTAGCGTGGTTTCCCCTCCATAACAGGTAGGTGTTGGGCAGACAGGAGAATATGTTACTGATTTAACTTCTTAACCCGTTAGCCGGTTAACCGGTTAGCCGGTTAGCCTCGGTACAAACGTCACCAGAAGCAAAGAAATCATGAACCAAATACATTTGCAGTCACTTTTTACTGCCTTAATGTCCATTACAAAGGATTAACACAAATACAGTCCAAAATATGGCACTCAATGTCCTTAATTAAGGTGATTAACATAAATTATGACCAGGGCCGGTGATTGCTATAGGCGAACTAGGCAACTGCCTAGGGCGACAAATGGGTTGGGGGCGCCCTCTAGTGTCGCCCATAGACCTACTTCTCATTAATCATAGCTAGAATAACAAGCACATTAAAACATGTTTATTAATCATGATCATCCTAGGGCGCCCCTTCAGCCACACGTTTACTTGTCAACCTGATTTTTAGATTGAATTGATGGTTATTGTCGATAATTTCCTAATTTGGGGCGGTTACGTTAAATTACGTTACGTTAGGTACGTGAGGGCTCCTGCACACTGCCTGCGTGGGGTGGGCATGTCAGCTACGTGACATTTGCAAAAATGAAGCGGTCTAAACCATCTGGAGCACAGGGACGAAAACGAAAAAAGGAAGAAGAGGAAAAGAAAGTCAAGTATAGAGGTAAGTCTTCTCATCTCAGCCATTAAGGTGTCAAACGAAATACATTTAGTATTGTGCATCACCTAATGGACGTTTCATTGCTGGCACTTAGGCTAGCTATAGCTAGCTAGCGACTGTTACTTTGCTAATTTGCTACGTAGGCTATTACTAGCAAACGTAACTTCACTGATAACCTAGCTACATCACAGATGTCAAACTCAAGGCCTGCGGGCCAGATCCGGCCGGCCACGTCATTTTATGTGGCCCGCGACGGCTTGAAAGGCATGATCGCAGCGGACCGTTTTCAGTCGGTCGCGGATCCGTTTACGGTTCGTCGCGGACCCGTTTTCAGTGGGTTGCGGACCTTTGCATGGGCAATAAAAATATAAAAATCCTGTTATTTTATTTTGAAGGGAATTTTGAATGCAGTAGAGTGCGTCTATTCACTCTCCTCAGTGCTGCGTTCACAACACACTTTACTTGCATGAGTTTACACACGCACTATTTGTGATAGTTCACTTCATTCCAGACCTTTTTATTATGTTTGTGCATGAAAGCACTGCTGAGTCTGTTAAAAAAGGCTGAAGTTATAAAATGATTATGTGTGTTGTATTACTTTGTGTCCTTAAGATGCACTTTGGGGTTTTTAATTGAGTGTTAAAGGGAATATTTCAAACTAGTTTTTTTGTGTTGGCATGTGAGATTCTGTACCATTTCAGGCTCAAACTGCACCATCTTTTCATTAAATCCATTTGAGAAGTTGAGCATGTTCCTTGCTTTGGATCTCGGGTCATTCAGGGGTGATGGTGCAGCCAGACCAGTAGAACCACTGCCCCAGACCACATGCATGTTCTTATTGGTTAGTTATGTCCTTCTCAACTGTGACAAAAAAAGCTTTGAACAAAGTTAATATAACAACGATTGTTTGATCTTTGTCATTGTTATTTTCTTCTGTTTTAAGTTTGATCTTTGATAGAATAATGTGGGTTTATATATATATATATATATATATATATATATATATGTGTATATAAATGCATGTACAATATTGTTACACTTGAAAAAAACAATACAAAGAGTTATTTAACAATATGTTCGGTAGTAGTTCAATTGATACAGTGTTACAGTTACAACCGGCCCTTTGAGGGCGACCATGATGCTGAAGTGGCCCGCGGTGAAAATGAGTTTGACACCCCTGATATACATGGATGTACATGTCAAAAGACCAGTATCTGGATAACGTATGCTAGTTATGAAAAGTACAGTTGCTGTCTACATTCATTATAAATGGCATAAGTTCCGTTTAGTGAATTCACAACTAGCAGGTGCACACACACAGTAACCATTTTGGGGATAGTGGTGGTGTTCACCCTTCTGTACAGTTCCTCCCCAGGAATATACTAAAATGTATATGTGTTTTGTTTTGTTTTGATTTTTGTTTTAAATTGGCCAGATGCACTCAGGCAATTTGCTGGAGAAAGGACGCCTGATTCGCCTCCATCTGAACTTTGTAAGTAGCCTACACAACTAGTACTATTGTTGCTGTTTTTGTTATTGTTATTATTATTATCAATTATTACTTTCATAATCACATCACATTAATACTACTAATTGTAATCAGTAGCATTATTTAGCCTTGTAGCAGTGGTGGCAGTAATTGTAATTTATCTACTACAAGTTACATGGTCAGATAAAATGTATTTGTACAATGCAACTATGTGGTAGGATGATAGAAATGACCAAATGCAATTGTGTAACGAACAGCATGGATGAACTCTGTTTAAATACAGCTGCAGGAGAAGGGACATCCAGTAATACTCAAGGGGCCAGTAACACACAGCCTGCATCAGGTGAGTCTATTTAATAGTATTTATTCAAGCCACATCCATACTTTAAAGTACAATAGAAACATGTTAGCATGTATTAAATACAATAGCTTGTTTTCTTAAGGAGGTTCAACCACATTCATGATTATTTATTATATTAAGCACCGCTTGTCTGGCTATACAATTTGTTTGAATACAGGTGAAGGTGAAGGGACATCCAGGACCACATCAAGCACTCAGGGCACCAGTGAAACTACACTGCCGCCTCAAGTAAAATATCATTTGATGATACCATCAACGAATTTGTCATTAGGAAGTCCAGACGAGTCAAATTTTAATCAATTTAGAAGGTGAATAGAAATGCCAGAAACAACTGTTCATCTTCTATTATTTGAGATGGGGATATAACTACTAAGAACTTCAATCTTTTAATTTTGTATTGGTACGTTAAGTATCCATAAAAGCACTTTTGTTTGTAGAGGGTATAGTTAGGGTATAGAGGGTCATAATTTGCTTAAATGTCCTTACAGGTGCTTAAGAGTGTTTTGCACAGTTTATGGAGTTAATTTAATCTTTGAGTATGTAATAAATTATTTAAAATAATAAAAAAGAAAATGTTCTGAAACTATTCTGGTGTTTGTTGTCCATGCACCATTTATTGTCGCTCCTCTCTTCTGTCCTCCATGCAGGTTGTGTTAACCAAATGTTTCTTCCCCTCCCCCAGCTCACAGGTGAGCTCATTTTATCACCTCTTTGGCTCCACCTTTTTTGGCTGGCAGGGGTGAAAGGGCTATTTCGTACTTTTCCCTTTCTGCTACAATACGGAATATTTGATTTATTATTATCCGGTGTAAAACTTCTTGGTTTTGGGAATTAATTCCTAAAACTACGCCGTTTAACATTTAAAAGGCTTCAGCTGCAGCTTCAGGTGATGAAAGCAGGAAGTAGGCCACAAGTGAACCCCGCCCCTTTCCATAAGCCCCGCCCCTTTGCTAGGTCCTAGCGCTTGATTCCCGCTGTTCCTTCTTCTCGGCGCTCTTTTAAATCTCCTCCACCGAGTGTAAAAGAGCACGGCGGTGACACATTTATTAATATGATGAATGGCCCCGTACGGTAACGCCTGATTTATGACTTCACTGTCACCAAAAAACAAAAACGTAGGAATTATCGGCATTTGAGAATCTGTGTAATACAAATTAATGATCGCACGCACTCGGAGCTGAACCCTGAGCTGCTTGTGGAGCCATGGCAACGCTCTGGTTTCCAGCTTCATGATGAAAACACTCAACATGCGGACGCTTCAACTTCTTTCTTTTCTTTCTTTAACTTCTTTCTTTTATTCCTTTAACTTCTTTCTTTTATTCCTTTAACTTCTTTTATTTCTTCAACTTCTTTCTTTTATTCCTTTAACTTCTTTCTTTTATTCCTTTAACTTCTTTCTTTTTTTTCTTTAACTTATTTCTTTTATTCCTTTAACTTCTTTCTTTTATTCCTACAACTTCTTTTTTTTATTCCTTTAACTTCTTTCTTTTTTTTCTTTAACATTTCTTTTATTCCTTTAACTTATTTCTTTTATTCCTTTAACTTCTTTCTTTTATTTCTTCAACTTCTTTCTTTTCTTCTTTATTATTTCTGTTTACATTCCTCCAAAATACAATGAACTCATAACCCTTAATAATCTCACCGCTGCTGCTTAACAGGAAACGGCGTGATGTGACATCACACCTGCACTGTTAGACGCCGGCTCCTGTCTGTCGCCATGGCAACCCCCAGGCGATGTGTACGTGTTGTTTTTTGCCGGCTTCGTCTTCACAGTCACACACCATCGAGCATCAGTTCTCACCCGAGGGGGGGGGGGGGGGGAGGGGGGGGGGGGGCGGTTTCATTTATTTATGAAAGCAGTCCATCTTTAGATGTTTGTGTGTGTGTGTGTGTGTGTGTGTGGTGGAACCAGGTCTCTCTGTTATCGGGGGGCTTTGAGGTCCCGACACCTTTTGCCCCACATTTCACGTTCATGCTGCGAGCCGCCGAGGTGCTAAAAAGGCAGAAACCTGTATGTGGTAAAAAAAAAAAGAAAAGAGATAATGTGGGTTTGGTTCAGGCGTCAGACACAAGACATCAAAGCAGGAGAGTGGATTCCTTGGAAGACCTTGTATGAAACAAACTGGAGCAGAGGAAGTTCTGCAAGGTCTTCGGGTTCAGATCTGTTTCCTTTGAGCAAAAGAAAACGTGTGAATACACGAAACGCTCCAACGGGGTTCGTAGGACTTCCTTTGAAGAGTCACCTTTTTCGAGCCTTTTCCTCCGAAAGCTGGCAACGCGTGCCGAGTTCCCCTTGTTACGCGCAGGACGGCCTTCTCAAGATAAACATCCGCCTCTACGGCAACGGCAACCAGACACAACGCCTCAGTGGAGATGGTCTGTCGGGTTAAAATAACCACAGAAGAAGAGCGACGAGACGGCGCTGATTCTTAATGGAGGGGAACTGGTCGATTGGGATTGGGAAGGAAGTCGCTGTCCCTAACGGAGAAGTTTGAGTATATCGGGAGTCATAAAAGTGAAGAGCGAGACTCGGCAGTCCGATAGTCGGATACGACCCTCACCCGCGGCCATAAGCTTTTGGGTAGTGACCGGATGAATGAGGCTGTGGATACAAAACGGCCAAAATGGGTTTCCTTCACAGGGTTTCTGGGTTTAGGGTCAGTCGAAACAGGGCCAGTTGAGCCGGTTCGGGATTCTGATCAGGATGCCAGCGCGTTAGAAGCCCTGGGGGTAGACCCAGAATCCGCTGGAGGGATTCTGTATCTTGTCCGGCCAGGGAAGGATGTCTGGAATAACCGGGAACCACATCGTCCAGGTTCCTCCAGCTGTGGCCCATAGTCTTCTTCTTCTTCTTCTTCTTCTTCTTCTACAGAACTTCTGATATGTGACAGCAGATGGTTTTCGAGCTCAGTTGGTAACCCTTGAGTTTAGAGTCAATCAATAGTGCCGAGCATCCATGTTTTGGGGAGCAGTGGCAGCGCTCCGAGATGAAGAAAATATATACCGCCATGTGATGGGGACAGCCAATCACAGCCAGCAGTAAATATCAGTCACCTGTAAATACATGGAGGAGGAGTTAGTTATTTTACTGCAGGGACCCAGAGCTTTCCCATCTTGTCACACGGACTATTTCCCTCGCTTCGGCTTTCCTGTCAAAAAGGACGCCGCACCATCCGGTTGAAAGGTGAGTTATATTGACTGCGGGCGGATTTACGGACCTGAAGAAACTACCACGCTTTTGCTTTGAATCACCTTGTGTTGAAATGTGCTATACAAATAAACTTGCCTTGCCTTGCCTTGCCTTGCCTTGCCTTGCCTTGCCTTGCCTTGCCTTGCCTTGCCTTGCCTTGCCTTGCCTTGGTTGCCGAGCTCGTTGGATGAAAGGCGCTGAGCGGCACTACTGGCGCCTTCGGACGCGGCTCTTGGCGCAACATGTGAACGACCCTTAACAGGATTACCGCGGGCTGTTTAAGGCGTGGCGATGCCTAACCTCGTATAGGGAGGCGAGCAGCTCCTATAATAACTTCAGTGCAGCGTTGCATCCACTGAGAGTCTTCCTAGAGGACTAAGTGGGGCAGCCTAAATATAAGGAGTTGTAATATCACCAGCAACAAACCTTTAATTTCAATTCACGATCAGCCCCTTGTCATTAATGTAATTATGTTGTCCAAATTACTAATATTTACAAGCTTCTAAACCTCCTAAAATTGCAAATAATACTGAGGTGTGGAAAAGGTGCTTGTAGTACTTCGTCACAGGCTGTCTCTCCAGCGAGTCTGTAATTGTTCGGTCTGAATCACATCTGTTGTCCTCTGCAATCCAAAGGCAATTAATTCCCATTCTCTATCAGAATATGTGCCTGACTCATTCTCACTGGAGATATTACTCATAAAAAAAGACTTGGCATAACACACATTCTGCTCTAAATTTAATTAGAAATATAATTGGAACTCGATGTATTAAATACTTGAAATAAGTGGAAAACAGCCTTCTAGTTAGTTTTGGACTTAAATGAATGGTGTTTTGTACTTGCAGGTTATTCGAACAAATTGAATTATTGCAATTTCCTGGCTTAAAAAAAAAAGGTATTCAGGAAATGTCCTCCCACGGTGCTAATGACACACTGAGACTGATCATTATCTGTAATAAACAAACCCTCGGACAAGTCCAGAAATTGAAGTCTTGCAGAGCATGAATGGTTCAAATTGAAAATCTATATAAAAAACATGTCTTTAGACTTACTTCTCTTTGTAATGAGTTTACAGAAGTCTAATGGTCACACTGGATGTGCACAGACTTGAAAAGCTCATGAGGAGGCTCCGTAAGTAATCCAATAATTTGCTATTTCATTTCTGGGAATGACAAGTCGAAAGGTAAAGTGCTTACGTTAGGTGCTGCTGATTGAAGCCAATGTGGAAGTGTTTTAAAACCTGCACTGACCACCAGGAGTCCTCTGGTTGTATAGAAGTCTATGCTTCATGTGTTAAAGCTGAATTCTCTCTCCTGACCACCAGGAGTCCTCTGGTTGTATAGAAGTCTATGCGTCATGTGTTAAAGCTGCATTATATCTCCTGACCACCAGGGGGTGACTCCTCTGGTTGAATAGAAGTCTATGCTTCATGTGTTAAAGCTGCATTCTCTCTCCTGACCACCAGGGGGAGACTCCTCTGGTTGTATAGAAGTCTATGCTTCATGTGTTAAAGCTGCATTCTCTCTCCTGACCACCAGGAGGTGACTCCTCTGGTTGTATAGAAGTCTATGCTTCATGTGTTAAAGCTGCATTCTCTCTCCTGACCACCAGGGGGCGACTCCTCTGGTTGTATAGAAGTCTATGCTTCATGTGTTAAAGCTGCATTCTCTCTCCTGACCACCAGGGGGAGACTCCTCTGGTTGTATATAAGTCTATGCTTCATGTGTTAAAGCTGCATTCTCTCTCCTGACCACCAGGGGGCGACTCCTCTGGTTGTATATAATTCTATGCTTCATGTGTTAAAGCTGCATTCTTTCTCCTGACCACCAGGGGGCGACTCCTCTGGTTGTATAGAAGTCTATGCTTCATGTGTTAAAGCTGCATTCTCTCTCCTGACCACCAGGGGGCGACTCCTCTGGTTGTATAGAAGTCTATGCTTCATGTGTTAAAGCTGCATTCTCTCTCCTGACCACCAGGGGGCGACTCCTCTGGTTGTATAGAAGTCTATGCTTCATGTGTTAAAGCTGCATTCTCTCTCCTGACCACCAGGGGGCAACTCCTCTGGTTGTATAGATGTCTATGCTTCATGTGTTAAAGCTGCATTCTCTCTCCTGACCACCAGGGGGCGACTCCTCTGGTTGTATAGAAGTCTATGCTTCATGTGTTAAAGCTGCATTCTCTCTCCTGACCACCAGGGGGCGACTCCTCTGGTTGTATAGAAGTCTATGCTTCATGTGTTACATTACATTACATTTCATTTAGCTGACGCTTTTATCCAAAGCGACTTACATGATATACAGTAGACCGTAGACACAGCAACGGTGAGCAATGAGGGTTAAGTGTCTTGCTCAAGGACACAACGACGCAGACTGCCGGAGCCGGGGATCGAACCACCGACCCTCTGATTGAAAGACCGACTTGCTAACCACTGAGCCACAGTCGCCCCTGTTAAAGCTGCATTCTCAGCTACAAAATCAGTGTTCTGCTACTTCTGGTTGCAGAAAAAAACTTCAAAACGTCCACAAGCCAACGGGAGACGTTGTGTACTTCAGTCCGTGATAGAACTCCCAGGTCTCGACCAGGAAGTTTCCTCTCAGAAGCTGCTGCACAAACACCAAACCTCAGCGCAACATCTGCACAAAGATGCTTAGAAGTAAACACACATTTGACTTCACACACACATGCATGTGTTAATACATAAATTCAGAGGTGCAGTGGTGTGTGTGTGTGTGTGTGTGTGTGTGTGCATGTACTCAGTGGTCGAGAACCAATTAGCTTGTGCTTTAAGTGGTGCAGCAGCACAAGGAGCTTTTACAGGAACACGTTAAAGAGCAAGTGTAAGTCTTCTATCTCATTAATAATTCATTCGTTATTTATTACTCCTATTTAGTCAAATTGTTTTCTTAAAAAACAAATTGTTTTCTTGCAGGCTTTTAGTTTGCAGCAGTTAACAAGCACTCTGGTTTCATAATCAGAGGAGAACATCCACGTGCCCGAGTTCAAACTGCCCTACAACTACATTTGCAGCACAGCTGTGTGGGTTGATACGCACGTTCTGCTGGACGTATCTCAACCTTTCCACTGAAGGGGCCGCGACACAAACCGCCCTTTGCAGTAACTCTGGAGCGGAGCCATCTTTGTTTAATGCAGAAACTTTGTTTTTCATGCACTGGTTTTTATTTTGGGCTATTTTGTTTCCATGACATCCGTCACATGTCTTCTTTCAGACTAGTGGAAATAAAACATACAAAATGTAGGTGTTTTACAACTTTGTCTATTTACTTGTAACTTGTAATACAGAAAATAATTGTATAAATGTGAGTAATGAAGTGGTGAAGTTTCATGGTGATATCTATGAGGTCATGCTTGACCCTGTTCACCTGTAGAAAGACGTTATTATATATTCTGAGGGTTTATGCAGAGGGGTTTGTTCACACAGCATTCATAACCTCATTTATACTACAATTCATGAATAAAAACATGGAGAAAAGGTATGTTTTTTTTATGGCTTGTGGTGCCCATGGCGAGCTAGTGAGGGCTCAAGAGTAACATAAGCCAAGACACGCAGGTAAATGTTAACAAAAAGAGTCTGTATTTCTCCAAGCGTGGGAAAAAGGGGTGAGGGAGCAAACACAAATCAAACAGTTCTTCCCGTCCGGGGTACTTCTCTTCTCTCCGTGCGTCACTCGGTGTCGGCGTCCTGTAAGCAGAGCAGAGAGGTCAGCGTGCCGAGTTGTTACCTCTCCTCTGTCGACTAGCGTCTGCCCGTTCCCTGCTCGTCGCGCTTCCCCCCTTCGTCCTTCTCCGGGCGGCAGAAATACTCCGCTAACGAGATTGGCGTCAGGTGTGTCCACTGCCAGGTTCCCGCCGGCTGCAGTACCTGCGCTGGGAAGTACTTCCCTTCCAGCACCTCCCCCAGCCGGTGCCTGGGAATCCTCGCCCTGTCCTCCCTCTTCCTCTCCGGTCTCTCACAGGCTGTTGACAGTGTTTTCTGATAAATGGAGTGATAATAATGAAAATGTATATCTATTAGTTAATTATTCTTTTCCCCTTTTTTTCTTTCTTTGATGCTCTTGGTATAAAACATAAAGCGGAACATCTGTGAGTGTGTTCTGCTGCACAAATGCAATAATCATGTTGCCAGCAGAACCCATCAATACCTAACGGCCTCCTGGTCAGATGGGGCTCGAGCACACGCACAAACACACGCGTGGCCTACAGCTGGCCGTCCACGGCGATCCGGACGCTCCCCAGGGCGCTCTGCTTCTTATCGGCCCTCCCTGGCGGCCCTCCTGTTAGCCGGCTGGCAGATACGGGACGGCTCGCAGGCATGCGAACTGTGCACAGGAGACACGATAAGCCGTGAGTTAGAGCCGAGCCCAGGCACGGCCCGTGTACCGCGGCCCCCAAGGGTCAGTCTGCGTGGGCCGTTATCTCCGGATGTGAGCGGAGCTGCAGGAATGCGACCACCTTTAAACGGAGATCCCACTCCGAGCGTGACCGCGCTGATTTAGGGTTTAATTACGTGCCTGGAAATCGTTACCTATGTCTGCATCTGTAATGTAGAGGTAGCATTAAGAAATAAAGGTTGGTTGCTAATAAAAATAAAGATATATATATATATATATATTTAAAATAATACTTTTAGAGGGATTAAAAGTACAACAGCTCACATGGTAAATTAAGTATAAGGTAAATCTTCAACACCAACTCCAACATCAGAATCAGGTCGTACTCACCACTCTGCTGCTAACACTTTCTATTCATGTGTTTCTGTTATTTAGTACTCTCAGGGGACAACTCCTCTGGTTGTATAGAAGTCTATGCTTCATGTGTTAAAGCTGCATTCTCTCTCCTTACCACCAGGGGGTGACTCCTCTGGTTGTATAGAAGTCTATGCTTCATGTGTTAAAGCTGCATTCTCTCTCCTGACCACCAGGGGGCGACTCCTCTGGTTGTATAGAAGTCTATGCTTCTGTATTAAAGCTGCATTCTCTCTCCTGACCACCAGGGGGCGACTCCTCTGGTTGTATAGAAGTCTATGCTTCATGTGTTGAAGCTGCATTCTCTCTCCTGACCACCAGGGGGCGACTCCTCTGGTTGTATAGAAGTCTATGCTTCATGTGTTAAAGCTGCATTCTCTCTCCTGACCACCAGGGGGCGACTCCTCTGGTTGTATAGAAGTCTATGCTTCATGTGTTAAAGCTGCATTCTCTCTCCTGACCACCAGGGGGTGACTCCTCTGGTTGTATAGAAGTCTACGCTTCATGTGTTAAAGCTGCATTCTCTCTTCTGACCACCAGGGGGCGACTCCTCTGGTTGTATAGAAGTCTATGCTTCATGTGTTAAAGCTGCATTCTCTCTCCTGACCACCAGGGGGTGACTCCTCTGGTTGTATAGAAGTCTACGCTTCATGTGTTAAAGCTGCATTCTCTCTTCTGACCACCAGGGGGCGACTCCTCTGGTTGTATAGAAGTCTATATAAATGACTCTACTTCTCTCTTGATGTATTCCCTCAGTAAACATTGTAAACATGAGTTTATGTCTCAATCTCTAGTTTCAAGTCTTCTTCAATACAGCATGATGTTCATTTAGTAAATTATGCTCATTTAGAGTCAAACAGACCATAAAGCAGGGGATGCTTTAGGGGCGGGGCTACAAGGTGATTGACAGGTTGACACCACACAGTTATAGTATTTTCATGTTTCAACTCTAACCCTTTTAGTTTTCTCTTTATGAAAGTTAATTGTATCATTTGTGTTGACTAAAATGATCTTAATAAGTGTTCGGTTATACTTAGCTCCACCCTCTGGTGTCACGTAGTGTTCCCAAAAACCAAGATGGCGACGGCCAGAAAGCTAAACTCAAGGCTTCAAAAGGTAGTCTTCAACCCAATGGGTAACGTCGTGCTGACTTCTCTGACACCCCCCCAACAGGTGCAAAGGTCAAATGATGTGTTTCTAAATCTTTCTGCTTGTCCCGTTGATGCTTTAACACTTTGTCTCTTTACAATTTAAAAGTCACAGAGCAACAATGTCTATCTTCAAAATGTCTCAGAAGAGTTAAATGTCATGAGTGTTATTTGAGTCAAAACCAGACGGCGTCCTGCCCTCACTCATCCAGTTATGTGATGATTTACTGGGTTCCCTGAATGACTCGCAGTTCAATGAGAACAAATATTCCCCGTATTCCCCTGGTGGCCGAGAGAGGTGAGTGTTGTGGGTGATGACCTTTCCGTCCTCCGGCAAACATCCGGACGCCTACAAGGCGGCGCAGCGTTGTGGCGTCGGGTTCCAGCAGAACATTTAATTGATGACATTTGGCCGCCGCTCTCCAGCGGGGCCGCTATAAGAGGGCAGGTGGGGGGTTCGGTCTCCGACTCAAGCAGGAGCGATTCATCATGCAGCGGCGGAGGGGATTGGAGTTTTAACCTTTCGGCAAACTGGCCAATCTCTGGGAAGCAGCAGGGAACCCCCGCGCGTCGGACAGAAGACAATACCATACGTTTCCATTTAAATGGAATAACAGATCCTATTGAAGGTTAGAATCCTTCAGATTGTTAAACCCACTGCAGCACAGTGCCGACGCAAGCTTCCATCGAAAGGAAACGACGCAGGATGTTGAACATACTATATATCATGGGGAATAAAATGTCTTCATCTATATACATATATATATGTATATATATATATATACACACAAGCATTAAACTATTTAAATAAATCATCCAATATGTCTGGATGCAGCTCCGGCTGTATTCTGTTGTGTTTTATTTTTGGACCTACACATTATTTTGTATCTTTTTTACTTTCGTGAAGGTGGGAATCAAACACAAATGTTTTATCATCCGACTAATTGTTTCTTTATCTGTGGCAGCTGAACGTATGTGCAACCAGTTCCAGTGTATCCCGTTTCCTGTGAGACGCTACGTGGATGCAGATAGCATCAAACTCTTCCCCGATAGTTCTGGTTCTTGACCCGGGACTCGTCCATCGAGGACCCGATCCTGTTCGTGATGGATCAGCCTTCAGAACCACGGTGACGGTGGAACCGACTTTATCAGAAAGAAAATGGTTTTCAACGGCAGAAAGACGTGAAAACTAACGGAACAACCAGACGGAAGAAGAAACAGAGGAACCAGGGAGAAGGGAAGAAGGGAGCAGAAGTAGGGAGGCAGCTGGAGGTGAAGGAAGGGGATATAAAAGAGCTTTTCCCATGATGCCGTTTGTTTTCCTCCTCATGAGACGTCTCCACCTGCAGCTTTTGGCTGCGATCCGCCATGAGACGAGGCCGGAGGCGGCAGCTGAGAGAGAGAGAGAGAGAGGGGGGAGGAAGAATGAGAAGCGAGGGCAGATGGAGGATGGGTGAATGAAGCAAGGTGAGATGTTGTGAGGCAGCTAAACGGAGCTAAATTTGGAAAGAGAGGGATGGAAGAGTAGAACAAGACAGAGGCGACAGAGAGGGCGAGAAACAGAACAATGGTGGAAGAACGAAGGATACGTGAGGAAAGAAGAGAGAGAGGGAGGTGGAGACGGAGGGAAGGAGGCCTAGGTGTGAAAGAGGGAGAGAGGGACGAGCGTGACGCACCAAAGGGTCCCGAGGAGCCTCCAGGCAGGCGATGCCATGGCAACGCCACGCAGAGAGAGCGCCTGGAAGTCGAGTGTGAGGGCACGCGTGTTGGCCTGCAGGAGCCGGCGTGCCGGGGAGCGCCCTCATGTTAGTCACATAGTTACCACATATACTATATATGTATATAGTATATGTGTTACTGGTTATATATATATATATATATAACAAATATTATTAATTATAAATGAAAAGCATCATAAAAGAACAATACAAAACAATAAAAACATAGAGCACAAATTAAAGTAGTTCTGAAGAGCTGGGTTTTGATTTGGGATTTGAATGTGTGTGGTTCTGTGTGTGGTTCTGTGTGTGTGTGGTTCTGTGTGTGTGGTTCTGTGTGTGTGGTTCTGTGTGTGTGGTTCTGTGTGTGTGGTTCTGTGTGTGGTTATGTGTGTGTGGTTCTGTGTGTGTGGTTCTGTGTGTGTGGTTCTGTGTGTGTGGTTATGTGTGTGTGGTTATGTGTGTGTGGTTCTGTGTGTGTGGTTATGTGTGTGTGTGGTTCTGTGTGTGTGGTTATGTGTGTGTGGTTATGTGTGTGTGGTTATGTGTGTGTGGTTCTGTGTGTGGTTCTGTGTGTGTGGTTCTGTGTGTGTGGTTCTGTGTGTGTGGTTCTGTGTGTGTGGTTATGTGTGTGTGGTTCTGTGTGTGTGGTTCTGTGTGTGTGGTTCTGTGTGTGTGGTTATGTGTGTGTGGTTCTGTGTGTGTGGTTATGTGTGTGTGGTTCTGTGTGTGTGGTTCTGTGTGTGTGGTTCTGTGTGTGTGGTTATGTGTGTGTGGTTCTGTGTGTGTGGTTATGTGTGTGTGGTTCTGTGTGTGTGGTTATGTGTGTGTGATTCTGTGTGTGTGGTTATGTGTGTGTGGTTCTGTGTGTGTGGTTCTGTGTGTGTGGTTCTGTGTGTGTGGTTCTGTGAGGTGCCTCGAGGCTCTGTTCTGTGAAACTAGTATAACACCAACAGGACTGTGAAGATGGTTCCTGATTGGCCGGTCAAACATAATGTTGTGTAGTGTGCAGACCTGGACGTGTTTCACTGTGTGCGTCAATGTGAGAAAAGATCCAACAACAAATTGAAATCGAGGCGAAGTTAAAAAGCATATTTATTTCATCTTACTGTTAATAAACGGCAGGAAAACAGAATAATTGTTCCTGAGACGGCGTGTAAGGCTCAGCAGCTCTTGGGGGTTACAATATGTCCAAAAACAGACCTACACAAAAAGTGAGAAGTAAAATCATATTAGAATTTGAAAAGGCAAATAAAAATATTGATTTCTCCCTGATTCCTCGACTGTTTGAGGCCGATTCAGGCCGATTTAATCAGTCGGTCCCTCTGAAAGCGTTATTCTTGTATAAGATACGATACATTCTTAATAACAATAACACTTTGTCTGGCAGCCATCAGGAGACAAATGTGTTTTCAGTTGGGAACTCATTCTGTGAACACCACTGACAGCGGCGTGGGGAGGTGAGGTGTATTCTGGGATACGGGATTAAGTTCCACTGTCAACAGCAGCGGCGAGAAGAAGCTCATTAGCATTTGGGAACCTCAAACCAATTTAACAAATCATCATCAGAGGAGATTTCCCTTGTGTTGACAGGGGAACGTTTTCTACTGCCAAAAGCGTCAAAGAATGTGACAACAGATTATTGTTTCAGCAACAAAGCCTTTTAAATCACTGCATTGTTTAGCTGCCACAGACATAATCAATAACTTGGGCTCAATGCCTTGTAATACAGTGGCGATATACAGTTGTTGGTTATTATTATTTCAGTATAATAGCAGAACGTGTTGACCGACATGTTGTATCAATGGGATTAAGTCCATAGTGGTGGTGGACACCTGAACTATATTGGTGCATCCGTCACGAGTAAACAAAGTTTATTCTTTTTTAAATTAAATTCCTTGTTTTTTCTCTACAAGCGTGACATGTTGTGACATTTCAACATTATATTGGTGGGGCTATATGTGAACGTGTCTTTGTTTTCTCATTCATTCTGTTAACAGAAAATAATATTTTAAAGTCATGCAGGATTTTTGCGAAAAAAATAAAAAAACATTTTGAATCCCTTTTACTATCCGACTACTCACATGCTGACATTCATATTCGTTACCGTGCTTTCTAATGCAATGCTCTTGCATGTTTTCGGTCATTGTGGATTTATTTGTCACATCTCGCGTATTTCAGTGACAACACTTCCTTTGTGTTTTAGCTCAAACCTACCACAGTGTTGTTGTTTCCTTTGTTCCTTTATTTGAAAAAGACTGCTTGCACGTAAGGAGATACAATTGACACGTGTTGCTGGCTGTTTTTTTTAAAAATGCAACACAATGTGAATACCATTCCAATAGTTGTATGAGGACACGTTGCATGACTGTGTGAGGTTATGTGAGGTGCCTCGAGGCGCTGTTCTGTGAAACCAGTATGACACCAACAAGACTGGGAAGATGGTTTCTGATTTGCCCGGTAAATATAAAATGTTGTTTAGTGTGGAGAGGGTCGTATCACATATGCAGAAGTGCACACGGTAGCACTTTATAATAAGTACACACTATTTAGCATTAGTAAAGCATGAATACACATGTAATTCATCATTTATAAAGCATTGTTCCAACATGAATACTCATTAGTAATTTATTAGTGAAATTGCTGAAAGCCAATCATACCTATATCTATTGTAACAGTGCAACGCAACAGAGCAATGTAACAAAGTAACGCAACAGAGTAATGTAACAGCGTAACAGCCAAGTGCGCTAAATTTAGCCTCCAAGAAAAATATAAATTGTGCAAGAATTTAAAGTCAAACTGCAATCGCAGCAGAATATATTCACAAAAGCTACATCCCAAAATGCTGCTGTGTGAAAACTAGCTTCACTGTGGCTGAATAAATCACACATGCTTCCAAGGCATGTGAGCAGGTGAGCCCCAGACCACATTAAGGTATGTAAGCATGTGAGCCCTAGACCACATAAAGGTATGTAAGCATGTGAGCCCTAGACCACATAAAGGTATGTAAGCATGTGAGCCCTAGACCACATAAAGGTATGTAAGCATGTGAGCCCTAGACCACATAAAGGTATGTAAACATGTGAGCCCCAGACCACATTAAGGTATGTAAGCATGTGAGCCCCAGACCACATAAAGGTATGTAAGCATGTGAGCCCCAGACCACATTAAGGTATGTAAGCATGTGAGCCCCAGACCACATTAAGGTATGTAAGCATGTGAGCCCCAGACCACATAAAGGTATGTAAGCATGTGAGCCCCAGACCACATTAAGGTATGTAAGCATGTGAGCCCCAGACCACATTAAGGTATGTAAGCATGTGAGCCCCAGACCACATTAAGGTATGTAAGCATGTGAGCCCCAGACCACATAAAGGTATGTAAGCATGTGAGCCCCAGACCACATTAAGGTATGTGAGCAGGTGTGTCCCAGATCACATTAAGGTATGTAAGCATGAGAGCCCCAGACCACATCAAGGTATGTGAACAGGTGTGTCCCAGTGTACATAAGGTTATGTGAACAGGTGTGTCCCAGATAACACAAAGGTATGTGAACAGGTGTGTCCCAGTGTACATAAGGTTATGTGAACAGGTGTGTCCCAGTGTACATAAGGTTATGTGAACAGGTGTGTCCCAGTGTACATAAGGTTATGTGAACAGGTGTGTCCCAGTGTACATAAGGTTATGTGAACAGGTGTGTCCCAGTGTACATAAGGTTATGTGAACAGGTGTGTCCCAGTGTACATAAGGTTATGTGAACAGGTGTGTCCCAGTGTACATAAGGTTATGTGAACAGGTGTGTCCCAGTGCACATCTGTCACTTCTGTTTTACGTTTGATCTTTGATAGAGTAATGTGGGTTTCTTAACCATAAATTAAATGGATTTCTGTTTTAATATCAATTTGCTTACTTATATTTTTAGATTTATATAAATGCATATACAATGTTTTTACTCTTGAATAAATAATCCAATGCAAAGACGGTTATTTAACAATATGTTATGGAGTAGTTTATACAGTGTTAAAGTTACAACCAGTCCTTTGAGGGCGACCATGATGCTGATGTAGCCCGGGGTGAGAATGAGACACCAATGATATAAGGGTTACAGCTACGAGCTGGAGGTCTACAGAGCGCCACAGTTTTGACGTTCAGGGCATTCCACACATCGTTATAATAAGGATTATTAATTACAGACACTTTAAGGTGCTTACTCCCAGGCAACACGAGCTGACTCTCACACAGGTGTTCCTAATGTATGTGTGTGCAGTCTGAGTCATGGAGATGCCCTTCAGAGCAGACGACACATTTATTCAGTTTCCACGGCTTTAATCCTGATGATGTCGGAGGGATTTAGAACGCTGACCCCAGATCAGCGTTCATATGACACCTGAGCTTTTACACTAATACCCATAATACCCTGAACCTGCAGTCTAATCTCGTCTTCACGGTGACACCGATATGCACTGAGAGAGACGCAGGTCATGGGTTAATTAGCTCTTAACGCAAAATGTAAACTTTGAACAGCGTTTATTGCTCATTTTCAGCTCTTTAACTTGTTGTACATGTAAACCTGTCGTCTGTAAAATCCCAGGGTTAGGGTGTCGCGCTACATTACCACAAATGGAAAATATTAGGATTCATCTGAACATCTGCAGAGACACACATAAACGAGAAGTGACAAGCCAGGTCAACAACAAATTAACAAATACAATAGAAAGATATTACTAAAGCATTGTTGCATGCATGATAACGATCTAGTAATGTGAGTCCCTTTTGAAAACCTATAACTTAAATCCCATCGGAGCCCCCGGCTGCAGGTCGAAGGCGGAGCAGAGGATCTGTGTCCGTCAGCTGTGTCATTTCATTTACACGTCTTCCCTGATTCAAGCTGATAAATGATGAACCCACTACGTTAAGAAATAGCTGTGACAAATCCAGAATTTTTTTGTGAGAGTTGAATCTGAGCGAGAGAGAGGAAGAGGAGCAATGAGTGACTGTGAGTAAAATGTTGTTGTTTACCTTCAGTCTATGCTTCAGACACAGGGAAAGATGCTTCGGCTCAGAAACACACAGCTGTGCAGGCATACAGTTACAAGACAGAACAATACTCTGCCGCATATTTGCCTTTCAATGCAATCAGGTTAATTATATTAATCCGAAGGTTCAGTCAATTACTCAGACATGACATATGACCCAGAGCAGCGTTTGGCTATATGGATTTGCTGTAAGAACACAAAGCTTTATTATTATTATGATGATGTACGCTCAGATCCACATGTCCGATTAAATTGTAATTGAAATGCATGCGTTGACATGTGAGATCTGGATTGTAACTGTGGGGACGAGCTGTGCTCAGTACAGCAAAGTCTTCTGGGAGATGAAACGCAAATACGTGTCCGGCTGAGACACAACTGTGTACACAAGAGGTCCTTTAGTTTTATTAAAGTTATATAGTAGTCATCTCTATTAAACTGAATTTGATGTTGGAACAGATGTCGCCGAATCCACCGAATCTGAATTTAAACACATGAACAAAACGTCCCGATTACTCAGAACAGAACCACTTCCCATACGTTTAATGGAGAGAAATGTGTGGCCCATCCACTTACAGCTGCTGATTACTGAGCCCCTTACAGTTTAAGTGGGCGACTGTGGCTCAGTGGTTAGCAAGTCAGTCTTTCAATCAGAGGGTTGGTGGTTCAAACCCCGGCTCAGCCAGTCCATGTCGTTGTGTCCTTGAGCAAGACACTTAACCCTCATTGCTCACCGTTGCTGTGTCTACGGTCTACTGTATATCATGTAAGTCACTTTGGATAAAAGCCTCAGCTAAATGAAATAATGTAATGGAAGTGTTGTCTCGATTTGAGAGGTTTCCTCTTTTCACGGCATCATAGCACCCAACAAGTACAAATACCACAGAATATCCATCCATCCATTTTCATCCGCTTATCCGGTGTCGGGTCTTGGAGGCAGCAGGTCCAGCAGGTCCAGTCCAGCAGGCTGACCCAGACTTCTCTCTCACCCAACATCTACCAGCTCATTCTGGGGGATCCCGAGGCGTTCCCAGGCCAGCTGGGAGATATAATCCCTCCAGCGTGTCCTGGGTCTTCCCCGGGGCCTCCTCCCAGTTGGACGTGCCTGGAAAACCTCTAAAGCACATGTGGCCCGCGACGGCTTGAAAGGCATGATCACCACCGTGGACCCGTTTTCAGTCTGTCGCGGATCCGTTTCCGGTTCGTCGCGGACCCGTTTTCAGTGGGTCGCGGACCCGTTTTCGGTTCGTCGCGGACCCGTTTTCAGTCGGTCGCGGACCCGTTTTCAGTCGGTCGCGGACCCGTTTTCAGTGGGTTGCGGACCCGTTTTCAGTGGGTTGCGGACCCGTTTTCAGTCGGTCGCGGACCCGTTTTCAGTCGGTCGCGGACCCGTTTTCAGTGGGTTGCGGACCCGTTTTCAGTGGGTTGGGGACCCGTTTTCGGTTCGTCGCGGACAAGTTTTCAGTCGGTCGCGGACCTTTGCATGGGCAATATAAAAATCCTGTGATTTTATTTTGAAGGGAATTTTGAATGCAGCAGAGTGGGTCTATTCACACTCCTCAGTGCTGCGTTCACAACACACTTGCATGAGTTTACACACGCATTATTTGTGATAGTTCACTTCATTCCCGACCTTTTTATTATGTTTGTGCATGAAAGCATTGCTGAGTCTGTTAAAAAAGGCTGAAGTTATAAAATTATTATGTGTGTTGTATTACTTTGTGTCCTTAAGATGCACTTTGGGGTTTTTAATTGAGTGTAAAAGGGAATATTTCAAACTAGTTTTTTTGTGTTGGCATGTGAGATTCTGTACCATTTCAGGCTCAAACTGCACCATCTTTTCATTATATCCATTTGAGAAGTTGAACATGTTCCTTGCTTTGGATCTCGGGTCATTCAGGGGTGATGGTGCAGCCAGACCAGTAGAACCACTGCCCCAGACCACATGCATGTTCTTATTGGCTAGTTATGTCCTTCTCAACTGTGACAAAAAAAGCTTTGAACAAAGTTAATATAACAACGATTGTTTGATCTTTGTCTTTATTTTCTTCTGTTTTAAGTTTGATCTTTGATAGAGTAATGTGGGTTTATATATATATATATATATATATATATATATATATATATATATATATAAATGCATGTACAATATTTTTACACTTGAATAAACAATACAAAAACAGTTATTTAACAATATGTTCGGTAGTAGTTAAATTTATACAGTGTTACAGTTACAACCGGCCCTTTGAGGGCGACCATGATGCTGAAGTGGCCCGCGGTGAAAATGAGTTTGACACCCCTGGTCTAAAGGGAGGCGTCAGCTCCTTCTTCACCAAGACGGCCCGGTGCAACGCCTGTTTTACTGCTGCAGCCGCACCGATACGCCTGTCGATCTCCCGCTCCATTTTACCCTCACTCGTGAACAAGACCCCGAGATACTTGAACTCCTTCGCTTGTGGTAGGCACTCTGTCCCCACCCGGAGGGAGCAATCCACCGGTTTCCGGCAGAGCACCATGGCCTCAGATTTCGTGGTGCTGACTCTCATCCCCGCCGCTTCACACTCGGCTGCAAAACGCCCCAGTGAATGCTGGAGGTCATGGTCCGAGGAGGCAAACAGGACCACATCGTCTGCAAACAGCAGAGAGGCTATCCTGAGATCCCCGAACCTGACATTCTCCGCCCCACGGCTGCGCCTAGATATCCTGTCCATGAAAGTCACGAACAGGACCGGTGATAAAGGGCAGCCCTGGCGGAGGCCAAAACCCACCGGGAACGTATCTGACTTACTGCCGAGGATACGAACACAGCTCCTACTGCAGGCGTACAGAGACCGGATGGCCCGTTGCAACGGGTCCGGCACACCATACTCCCGCAGCACCCCCCACAAAAAGCCTTCTCCAAGTCCACAAAGCACATGTAGACTGGTTGGGCAAACTCCCAGGACCCCTCCAGTATCCTTGCAAGGGTAAAGAGCTGGTCCACTGTTCCACGACCAGGACGAAACCCGCACTGTTCTTCTTGAATCCGAGGTTCGACAAACGGTTGGAGCCTCCGTTCCAGCACCCTGGCATAAGCTTTTCCCGGGAGGCTGAGTAGTGTGATACCCCGATAGTTCGAGCACACTCTCCGGTCCCCCTTCTTGAAGATGGGAACCACCACCCCGGTCTGCCAGTCCATGGGCACTGTGCCCGACCCCCATGCAACATTGAAGAGGCGTGTCAACCAAGACAGCCCAACAAAGTCCAGCGCCTTCAGCATCTCAGGGCGGATCTCATCCCCTGGTGCCACCGGCAGGCGGCGCCCTTTCCAGGACCCCTCCCACCGACTCCAAGAAGACTGGATACTCCGAAATGCTGTTCGGTGCATAATCACAAACAACAGTCAGAGCCTTACTCCCCGCAACCCGTAGGCACAGGGAGGCGACCCTCAGCTGGGGACTCGTGAGTATCCCCACACCCTGGGCGACTCCAGAAAAGAACAAAGTCCAACCCTTCTCCAGGAGTTTGGTTCCAGAGCCAGCGCTGTGCGTGGAGGTGAGCCCAACTATATCTAGCTGGTACCGCTCCACCTCCCTCACCAGCTCCGGCTCCTTCCCCGCTAGCGAGGTGACGTTCCACGTCCCTAGAGCTAGTCTATGTCGCCGGCGATCGGCTCGCCCAGGCCCCCTGCCCGGCCCGCCGCCCGATGTCTGTCCCCTGGTGGGAGGGAGTGCTCTCTTTAATTAACAAATTACAGGTCATTTCACCTATCACTCTACGTCTTTACTTATTATCCACTATTATTCCCATGCTCATGAAGTACAATCTGACTTTACACTGGCTTATAATGCACTGTCTTGTTACTTAATCACACAATGGATTAGTGCTCAGAGGGAAGTACTGGCAGCGAGTCAGAACCAGTAAATCTGGTGTGCATAAGTGAAGGGATACATCATCCACAGCCCCAGAGAGTGTTTCCATTGAAAACAAGTCTCAGCAGTGTTTGTGCCAGAAGGCAAACAGCATGCATTGCCAGAATCGGAGTATTAATTGGATGCCTTGTTCTGTATCGTAGAGATTCAGTCTTCCCGTCCAAGCGTGTTAAATGTTGCTTTGTTGACGTAAGATAGACACTTGTACCTTTTGACACCCGATGAGCTTCCTGAAATGAAGCCTGCCTCTGACAAAATTACATTCCCATCAAACAAACTGCATTCTCAATTATGTTGAGGGAAACTTGTTTTCTCCGGGATCGCGGTCACAGTTTTAAACACGTGGTTAACGTAACAATTACAATTCTACTTTGATAGGTTTAAGTTACAAAACTACTTGCCAATGTTTGGTAAAATGACTACAATACTGAAACAATACAAAACAAAATTGCAACAAATGTATTTGGTTATGTTTAATTACCACAAGTACTTGGTTATAATTAAGCACAAAACATACTTGATTATCTGAAAGCAACAACGGCGCTTGATTAAGTTCAATTATCAGAAGTACTTGGTAATGTTTAATAAACAAAAGTACTTGGTTATGTTAAAGCAACAACTCAGACGGGACACGAAAAGCAGTCTTCTGGATAAAAGCCCTTTTGTCTATAGATTAAGTTCAAACTTATTTGTAATTTGTATTAAACAAATGTTATTCACGATGCATTTTTGTTACATGGGAACATTGTTTTTAGGAAACATGGCTAATGTAATAAATAAGGTGTGTGGTGGCGGGCTCAGCAGCAGAGAGTTGTGGTTGTGGGTAGTTCAGGGGGCGGGGCCTGATTGGCCTCAGCTGATTACGAACCTTGAAACCTGGTGTGCTGGCGTCATTGTGCTGAGGGGAAACTCACAGCGGGAGTAACGGGTAACGGGAGATCGTTACAGTGTTCAACTCATGAAACCGATGTAACCGAGTTGCATCAGTGCTGCTCTTTGTTAAAGGAGATGTGTCGACCTCCACAGAGCTTTGCTCCGCAATGTCGTTTGTTATTGTGAGATGATATTGTTTCACGACACAGCACAGTGCAGTAGTATCATCACGAATATGAATATGCATGATTATCCATGCGTTCACGTCAGTGAATTCTTTGTCTCTAGTTTCTCTGAGTCCCTCTCTTTTCTCTCTTTTTGCCCACCTGGATTCTCTTTTAAAGACATTTGAAAATTAATTTCAAGCCTCAATGGATTGCAAAGACTTCTCCGACTGGGAATCTGTGTCTCCGTACTGTAGATTCTCGAAGCAGAGGATGGGATATGTATATCTAACGAGGTGGCTGCCACAGATCACTGCTTTTAGCCCTCTGGCATGGGCAGGAAGCAAGAAGCCCCAGAGTCACTGAAGCAGAGGGGGAAAGTCTGGATGTAGACCCGTATTTTTACATTCACTGCTGTCAGGACCTGGATCTTCATGTCCATCACAGCCAACTGGCCGCATCAAGGTAACCACTGCAGGACAGATGGAAAATAACAACAATAATAAACATTAAGAGAAGATTAAATAAGAAAGAAGAAAGATGACTGCAGCACAACTATGTAGATGAAGGAAAGAAAGATTTGGGGGCGAGATTTGCAAAGAATTATGTGTTGTGAAAATGTGTGCTGCAGGTTACATAGAATGGTTACAAAAAGCCATCTTTTTCTTTCGAATAAAGCCACTGTGCTGACGGGTTGTTTGTCACAAACCTGTTTTAAAGCACCTGAAGGCCTCAGCTTCAAGGCCACCAGGACAGAATGCTGAGGGACCAGCTCCAGAGAAACCAGGCACAGGAAGCACAAGAATCCAGTTTTAGGAGTGTTGGAGTTACATCACTCTTTAGGGCGTGATGAGAAAGACCTGCATAAAAAGAGGTGGAGAGAGACACAACAGGCACATCTCCCAGAGAGAAGAGACCAGAGTGTTTCATCACTGACCTGCAAAGCTCCATCTTCCTGCTGCTCCACCCGACCTCCAGTTGGTAAGACGCTCTTTCTCTCTGCCTGGCTAAATGTAGCTGATGCTGCTGCACTAACAGGGAGCAGATCTTTAAAACCCCTCAATCAAGATGCATCATGGGAACTATGTGTATAGACAGAGGGCTACTGTGGCTCAGTGGTTAGCAAGTCAGTCTTTCAATCAGAGGGTCAGTGGTTCAAACCCCGGCTCAGCCAGTCCATGTCGTTGTGTCCTTGAGCAAGACACTTAACCCTCATTGCTCACCGTTGCTGTGTCTACGGTCTACTGTATATCATGTAAGTCACTTTGGATGATGTAGACAAAGGGTGCATCCCAAGTCTTTTAACTGCATTCCCTCACTTGCGTCTTTTCCTTGCGTCTTCTTGTTACAATTTTTTTTAAATGTGTGTTTTTTGATATGCCATGAAATAAGATTTCCCCATGTTTTTAGGATATAAAATGTATCAGACTGAATAATTTATGAACAACCAGAATATAGAGAGCCATATAGAGGCCACCATTACACATCTAACACTGCATGAGGTGCTGACAGGACAGCCTTGATGCACCGTGATGTACCTGAGAGGACCTCATAATGGTCCCAATTGGATCTACTAACCAAAGAATTACGAAGCTATGTCCAGTGATTGATATGTATACATAAAGCACTATTTCAACAGGTGAAAGGAGTTTACTGTTGTAAAATTCCCCCGTTAGCCTTACCAAGAGATGAGCCCCACCAACACAACAGAGGAGCTACAAGAACCACGATGGAACTTGAGAGCGATGCTTGTAGATAAATATTACCGCCTACCAGGGATGATGGAGAGACGCAAGGAAACCAAGTGAGGAGAGAGGACCTGAGGAAATATGTTTTGTGACATGAGACGTTCTTTCCTCTGAAGCCGATCACAGCCGATCAGCTGATCAGCTGTCAGACTTTTGACTGAGTTTTTTTAACGGAGTTGTTTTCTGGTCCCGACAGTAGCAAACATTCCCAAAGAAATATCTATATAAAATATTGATAAAAATGATCGTATGTTTTCAGATGATTTAATGGTGGTACAATACTAATATTAATAAAGACACAGTTATCATCACTGTCAGAGTGGAGATGTTTTCTCTATAGTCTGTTAACTGTTAAACAGCAGTGAGTATTTATACACAATGTGTGGTATTTATTGTGTCCTGCTTTAATGCAGTTTGTTTTACCAGCGGAATGCGTCTTATTTAATAATTATGTACGTCTGTATGTTTTGAAATTCTGATTTAGACATCATCATAAAAAAATAAATACAATATCATTATGGTTTCTCTTCAACGTTGGAATTACTTTGTTTAGTAAGTTAGTTTAGTTTCAGTCAGCAGTCAGCTGAACATAATGAAATGTGTCCTTTCATAAATGAAGCAGAAAGTCTCAAAGATTGAATGAATATCGGGTGCTTGGGTTGAAACGGAGAAGTTCCTGTGTTATTAAACTCAACACGACTAACTGAGTTCTGTTACGTTTGAAAACCTTTGAGTGATCGAGCGAAGAGAAGTCCCGGATGCAGAAAGTTACAACACAACGGATTTAATAACAAAGGGTTAGGGTTACAGCAGAACCTACTCGATGGAGGGTCCACTCCCAGTCTTGCTGTAAACAGTCCACGAACAACACCCCTTCCAGTGTTCGCTTGTTATTAATACTCTCAGTCGCTGCGCTTGTGGCCTCTCCATTGGTTAGCAAAATAGCTAACGGTAGCACAGCATGCTAATGGCTAGACGCTCCACAGGGGTGGAGTCCTCCTCTGGTAACCTTCCCTACTTCCAGTGTTTGAAGTACTGCCTCCGCCCTCCGTGAGCAACAAAATAGTCCCTCTTTAAACAAAAGTCAGTTGGACTGACAGTTGGGATGAGCTCAATGCATAGCTCAGTCAAAAGGTAAGAAAACCAACATCACAAAGCAAAGTAAAAACAAATGTAAAGAGATGACAGATGATCCATATAAGTCAGCGTATCGTCAGCATATTTCACCCTGACAAACATTTCAACTTATCATGACGAGTTAGTTTCACTGAGCTACGTTTCTGAATGTGTCGTGGTATAGGGAGATAAGGTGATGTGTTGTAATCAAAAAAGCTTTCTGCTAAAAATGTAATAATTTGGCTTCTAGCAATGACCTGAAAATGTCAGAACATGAGAGATATTGCGTTTTTATAACAGAACATGTTTTAATATGCTTTTATTTATTGAATTATCATAAATGGCAGCAATGTGGTGCCACACCTTTCAAACCAGTTGTTAAATATAGAGAAACATAACAGAGAAAATTTGAATTTTTGAGGCAAGGGAAGTTAATTTGTATAGCACATTTTAACAATAAGACGATTCAAAGTGCTTCACATAAAACTATTAAAAGCATCAAAACATAATGCAGAATAAAACCAGATTTAAAATCAATTAAGAACATTAATTTTAAAACATTAAAAAACAGTTAAAAAAGCAATTTAAGAAATAAAATGCAGCAGTGAGATGCATAAATTGATTAATATCCTTGAATCTGGTTCAATTAAAGGCAACAGCAAACAGAAACGTCTTCAGTCTGGATTTAAAGGAGCTGAGGGTCTCTGCAGACCTGCAGCTTTGTTATTCATTTTATTCCCATTTGCTGAACATGAATAACTGCTCTAATAGCGACACTATACTTTCTTCTTCTTCGTCACCAAAGGTATTTGTTCCGAACAATCGGAAGTCTGGAATGAATGAAGAGCACGAGGACAATAGTAGATCTAGAGAGAGGGAGAAACAAAGTTAGAGACGGAGTGAGGGAGTAACGGTGTACATCTGAAGAAGAGAATAGCCATGGAGGGCTAAGAATGATGGGAATTACAAATGAAAATAACCCAGAGGACAGAAAAGAGGAATCAGAGACAGAGGTTGGACTTTATCGCCACAACATGAAGAGATCAGCCGGCTGCTTTTTGTTGACTGCTTCTGTTGGATAGATGAGCCAGTAAACCCTTCCTCTGTTGCAGAAACATCATTACCACTGGGAGAGGACGGCCCGGCTCTTCTAACAAGCACACAATGACGGAGCGCCCAATGGAATGAAGGCCTTTCTGTGTTTTTTAAAGACTTTTCAGAGCGGAAAGCACAACTGTCTTTGGGGGGAAAGAGTGTCATTCTTTGAAACTAAAATAAGTCCTTCACTTGGAATTGATCTTCACAGTGTTTGCTTTTGAAGTTGCACAAAACACACCGTGAGCTCATCGTTTTTCCCGAGGTTCTCTGGTGTTTTTCTACGATCCATATCTGGATCTCCAGCCCCGATTGGAAATGTGTACGCGAATCAATAAGATCACATTCAGGATTGGATTGCCTAAACTGTTGGAAAACAGTTATGATTGTTGATCAAATATAAACCATTAGCTCTATAAATTGCTAATGGCTCTTCAAAAAGCTGTTGAGAACCATTTGATAGGCTGAAGTATCTCTTTGGGTGTGAATGCTTCTTTATTAACTGGATATACTTTGAAAGCATGAAACACAAAGGAGCTATCTGAGCCCTGCGGGGAAGTGAAAAGCCACAGTGAAAGAAGATATCAAAGCACTCACATCAGCTTTATTTCACTTCCGGCTTAATGGAGTATGACCGACGTACTGATATGTGTTGGGAACTGACTTCATACACACTCTGAATCCTGTTGAGCATCTTTTGTATCCCCCCGGATAGAAACTAACGCCTTAAACATGGACGTGCGTCCAGTGTGGCAGCAGCAAGAGGTCAAAAGCAAGACTTTGATGAGTAAGATAATCAAACAAAGAACCTGCTGCTCCCAAACCAGCTGTGATGCAAAACGCTGACATTATGTTTGGGATAAAAGATGGATGATGCACACCTTTCAGTCCAATGAACTTTGATAATAATGCAAACCGGACAAAAGCTTACAAACAATGATTTTGGTTCATGGTTATATGGTGTTCAAACAAGTGCCCTCCCTATTCCTTCAAGTCTTGAAAGCACTTTTAAGTGGCTTTTTTGGGGGTTATTAAAAAATGGTGGGGTGGGGGGGGGGGGGGGGGACAAATTGGAACAATACAATAAATGTGTCCTCCAGGTATTTCACAAATATACATATAAATATTTCTCACATTTTTATTTTAAGACTATTCATGTGCTTTGCTTGCCGTAAGCTTCAGCCTACAACAACTTTTCTATTTTCCACACTTTCTATTATTATATTGAAATCAACAGAAATTGACAGTGCAGGTTTATCTGTGTTTACGTCGGCGCTGCAGTCGGCCAGCTCATCGATCACACACAGTGTGGACTGTAAATCACATTGAACGTCCAACAGCGTCACACTGACTCTCCACCCGGCTTTTCAGAACAAGCCGTGGTCGTGGAGAGTTTATTGACGTCTTGCTAAAAAACACCTGACCGGCTGCTGGCTTTGGAATTTATGTGGGTCAATGTATTGACGTAAAGCCAGACCCCCTGGGGTTGTTTTGTACTTTGAAAAGCAGATTGAAGGCACATTGTGAAAGTGAGCTGGTTGTAATGACTCTCTGGTCGGAGCCATCGCTCAGCGAAGTCAAGTAATTGGGCCCTCCAGTAGATCACTTCTGATGTTAATGTGACTGATTTGTGTAATTATTGCACAATGTATTGCCCAATTTAAAGCAGAAAAACACGTTTCTGTAATAATGGAAGCATTGTGCAGCGCATGCACACATTTCAGCTCTTACGACCATGTCTTATCGTTTTACACCTTGAAGAAATGTGGTCTCTAAGTAGGGCTTGGGGCCAGAGAGCAACAGATAATAATCTAATATCTATGTCTATTTTGATTTACTGTACCCTGCCTTCGCCCAATGGCCGCTGGGATCGGCTCCAGCGACCCGCAACCCTAAACAGGATAAGCTGAGTTTCCTGTGTAGTGCTCAGCCTTAGAGATAGGGTAAGGAGATGAGTTTCCTCTGTAGGGCTCAGCCTTAGAGATAGGGTAAGGAGATGAGTTTCCTCTGTAGGGCTCAGCCTTAGAGATAGGGTAAGGAGATGAGTTTCCTCTGTAGGGCTCAGCCTTAGAGATAGGGTAAGGAGATGAGTTTCTTCTGTAGGGCTCAGCCTTAGAGATAAGGTAAGGAGATGAGTTTCCTGTGTAGGGCTCAGCCTTAGAGATAGGGTAAGGAGATGAGTTTCTTCTGTAGGGCTCAGCCTTAGAGATAGGGTAAGGAGATGAGTTTCCTGTGTAGTGCTCAGCATTGGAGATAGGGTAAGGAGATGAGTTTCCTCTGTAGGGCTCAGCCTTAGAGATAGGGTAAGGAGATGAGTTTCCTCTGTAGGGCTCAGCCTTAGAGATAGGGTAAGGAGATGAGTTTCCTCTGTAGGGCTCAGCCTTAGAGATAGGGTAAGGAGATGAGTTTCCTCTGTAGGGCTCAGCCTTAGAGATAGGGTAAGGAGATGAGTTTCCTCTGTAGGGCTCAGCCTTAGAGATAGGGTAAGGAGCTCGGACATCAGGAGGGAGCTTGATGTTGAGCCGCTACTCCTTTGTGTCAGAAGGAGTCAGCTGAGGTGGTTCGGGCATCTAATCGGGATGCATCCAGGACCCTTCCTCTTTTTAGAGGTTTTCGAGGCATGCCCAACTGGTAGGAGACCCCTGATGTGGGTTTAGTTGCTCTTAAAAGGTTTAGTTGCTCTTAAAAGGTAATGTTGTAACCGATGGCACTAGTGATCCAGGAGGAAATGACGATCCTCACCGATATGGGTATAGCGCCTTTGATCTTTTATCTCGCCCGGTGCTAAATCATTAGTGTCAGGAACTCTGTCTGAACCATTGTGTTTACCTCTGTTTCCCCCAAGTCTCCTTTCCTCATGTGTCTGTCATCCCCCTGTTTGTGTTGTTCTTGCCATGTGCTGGTTGGGTGTGTTCTTACTCCTACCTCCAGTCACCAATCTGGCTCATCACCGGCTGCATTTCAACCCTGGTCCTGCATGCCTGGGTTGTCAGTCCGTTTTGTCTTCTGTCCCGGTAGTCAAGGACACACTGACATGGACTAACATCATGGACTAGCATCACTTAACCCTCATTGCTCACCGTTGCTGTGTCTACAGTCTACTGTATAGCATTTAAGTCGCTTTGGATAAAAGTGTCAGCTAAATGAAATGTAATGTAATGTAATGTAATGTGTCGGGCCACGGGACCCACGCCGTGACCTGTTTGCCTCAGTGTCGGACCTTACGCTCTAGGTCCCGTCAAGCGAGTACATATTTCGTCTATACCTTCTCTAAGGTCTTTGCACTGGCTTCCTATCCAACAAAGAATTGACTTTAAAATCCTGCTGCTGGTTTATAAAGCCCTGAATGGTTTAGGGCCTAAATACATTAGTGATCTGCTGCTGCCTTATGAACCATCCCGACCCCTCAGGTCATCTGGGACGGGTCTACTTCCTGTTCCAAGAGTCAGAACTAAACACGGAGAGGCAGCGTTCAGCTTTTCTGCTCCACACATCTGGAACAAGGTCCCTGAGAGCTGCAGGTCTGCAGAGACCCTCAGCCTCTTTAAATCCAGACTGAAGACCTTTCTGTTTGCTGTTGCCTTTAATTAAACCGGATTCTGCATCTTACTACTGCATTTTATATCTTAAACTGCACTGCAACTTTTATTCAATTCTGTATCTATCTATTTTTGCTTTTTAACTTTTTTTTATTGTTTTAATGAATGTTCTTAATTGTTTTCAAATCTTGTTTTATTTTGCATTGTGCTTTGATGCTTTTAATGGTTTTATGTGAAGCACTTTCAATCGCCTTGTGCTATACAAATAAATTTGCCTTGCCTTCTCTACCTATTTACACCATCTCATCATTTATGACAAACACTTCAAAAGTCTTCACCCGATTAGATTAGATTCAACTTTATTGTCATTACACATGTACAAGTACAGAGCAACGAAATGCAGTTTAGCATCCAACCAGAAGTGCAATAGCAGTAAATACCAATATACAGATAATAATAAGTATTTTACAGATAATAAGTTAGTGAAATAGGTACGGGATATACAGATTGATTGCGGTAATATGTACATGTTATACAGGTTGATTTGTGCATTAAATGTAGGTAGACTATAAGCAGGAACTATAAACATCCATCCATCCATCCATTTTCCACCGCTTATCCGGGGTCGGGTCGCGGAGGCAGCAGGTCAAGCAGGCTGACCCAGACTTCTCTCTCACCCGCAACATCTACCAGCTCATTCTGGGGGATCCCGAGGCGTTCCCAGGCCAGCTGGGAGATATAATCCCTCCAGCGTGTCCTGGGTCTTCCCCGGGGCCTCCTACCAGTTGGACGTGCCTGGAAAACCTCTAAAGGGAGGCGTCCTGGAGGCATCCTAATTAGATGCCCGAACCACCTCAGCTGACTCCTTTCGACACGAAGGAGTAGCGGCTCGACTTCAAGCTCCCTCCTGATGTCCGAGCTCCTTACCCTATCTCTAAGGCTGAGCCCGGCCACTCTACGGAGGAAACTCATTTCGGCCGCTTGTATCCGAGACCTCGTTCTTTCGGACACGATCCAAAGCTCGTGACCATAGGTGAGGGTTGGGACGTAGACCGACCAGCAAATTGAGAGCTTTGCCTTTCGGCTCAGCTCCTTCTTCACCAAGACGGCCCGGTTCAACGCCTGCTTTACTGCTGCAGCCGCACCGATACGCCTGTCGATCTCCCGCTCCATTTTACCCTCACTCGTGAACAAGACCCCGAGATACTTGAACTCCTTCGCTTGTGGTAGGCACTCTGTCCCCACCCGGAGGGAGCAATCCACCGGTTTCCGGCAGAGCACCATGGCCTCAGATTTCGTGGTGCTGACTCTCATCCCCGCCGCTTCACACTCGGCTGCAAAACGCCCCAGTGAATGCTGGAGGTCATGGTCCGAGGAGGCAAACAGGACCACATCATCTGCAAACAGCAGAGAGGCTATCCTGAGATCCCCGAACCTGACATTCTCCGCCCCACGGCTGCGCCTAGATATCCTGTCCATGAAAGTCACGAACAGGACCGGTGATAAAGGGCAGCCCTGGCGGAGGCCAACACCCACCGGGAACGTATCTGACTTACTGCCGAGGATACGAACACAGCTCCTACTGCAGGCGTACAGAGACCGGATGGCCCGTTGCAACGGGTCCGGCACACCATACTCCCGCAGCACCCCCCACAAAAAGCCCCGAGGGACCCGGTCGAAAGCCTTCTCCAAGTCCACAAAGCACAAAACTCAAACTCCTTCACCGCGTTAAGGTGGCGATTCGCGAAGGAGTTCTCCATATATCCAATGATTCTTGAAAATTATTATGAGATTTAGAAAATTAACATTTAACCTTTTAGTGAAATAAATAATAGAAAGATAGAATGAAGAACTAATCAAAGACGGGTTTGGGGGTTTTACTTACTGTGTGTACTACTTTCTGGTACTTTAAACATTTCTATCATCTCTTCTTTGACATTAAGGTAACTGCCTTCTTTCAGTGCACACAGCCCGATGACACCCAGTGGGTGCAGAAACAGAATCTGTGTTCTAGTGACAGGAAATGAAAAGACATCTAAATACTGTTGTGAACATGACCATTATTAGGAGATTAATAATTAAGTCTTCCAGTTCAAACTGTTTATGTACACCAAGACATGCTGTTGTACTATTATTATGGTTTTACTATGAGCAAAATAAAAAACTGAAGTGGGAAAACTTGAGTGTCATTCATGTATTCATCTGGTTCCCTTCAACCTCGTGGCCTTTAAATCCAGAGTCATTAATATAAACAATGAAATTATAACAGCTGAGAACATCCAGCTGATTATAACTGAGGATGAAACCAGTCAGCCATGTTGTGCATTATACAAAAACCTTCAGTTCTTGAATAGTTCTACTTAGTTCTGGTAGTACTGATCTTCCTCATGAGGCAGGGCATCCAGGCCATCACTGACTACAGACCCAGCAACCTCACCCCCACAGCCACAGACATCTCCTTCCTGAACGAGCTTAACCACTTCTATGCTCGCTTCGAGAGGGAAAACAGAGACAGAGCCACCAAGACAACACTCCCAGCAGATCACCAGCCCACCACACTCTCCTCCACTGCTGTCCACACAGCGCTGAGCCGGATCAACGCACGCAAGGCGGCTGGACCTGACGGCATTCCTGGTCGTGTGCTCAGGGCATGTGCGGAACAGCTCACTGGGGTTTTCACGGACATCTTCAACCTGTCCCTTGCCCAAGCAGCTGTACCAACATGCTTTAAAACCACATCCATCGTGCCAGTGCCGAAACACTCCAAGCCGACGTGCCTCAACGACTACCGCCCTGTAGCACTCACACCCATCATCATGAAGTGCTTTGAGCGGCTGTTCCTGACACACCTGAAGGACTCCCTCCCACCCACACTGGACCCACTCCAGTTTGCCTACCGCAGCAATAGGAGCATAGACGATGCAGTCTCCTCAGCACTGCACTCTGTGCTCACACACCTGGACAACACCGACACCTACGCGCGATTGCTGTTTGCTGACTTCAGCTCGGCTTTCAACACTGTCATCCCCTCCAAGTTAATCACTTGGAGACCTGGGCACCAACACCTCCCTCTGCAACTGGATTTTGGACTTTCTGACTAACAGACCTCAACATGTTAGGTCAGGCCACACCTGCTCCACCACCATCTCACTCAGCACCGGTGTGCCACAGGGCTGCGTACTCAGCCCATTCCTCTACTCCCTCTTCACCTACGACTGCAGACCTATGCATGGATCCAACTCCATCATCAAGTTCGCAGACGACACCACGGTGATTGGTCTCATCAGCAACAACGATGAGACAGCCTACAGGGAAGAGGTACAGCACCTGGCCACATGGTGCGCCGAAAATAACCTGCTCCTGAACACCAGCAAAACCAAGGAGCTCATCGTGGACTTCAGGAAGGAGAAAAGAAGCAAGCATGCGCCCATCCACATCAATGGGATGGATGTTGAGCGTGTCTCCAGCTTCAAGTTCCTGGGGACCCACATCTCGGAAGATCTGTCTTGGACCACCAACACCTCCAGCCTTGTCAAGAAAGCTCACCAGCGCCTCTTCTTCTTGAGGACACTGAAGAAAAACCATCTGTCTTCAGCCATCCTGGTGAACTTTTACCGCTGTGTGATCGAGAGCATCCTAACCAACTGTGTCACAGTCTGGTATGGGAGCTGCTCTGTTGCGGAGCGCAAGGGACTGCAGCGGGTGGTGAAAACTGCCCAACGCATCACAGGAACTCCACTTCCGGCCATTGAGGAAATCCAGAGGAAACGCTGTCTGCGTCGAGCTCGCAGCATTCTCAAGGACGCCTCCCACCCTGCACACAGACTGTTTTCCCTCCTGCCCTCAGGCAGACGGTTCAGATGCTTCCGGACAAGGACCAGCAGACTGAGGAACAGTTTCTTCCCCAGAGCTGTTTCCTTATTGAACTCTGCCCCATGCTGACACCCCCCTACTCCCCAACCACCTCCACCCACAAACCCATCTCCTCGTCATCTCCCCCCACTGACCAAAGACTTTACACCTGCACTCAAACAATTTTGAACTGTCTGCACTAAAAACTGAGCATTGCACTAGTCTAGTAACGTTAGGCAGCTACTGTTTATTGTTATTATGCACTATTTAACGTTCACTCAATCTGTATTACTTAACTTATCATATGCCCATTTGCCTTTTGTAAATTATCATGGTGCAGCCACCCTGTGGACCCACCACCCGCAGGGACAGACATCGGGGTCGGGTGCTATGTAGACCCGGCCCGGCCCCCCTGCGCGGCGGGCCGGGCAGGGGGCCTGGGCGAGCCGATCGCCGGCGACATAGACTAGCTCTAGGGACGTGGAACGTCACCTCGCTAGCGGGGAAGGAGCCGGAGCCGGAGCTGGTGAGGGAGGTGGAGCGGTACCAGCTAGATATAGTTGGGCTCACCTCCACGCACAGCGCTGGCTCTGGAACCAAACTCCTGGAGAAGGGTTGGACTTTGTTCTTTTCTGGAGTCGCCCAGGGTGAGAGGCGCCGGGCGGGAGTGGGGATACTCACGAGTCCCCGGCTGAGCGCCGCCGTGTTGGAGTTTTCCCCGGAGAACGAGAGGGTCGCCTCCCTGCGCCTACAAGTTGCGGGGAGTAAGGCTCTGACTGTTGTTTGTGCTTATGCACCAAACAGCATTTCGGAGTATCCGGCCTTCTTGGAGTTGGTGGGAGGGGTCCTGGAAAGGGCGCCGCCTGCCGACTCCATAGTTCTCCTGGGAGACTTCAACGCTCACGTGGGCGACGACAGAGAAACCTGGCGGGGAGTGATTGGGAGGAACGGCTTGCCTGATCTGAACCCGAGCGGTGTTTCGTTGTTGGACTTCTGTGCTAGCCACAGTTTGTCCATAACAAACACCATGTTTGAACATAAGGTGGCTCATAAGTGTACCTGGTACCAGAGCACCTTAGGCCGGAGATCAATGATCGACTTCGTAATCGTATCATCTGATCTGCGGCCGTATGTTTTGGACACTCGGGTGAAGAGAGGAGCAGAGCTGTCAACTGATCACCACCTGGTGGTGAGTTGGATCAGATGGCGGGGGAGTCGGCCAGAAAGACCTGGCAAGCCCAAACGTGTAGTGAGGGTGAACTGGGAACGTCTGGCGGAGGATCCTGTCCGGGAGGTCTTCAACTCCCACCTCCGGAAGGACTTCTCACACATCCCGAGGGAGGTTGGGGACATGGAATCCGAGTGGATCATGTTCAAAGCCTCTATTGTGGACGCGGCCGCTAGGAGCTGTGGTCGGAAGGTCATCGGTGCCTGTCGTGGCGGCAACCCGAGAACCCGGTGGTGGACACCGGGGGTGAGGGAAGCTGTCAAGCTGAAGAAGGAGGCCTTTCGGGCTTGGTTGGCCCAGGGGTCTCCTGAAGCAGCTGACAGGTACAGGCAGGCCAGAAGGACTGCAGCTGCGGTGGTCACGGATGCTAAAACTCGGGCATGGGAGGAGTTCGGGGAGGCCATGGAGAAGGACTTTCGGTTGGCCTCAAGGAGGTTCTGGCAAACCATCCGACGACTCAGGAAGGGAAAGCAGGGCCTTCCCCAGGCTGTTATCAGCGGGGGAGGGGGGCTGCTGACCCAGACAGAGGATATCGTCGGGCGGTGGAAGGAGCACTTTGAGGAACTCCTAAACCCGGTCAACATGTCCCCTGAACAGGGGGCAGCGCCTGAAGACTTGGGGTTGGATGAACCCATATCCCTGGCAGAGGCCACTAAGGTAGTCAAAAAGCTCCTTGGTGGCAAGGCGCCGGGGGTGGATGAAATCCGCCCTGAGATGCTGAAGGCGCTGGACTTTGTTGGGCTGTCTTGGCTGACACGCCTCTTCAATGTCGCATGGGGGTCGGGCACAGTGCCCATGGACTGGCAGACCGGGGTGGTGGTTCCCATCTTCAAGAAGGGGGACTGGAGAGTGTGCTCGAACTATCGGGGTATCACACTACTCAGCCTCCCGGGAAAAGCTTATGCCAGGGTGCTGGAACGGAGGCTCCGACCGTTTGTCGAACCTCGGATTCAAGAAGAACAGTGCGGGTTTCGTCCTGGTCGTGGAACAGTGGACCAGCTCTTTACCCTTGCAAGGATACTGGAGGGGTCCTGGGAGTTTGCCCAACCAGTCTACATGTGCTTTGTGGACTTGGAGAAGGCTTTCGACCGGGTCCCTCGGGGCTTTTTGTGGGGGGTGCTGCGGGAGTATGGTGTGCCGGACCCGTTGCAACGGGCCATCCGGTCTCTGTACGCCTGCAGTAGGAGCTGTGTTCGTATCCTCGGCAGTAAGTCAGACCATGAGGTCACACTGAGGTCACACTGAGGTCACACCATGAGGTCACACTGAGGTCAGCGTCTACTTCACTTGTCATGAGGCACATTTGTTTGAGGTCAGATGTTGCCATAGTAACAGAGTCACAGCTACTATATACTTACAAGATCCAGTGTATAAGCAGGAAGACTAGAATATTTGAACGCTGCTTGTGTGTCAAAGTTGTAAAACGTGTAATTGATCTGAAAGCACAAACAGACGAGAGACAGCATATTAGGAAAAATGTCAAAAATGTTTCATTAATGAACTTTGATTTGACGTTCCCTTCACCGCGAGGTCTTTGAAATGTTCACGTTTTACAACAGAACATTAATATGAAACATGGACCTGAGGAGGACTCACCGTGTCGGTTGAATCTCTTTTGAACTCTAGGGACACATAGCAATTTGAGGTTGTTTTTATTTGAGTCAGAACTGAATGAACGTCTGATCCAGGAGCAGTTGTTCTTTGTTGTATGGTCACTTCCACATTGTTTGTTCCTTGTCCGTCCAGCTTAACACAGTCTGGAGCCGTGTCATTCTGGGCAGTTTTTAAACAAACGACTACATTTTGGCCATTGAACGCCACCTGTAAAGACAGACAACAATGAAGGAACCACAATATTCATCTTCTAAAGACAGACTTTGAATCAGCATCAGTTCTTCTCATGTTGGAAACATATATTCCACCATTTTATCTGTTTGTGGTGTTTTTGTATTTCTCCAAAACAAAATCAAAACATTTTTCTTGTTTTGGTGAAAAGCTTTCCATCCAACAAATCAACTTTATTGAACCTGTTTGAGTTGTTTAGCATTCGAGAGAAGAAAGTGAAGCTCTCAGGGAGCTGGTTGGTCATTTGGAGATTTGTGAGAAACGATCTGAAAGACCAGGAGATGAAGACCAGTAGAGCATCCAATAATATGCTCTGCAACATTAATGATGTTTATGGTTTTCAATCATGGACGTTTTTATTGTCTGTAATTATTAAACACTGGAGAGTTGTACTCTTGGAGGCTCTGCAGAATTTGGAAATGCTGTTTATTTCTTTATCATTCCTAGAAATAACTATGACCTGTGAGGGTTGGGGGCAGAGGGTCCTTCTTTCCCTTTCTCTTTTCTCTTTTTCCGAGCTCTCGCTCCGGCGGTCTCTCTCTCTTTCCCTCTCAATTCCCAGGTAATCAAGGCAGATGCAGAGCAGCCGAGGGGGGAGGCGCGCCGCCGGGTGCAGCTGACGCGCATCAGGATTACACGGTGCATAAGAGGAGCGGCAGCCCGGGGAGCGGCGTCGCGAGATTGCTTCTTGTGTGTTACAGACGCCAGCGTTCTGCATGATCGATGCCCGAGGTTCCAGTGAGGAGGTCGGAGGAAGCACGAGCCACGAGTCACCAGCCACAGATCACGAGTTACGAGTCACGAGCACGAGTCACCAGTTACCAGCCACAAGTCACGAGCACGAGTCACGGAGGACGAGTCACGAGCCACAGGGTCCACGACGCGCGGCCCACCCTGCCAAGGAGACGACGCTCAGCGGCACCGAGATCGGCGTGACTATCTGTGTCAAATAAACCATTGACTTTGCTTGCACTGACTTTTCTCTCTCCTGTCTTCTGTCCGGCACGTGGGTTCGTACCACCAAGCCTTACAGCCGAGTCTGACATGACCTTTGATAATGTCCACACAACAGACTGTTGTTTTAGTCCAAATCAAACATCTGACCCGTTAATAAATCACGGATGTCCAACGCGTTTCAACTCAACGTCTTCATCAGGGTTTGAAGTGTGATGACGAAGGATATTCAATTTAAAACCCCTCATGTCACGTGACCTGTGAGTACTTCGTACATGTACTGAAACCACTAACACACAAGAAGAAATGTGATATCTCAAAGTATGGGCAATAAAAAAGTGAAACAAAAAGTAAGTGAGCTGTACTACTCACAAACACAGAGGCCAAACAGAGTAATGTGAAAGAAAGAAATAATGAGTCAACAATACTGTAAGTAGACAACGACCTTGCTGAGCCCGACAAAGTGAAGCCAATCAATATTTAGAGGACATTATTACGTTGATGATGTACAGATGGAACAATGAGGTCATTCTCATAGAGGAACATTTTGGTTGTTGAGTTGTATGAATGTATTATGACTTACACTTGTCTATGTGTAAATTGCAGTGGTGTACAGTAACAAAGTCGAATTACTTCGTTACTGTACTTAAGTCATTTATTTAGTATCTGTACTTTACTATTTATATTTCTGTTTACTTTTACTTCACTACATTTTGCAAAGAAAACTTGACACTTTTTCGCCTGAAACCTTCGTTACTCGCTACAAAATGAAATTTATCTTTAGAAAGAAAATGAATCATGAGACCAACATCGGGGACTGTGGTGGAACACAGACTCCACCGAGCAGGTTTGGGATCAGTGGTCCTCGCTTGAAGTTAAATCATTGGTTAATCACGTTCAGCTGGCGAGCAGCTACATGAGTAGAAACTCTACGATGACTGATCTCATGATGGAAGCAGAAATGGAAGCGCCTGCTTCTCCCGCAACCAGCGACGGTGGTGACGAAGACCAACACCACTTGACTTTTACTCGAGTAATTTTCCAGTAAAGTATCTTTACTTTTACTCAAGTATAGCTTTTGGGTACTTTATACACCACTGGTAAATTACAATACATAAGCAGGCTATGATAATGAATAAGGGATATTGTGAAGAATGTGTATTGGGATAGAAGGAAGTCCCTGTTTGTTGTTATTACCGTGAATGGAGTAAATTAAAGATGGAGGGCATAGACAAGGGGACGCTGCACGTGGTGGGGCTGTAAACTGACTTTTGTTTAAAGAGGGACTATTTTGTTGCTCACGGAGGGCGGAGGCAGTACTTCAAACACTGGAAGTAGGGAAGGTTACCAGAGGAGGACTCCACCCCTGTGGAGCGTCTAGCCATTAGCATGCTGTGCTACCGTTAGCTATTTTGCTAACCAATGGAGAGGCCACAAGCGCAGCGACTGAGAGTATTACAGTTTTTCTTGATTGCTTTGATGCAGCAGTCAACTCAAACTCCACATTTTCAAAACAGTTAACACACAGGCCGAAACAGTGGCACTCATGGTCGAAATGACACATTTTGTTTGCAAAAGGCTCTAACCGCGCCAAAACATTTAAAATATGCAACAAAAGCAAATTTTGCCTTCAAACAACACAACTTGCAAACAAGTGTATGAGCTCTTCCAATCAACCATTACACAGTGGACAACAAAATACAAAATACAGCACTCAGTGAGAATCAGTGCACCATTGCTTGTCATTGTAGCCAATTACTGTACGTAGCTTTCATGCCAGTCAAATTTGTTGTCAAATTTGCCTTCTTGCAAAGAATTGGATCCAGAATCAGAAATGCTTTGATGCAAATTTTATTGATTCCATTGATTCTTTTTTTCAAACTGTGGCTGAAAACTGAAATACTTTAAATATTACACAAAATACATGTAAACCAAAATAAAGTATAAGAAATAGCCACTATTGATACTCTTCTGTCTTGACGATGGGGCCACATGGCCTCATCCACATCACATTCAATATCCTCTCTTGCAACCCAGACGCTGCACCTTTTAAGGCCTGCAGACTGATTGCTAATTGAAGATTTGTGTGAAGGAGTGTCAAACAGGTGCTTCAGTGATTTCATACTGATGTAGGTAGTTTCTAATAGTTAGGAACAGATGGTTTATTTTTGGTTACCATAGCTAAAACAATGCAGTTTGGACTGCTTGAATGACATCCGTGTTAACTGTTCTGCAAAAGGGTGGAGAAAATGTGTCAATCCAATGAGAAAGGGTTAACACATTTGCAAGAGGTGTCTTGTGCTCTGCTGAGACAGTGACGATGAAAACCGAATGGATCCCAGTTTCTTTAAGCAGGTCAAAGCAATCAAGAAAAACTGTAATAACAAGCGAACACTGGAAGGGGTGTTGTTCGTGGACTGTTTACAGCAAGACTGGGAGTGGACCCTCCATCGAGTAGGTTCTGCTGTAACCCTAACCCTTTGTTATTAAATCCGTTGTGTTGTAACTTTCTGCATCCGGGACTTCTCTTCGCTCGATCACTCAAAGGTTTTCAAACGTAACAGAACTCAGTTAGTCGTGTTGAGTTTAATAACACAGGAACTTCTCCGTTTCAACCCAAGCACCCGATATTCATTCAATCTTTGAGACTTTCTGCTTCATTTATGAAAGGACACATTTCATTATGTTCAGCTGACTGCTGAAACTATTTTAGTTGTGCAGCTTCTGTAATGAATCACTCGTATGTGAACGGACGGGAGAGGCTGGAGAGGGAATGAGATGCAGGTGAGCTCCTTCACTACAACTTTGTGTATTGGAGGACCTTCCCTTACTTTACAGTAATACTTCACTACAGGCAACTGCTGTACTTCATGTGACTCAGATTAATAACCAGAATATAATGACACACAATGTTGAGTTAAAGACATCAGATGACCTCATTGAACTGTCTGTTCACTCACTTCGATCCATGAAGATGAGCGTCCAAAATAGGCGATGGGACACGAGCTGATGTCCATCCCTCCACCAGGAACATTAAATGTGTCTGACTGAGACGGGTCTACCTGGCTGGCAGCAGCTACAGGAAAAGAATATCAAACATTCATTAATATGTTCTTTCTTAATTCACACTTCTGACTTCAAATTAATTCTCTGTATAGATGATTAAATGAATGAATCAAATCAATATTTTTCTTTTTGTGTGTGTTACTACGGGAATCTGAATCCATTATTTAATTCATAAATGTAAGATACAGGTTAAGTCCTTAATAAACAACTGAAACTATGAAACAAAATTGTCCCAACGCGACCTACTTTTGTTGATTAAAGGTTGTGAGGTAAACTCTAAATAAAACTCGGCCTTACCATTCGTAAGTGACTGAAACCAAACACAGTATTCTGGTTCTTTAAAACAATTCCAACGCTCTTCCCCTGTCCGTTAAGCGTGAGATACAGAAGTGACAGACAAACATCTTTATAGTAAAGGTTGTATTGTAAAGCAGTGGACACTTTTCAACGGCTGCTCACCTGCCAGCAGGAGGAGCAGAGCTTCTGGCTTCATGGTGGAGACGCTGCAGTAAACTGAGCTGAGGGAGAAACCCAATCAACACATTTTGATCTGAGTGTCAATAAATCATCAAATGAAGAGTAAGAATAAAAAGAAGCGCCGTGAGAGAAGGGTAATAATAATCCTCTAAAGCCAGGTCATACTGAGGAGTTTATTCCACAGTGTTGGAGCTAAACAATGAAAGAATCAGTAATGAGACGTGGAGTGTTTTGAAAGTAAAGAAAGATATCAGAAAGGTATAAAACAAACATTTTCAACTCATATCAAGAAGCAGTGCAGCTTGTCTTTGTGTTCCCTGAAGTCACTGCACACTCACAATACTTGTTTGTGGGAACATCCCAAGTCTCTTAACACATCGAAGTCAGGTTCCGCATAAATGCGGAAATGTGGTGTTTACGTTTTGTTTAAATTCATATCTTCGCGATAAAACGTCACAGAAATAAGGTTCAAATTCTACCGTAATCAGTAGACTTCCTACTTCCTCGTCCTGTTCTCGCGTCATCGTACGAGATTCACACAGCGAGATCTGAGCATTTAAACATGGACGTGTCGTATGACGCGTGCAAAGCTTCAGGTGAGTCAGAGTGAACCTGCCGAGCAGAGTTTACCCCGAGCGAAGCAACTTTTAGCCGGAGCAGTGACGAGCACAGCGGAGGAGCCGGAAGCAATGATTTGATTCCTGAGAAGAAGAGGACTACGCCAATAAAAGGGATGCATTTGAAGATGGGTAAGTGTATTTACTAAACTTTGTTTTAGTACATATTTACGTTAGCTCATGCCGTGAGCATAGTGCTGGATGTCCGTGAGACTGCACGGTGTGTAATCAACTATCTTTACGTGTTTGTAGGACGTAACCATCGTTGGTTTGTTTACGTTAGCACATGTAGCTCATGCCGTTAGCATAGTCCGTGCTGGATCTCCGTTACATGTTTGTAAAACGGCACGGTGCCTAATTGTAACTTTATTTCAGTGAACTTAGTACTGACTAGTCGTCATTTATTTTACAGAGAGGATTCACACTGCCAGGGCCCAGTGGACAACATGCAGCTTCACTGCAGCAGCCTCCCAGATCACCACCGCCGGCCACAACGCCAGCCGCTCCATCATATCTATCCACCATATAATACAAATTTGATTTGAAAACAAAGTTGTAATGCTTTTTTCATTTGCACACACCCCATGAAGCTTGATCTGCAGTATGAAGCCATTTCTCAGTCCCATTCTTATCATTTTGGTGACAGGTGTACCAGACATCATTTCTACAAAAAAAAAAGATAATATATAATTTGCTTTTTTACATTTATTTACATGTATCTACCATTGTAGTCATACATTCCACTGCTTTTGTGAACCTAAGACCTTTGGTAAACTAATTTCTGGCACCAAAACAGTTTGACCAGGTGAGTAAAGTTATGTTTTCTCAAGATACATGAAGAATTTCAAAAATCGAGATTCAATTTTTCAGCTTTATGGCCATATTATGTCTTTACACGTTTGCCTTAGGACAATGGTGCCTCATTATATAGAGAGCTGAGATTGTTCTGCAATTTTTGATATACAACACACGAGTATGTATCATATGGAAGTGCCTTAAAAAGATGAATTTAAGAAAATAGGGAAGATCGAGGAAATTACCTCATGACTCCCAAGTGTTAATTGTCGTTTCCTCGTTCCTCTCTCGATGGAACCAGAAGTTGTTCTTTGTCGCCATATTGACGGCCGTCCCAAAGGAGAGAGGTGGGAGGAGAGAGGTGGGAGGAGAGAGGTGGGAGGAGAGAGGTGGGAGGAGAGAGGTGGGAGGTGGGAGGAGAGAGGTGGGAGGAGAGAGGTGGGAGGAGAGAGGTGGGGGGTGAGAGGAGGGAGGAGAGAGGTGGGAGGAGGGAGGTGGGAGGAGAGAGGTGGGAGTGGGAGGAGAGAGGTGGGAGGAGGGAGGAGCGAGGAGAGAGGTGGGAGGAGAGAGGTGTGAGGTGGGAGGAGAGAGGTGGGAGGAGAGAGGTGGGAGGAGAGAGGTGTGAGGTGGGAGGAGGGAGGAGAGAGGTGGGAGGAGAGAGGTGGGAGGAGAGAGTCATACTCATAGAGTTCTAGCTCTTCAATCACAAGGTCTATTTGAATAATTAAAAAAGGTATAACATACAGAAAACCCTGGGGAACATAGATACTATGTTCATATATGTGTTACTGGTATATTGGTTTATAATAAACCAATAGCAAGAAAAATAATAAAAGTTGTATTTTCTTATCGTAACTATATTTGATATTTAATATATAACATAGCTCTATATGTTAAGAGTATCTGTGCGAGTCAGTTCCTTCTAGAAAGTAGATTAATGTTCTGAGAACATTCCTTATAAGCATGAGACCTTAGAGGTCTAGCTCTTCAATCACAAGGTCTATTTGAATAATTAAAAAAGGTATAACATACAGAAAACCCTGGGGAACATAGATACTATGTTCATATATGTGTTACTGGTATATTGGTTTATGATTGTGCACATAAAAAGGATATAGTATATGTATATATATATATATATATAACCCTCATTGCTCACCGTTGCTGTGTCTACGGTCTACTGTATAGCATGTAAGTCACTTTGGATAAAAGCGTCAGCTAAATGAAATGTAAATAAGTATTCAAGTCAAATAAATCAATGTTTGTTAAATCCTCTATTATTGACACATTTTCAGTTAAATTCAAACTTCCATCTTGTCGATTATTACATAAACTCAGGTGTGTCATGTGATCGCTCTTGTTTGGTGTCTCAAGTCTGTCCTCCACAGTCACATGTCACTCAATCCCCCTGCTTTTTGTCCTGAGGGTGTTTCAGGTGCAGGTGAACAAGGTGTGCACTTATCGTGCCGAACATTCCTTCACTACAGTAAATGCAAAGCAGATGATTGTGTTCATAACATTCTTTGTGGTTATGTTTAATTCATTTTAAAACAAGATCTATCATTATTCAGTTTCCTCTATCCATTCTTTATTCCATTAATGTTGTTAATTTGCTCGTTTATTAATGTATTTTCTGTTTAGTTATTTAGTTAGTCTGATAAATATTTCATTCATGAAAACTAATTTTTTGATTTGTGGGAATATGAAATAATAGGTTCCTGTACACCATGACGAGAACTCAGCAGCATGATTTCATTGATTACTATAACATTTTGATGTTTTCCCTTTTTTCCCCAAATTGTGTTTTGTCCCAAATTAAATATTATGTTAATTTCAGTGAGTTAAACTAATGGTGTCTTAGGGCAGAAGCTGATTACCATTATTCTTTCATAGCGATTGGGTTGGGATTTAATGTGAAAACGTTGGAGCAGAAAACTAACAAACTGATCAAATATTAAAGAAGGAAAGAGTTTGTAGAAATGCATCACATTGTGTTTCCCTGATAGTGACCTCTCTTCTCTTCAACCCTTCCTCCACACAACAGTGAAGGTGTAGCGAGGCAGACTGCCAGACCCGGATGCAGAGGTCAAAGACACAAGAGAGGAGGAAGAGTAAAAGGTGCCAACAGGTGTGCTGACTCAGCAGAGATTACATGAAATGAGAAAAGTTGATCTCCATGATAATTAATATGTGAAAGCAACACAGAAGGCCTGAGAGCCTGACTGCATTATATTGATTACACCTTTATCTATTAATCAAATATTTCATAATACAATTATACATTGTTATTGTTGTTTGTTATCCTTGTAAATACAACAAAACACAAAGGTTGTGTGGTGTAACATTTAAAAAAACAACGTACATATCTAAATCACGAGAAAGAACATTTTATAAAATTACTGCAAAAAAACCCATCAAAGGTTTTGCCCATCATTTATCACATTTATAATATTTTTTTTCTTACATTTTCTAAGAAAAGTCAGTGGTTTGATTAATAATGATAAATACATACAGTATAAATGTAGAACTTTTCTTATAACTTATAATTTGCATTTTCAGTGGTTTGATAAACAATTAATATATGCAACATAAATATAAATAAAGTAAAATAAATTAATATATACAAAACAAATAATAAATAAGATTATAGTATCCACTTTTTCCTTTTTCAGTGGTTTGATAAATAATCATACATATAATATATACATACTAATAAAATATAATCCGTAATTATATACATATAATAAACACAATAATTAACAATCCTGCAAATTTCCCTTATGTGGGATTTATAAAGGATTATTTTATCCAAATTGTCCTTTTCAGTGGTTTGAAAAACAATTCATATTTACAATGTAATAATGTATAATGAATTAATACATACAAAATAATAATAAATAATACGATTATAGTATGTACATTTTCCTTTCCAGTGGTTTGATAAATAATAAATACATACAATATATAAATAGTAAAAAAATATTATAGGTAATTATATAAACATAATAAACAATCCTGCTAGTGTCCCCGCTGTGGAGGAGGATTATCTTATTTTATAGACACACTGTCAATGAGCAAGAGTCTGATATTGCTTTTACTCATTACTCATTCCGCTCAGACTCTGACTCACCAAATCCACACTTTACTCTCCACCGAAATGTTCTTACGGTATCTATTCTCCCTCCAGGGCCAGTGGAACGAGTGGCCTCACCATTATGACACCAGCAATCAGTGTGAGGTAAACCAGGCCGCTCAGCTGAGTGGAGCGAGGCCCGGTGCCGCTAATTGGAGGGCTCTGGGCAACATCTCTATGGCGCGTGGATCGCTTCCCCCATTGTCGCTGCGGATTGAAGCGATAGCGCGTGATTTATTATTTTCGTTCACGCAGCGGTTATTTTCCCACTTAATCTACTAAATCTGTTGCCCAAAGCGTCCCGTGAGAAGTTCATGCCGCTGACAACATTAGCCGGAGCGGGTTGTGGAACGGCACTGAATCAAAGATTGCGTTACGATTGCTGCTTGAAGCGCTGTTGGTGCCAAGCATGTGGAGCCCGTTTCAGCACCAGAACGCTGTCCGGTCAAAGGCGGGTGAGAGGACCGATGTCACATCCATGCAGCCAATCAAAAGACTCCCTTAACCTTCACCTTAAAATTAGGCAGTAATTGATGTATTTCAAAACTCTATCCCAACTCTTTGTGTTTGAACGAATTCGGAGCATCTTTTTTTCCCTGCCTTTTATTTATTTCATGCCATGATTATTCACAGGTAGATATAGAATATGAATCAAGAGATGCCTCTTCGGCTCCTATCTCCCTCGCACTTTGAGTCCAAAATAAATCGTCCAGACATGAATCACAGTTTTAATCGTCTGGCTCCCATCCCACCTGTCGTCCTATATCCACCCTTTCACAGCTCAGTCCAGCCTACGTATCTCATCCCACTCGGCGGGCCCACACACACCCAACCCACTACCTATCTCCCCGGCTTCTGGGTCCAGGTGATTGGTACCCGGATCCCAACCAGACAGGGCAAGGTTGTGCACAAAGCACAGCTGTCCACTGAGGCTCCCTATTCTAGCTGTTGTTGTAGCTCTCTGTATGCTATGTCCTGACGTCCCTCTTATGCTGACGGCTAGAGTGACCTTGTCCATGCTTCGGAGCAAAAGAGAGGCTGCTGATCTACAAAGACTGCTGGGTAATTGAGGGTTGCTTGCCCAAGGGAATTATCCATAATTCATATCAATGTGACGTTAAACACCAGGATTAACAGGAAGCACAGAGACGTACAAAAAGCTAAACAAAGATGGCGGCACGTGGGTGTTCAGCTCGGTATTGAAATTTGAATTTCTATCCATCATTTAGGGAAAACACAAGGAATTAAAAACCAACCTAATAAGGGGAAGAAATGTCTGACTTTACTGTTTTTATAAGTTACACAACATATAGATTTGGCGTTCACAGAAAGCGGACACATCTGCTACATTTGAATCCATACCATAATAATCCGGGTTGCCCTCATTACAAATCAAGCATCCCCAACACGGACCCCGTCACCCAGATGCCGACACGACCACGGTTCATATTCACCTGCACATGAATTTACCATATTAGCTCCCATCATTCTAACACATAGAAATCAATTCTGATTTATTACGCGTGATGAGAGGCGGCGGTCTGGGGACAGGGATGTTGTTTTGTTTACGTTGCTTTATATCTGCATTTATGATTCAGCAGGTGCAATTCAATCCCCTTCTGTTTATCATTCATTACCCCCCCCCGCCCCCCCACACACACACTATTATCTAGTCTGAACAGGAAGTGCTACTGTTGGGTCTGTTTGAATAATACTGTTTGTTTTTGGTATGTATCTTCTGTTTATTCCCCATTATTAATTTTGGTCCACTCATCCGGTCAAGAGAGAACGACCTTCAACCGAAGCTCTGCGTCCACCCCGGTGACCGGGGGGGAATATTACTCGCCGATGTTCACGGATTCAAACCGAGCAAAGAACAAGCGAGTCGCGTCTCTTTGAAGGTCTTTGCATTTGATTGTGCACGTTAGTACACACACACCTGCGTGATGGTTGAATCCAATGTGTCCAGCGGCTGAGACAAAAGAAAATGGGAAGTTACAAACGATTAATAAAGTTCTAATGCAAAGTGCGATTGGATAAAAAGAAAGGAGTAATTATCCCGATCCATTATATCAGCTGGTCTTCCACTTGATTTCGCGGCTCCCATCTGTGACCGTTTCACGAGCAGCAATTTGCTTCCTTCCTGATTAACATTCTGCCGAGGTCCAGCAGGGCTGCAGAGGGGACCTCTGAAGCGGGAAGCAGATGGCCGCTGAGCCAGATCGCTTCCCATTGTCGACGCCGTAGTCAAGGAGACCGGCTCAGAGTGTGTGTGTGGTTGATGCCGCCTGGCGGCTCTAAGCCAGCGTTAAACTGTGAACTACGTTTGCTCAGGATGTGGGACCCGAGAGGACCAAACACCTGCTTTTAAAGGGGCAGTGGGTGTCGGATACGTTTGCAACGAACTGAATATCTTGACGCTGACTCCGCCCCTTTTTCAAGACTAAAGAAACGTGAGCCGCCGAGGGCGAAAAAACAAATTTCCAGTCAGAAATGACTTCCCTCGTGGCCAGAGCACTGGTGTAGACTAATGTCCTTTTCCATTAAATAATAAGAATCCAATATATATTTTTCATTCATTATGTAAAATAGATATAAAATACTTCAGCTGCACAGGATTATTATTAGTGACATGCTAGAAATTAGACTGCAAATAATCCATCATGTGTTTTTCTTTTTTTACGCTGTATGATGTGACACATTAGCGTAATTCCAAAAAGAAGCAATTTTATAGAAGTTGTGAAGATATGCTCAAAGATTTACAGGAGCATGAATCTCATCCCTCAGACAAATTGAATAACGACTGCGACAACCTGCACGGCTCCGACGCCATCGTGGTCTTTCTTTAACTGGACACCGGCTTCTCAGTGGGCATCAGCTGCCTCCAGACAGGTCAACAGAGCTTCATTGCACCTGAACCCGCCTCTCTTTCATCACTCCATCCAATCAGGGAGGGATAAAGAAAGAGGAGGATTTGTCTCCGGTGGTCCCCGTGGTGAAGATCAGCTTTCAGGCTCCAGGCTATGGGCCATTCAACCATTCATTTTACAGTGATTGTTATGGTTATATATCATGATGAGTACCAGGCTGATAATGCAATACAAATCGTGGAATAAAATAATAATACAAATAAAAAAATGTCAAGACAGAAAAAAAAAAGAAAAAGAAATCCCTTTGATTGCTTTCATGCCTCTGCCAACCAGTCGAGTTGAAGTTCACATCCATGTCTGTTCAAATGGTTATCATTATATTATATTATTCATTGGTGGGAAATTGTAATTATTAGCATATACATTCTTGAGTTATGGTCATGAAACGGATCGGACGGACAACCCTAAAAGATGATTAATAACATTTACTATACCCCAGTTAAGCCCCAGACATTGTTCAAAAACATGGGAATGGTTTTGCATATCCATACTAAATTTCCATACTAATTTCAAAAGGTATAATATACAGAAAACACAGGAAAAAATATATATATAATCATTTCTGGAATTTCCTCTTTTTAATTATGCATGTCATTGATATTTCTCTACTATAAAATAGCACTATGTGTTAACAGTATCTCTGCAAAGTTTGAATTTGATTAAGTGAAGTTAAATATTTTTTGTAATTCATTTCGTGCACATTTCGTGTACCGTAGGTTCAGGTCCGCTGAGAGCCAAAATGCCCTGACTTTCTTCCTGGACCTTGAACGCCTCTCGTCCCACAACAGAGGGGCTCTGCTCAAGCAGATGCCAAGGCCGTGTGGAATATTGTTTGATAAGTAAGTCGTATTCAAGTTTTTGGTCAAAGAAACAAAGAAGAAATGTGAAGGTAGGAACTACAATCATCAAGTATATTGATATAATGTTCAGGTCAACTTTGTAGAAAACATCTACAGTGGCTATGAAAAGGAGTAGAAATCCCCAAATGGCTCAACGGGAGATGGCTTCATGGGTCAACAAAGCTCCTCAAGGACATGGAGCGTGGGAAATAGTCCCGTGAGGACGGGACTCCAGCGCGGCCACATGACCACTGAGCGCGTGTCACGTGACCACTGAGCGCGTGTCACGTGACCACTGTTTTTGTGGTCACATTTCACAGTTCATTTTAGAACAAAGCATTCGAGTCTCTTTAGCTGTCAACAGACCCTCTTTCAGGCATGAATCAGATCTTTATCGATATATGTTTCACATTTGGAGCACTTTGACATTCACGCACACGTGCACAGTATCTGGGCATCCTCTGCCTCGGCCAGCAGCAATAATGAATGAAATCAAAAGGGTCCCTGAGCCACTGCACCTCTGCATCGCTGGTTCGATGGCAATTAATCATCAGCAGCCGTCCGACAGACAGATCTGAAATTTACATAATATCATAGCTGGGCTTTTGTCTCCAAAAGGCAGTCGGGGGGGGGGGGGGGGGGGGTAAACGGAGAATCTGCCCTCCAGATCTCCGGAGCTTTGGGATCTTTTGTCTCCGTAACTATAGCAACTTCACGTGGCATTTTGATTTGTGTAGCTTACTGTAAATACAGAAAACACCCTCTCCTCCTCTCAAAACAAGAATGACCTTTCTTATGTCTGCCGGGATTTATGTTTGCTCGTGTGTGTGTGTGTGTGTGTGTGTGTGTGTGTGTGTGTGTGTGTGTGTGTGTGTGTGTCCTTGTTAGGGTAAGCCTGGTGGTTGTGTTCCCCGAACCATCTATGAATAATATTGGCACGCAGACCACCTGGAGCTGGGAGTTTTTCTGTGTTTTGTTGAGCTCGCTACTCGTTCATCTCTTGGCTGCCGTCTCCATTCCCCCACCTCCTCGCGCTCTTTTCTGGCATGTGAACACATTTGTGTCTTTATTGGGGCTAAGCTGAAACATAATGTAGGTCTGTGGTGACACCATCATATGCAGCGGTGAACAGATGGAGTGAGAAAACAGAATCATACATCACACACACACTCATTCATTTATTTAAAGATATATTGTGCAATGTTTTATTGTTGCATGAATGTTGTACAGAGATTCATGGGTTTGACTAAATATCATGGAAGTTCAGCGTCTTGGCTCTTTTGCAACAACTGAGCGGAAGTGACCATGTCAATCACCTTGTAGCCCCGCCCCTAAAGCATCCCCTGCTTTATGGTCTGTTTGACTCTAAATGAGCATAATTTACTAAATGAACATCATGCTGTATTGAAGAAGACTTGAAACTAGAGATTACATTTCATTTCATTTAGCTGACGCTTTTATCCAAAGAGACTTACATGATATACATTAGACCGTAGACACAGCAACGGTGAGCAATGAGGGTTAAGTGTCTTGCTCAAGGACACAACGACATGGACTGGCTGAGCCGGGGATCGAACCACCGACCTTCTGATTGAAAGACTGACTTGCTAACCACTGAGCCACCGTCGCGGTTGAGACATAAACTCATGTTTACAATGTTTACTGAGGGAATACATCAAGAGAGAAGTAGAGTCATTTATATAGACTTCTATACAACCAGAGGAGTCGCCCCCTGGTGGTCAGGAGAGAGAATGCAGCTTTAACACATGAAGCATAGACTTCTATACAACCAGAGGAGTCGCCCCCTGGTGGTCAGGAGAGAGAATGCAGCTTTAACACATGAAGCATAGACTTCTATACAACCAGAGGAGTCGCCCCCTGGTGGTCAGGAGAGAGAATGCAGCTTTAACACATGAAGGATAGACTTCTATACAACCAGAGGAGTCGCCCCCTGGTGGTCAGGAGAGAGAATGCAGCTTTAACACATGAAGCATAGACTTCTATACAACCAGAGGAGTAAGACCGCTACCATCAGCCTCAGCTGCATGCTGTGTTTTCTTCTAATGAGCAAACGTTAATGTGCTAGCATGCTGATAACTAATATGGCAAATATGCAAAACATAACATTATACCTAAACATCATGTTAGCATGTTAGCATGCTGTATGTAAGTACAGCACAGTGTTTTGCATGAGACTTTATTCCGTACACGTCGCCTCTGAACTTGCTTTTAACTGACACCTTGTTTTTGCTCATTATGCTGCTGCAACATTGGTAATTTGTTGGGAGCCCAGTATGGTTTCTGAATTTTGATTAAGCCGGCCCTAATGAGCTGTGACTGTTAATGAGCCAGCTGCACAAGTCTTCCTCTATTCTCGTTGATTATTGTTTTGTTTCCTTAAATTCCACATCACACTGGGACTCCACGGCTGCTTTTAGTCATATTTTTCTGGAATATGCAGCTCGTTTGAGCATATATTTCAGACACAGTATGAAGAACTGCAGTGGTTCAGTTTCAATCATATACATCGTTAAATCAAATAAAACTAACTGCTGCTGGACAGTGAAGAACTGTTGTTCTATCTTTAATAACAGCGTCGCACTTATTGAGTCACAGCTCTCGTGAACGCAACCGAACAAAACATGTGAGAAGCATCAAGTCCCAAAAGGACTTCAGGTTGTGACCGGGGATTGGAGCCGTTACTTTGTTTTTTTATGCGTCTCCATCTCCTACAGTCAATTATCAGGGAATAAAGTAAAATACACTATTGGAAAGAAGGAACAGGGTTCTCCGCCTCGCCCCCAAAGGAGAACACTTCAAAATAAAGGCTTCACCTTGGAGCCTTTCAGATGGATCACGTAACGTGTTTTACCAAGAACCTTACGTGAAAGGTTCTACAGAGAACCCTTTTAATGGTTCCACCATGAACCCCAGGTTTCTTACCTCAGGTTGCCAACAAGCACACACTCAGGGTGTCCAGCTCATCAATTTTATTTCTAATTTTTCATTATCTTGAAACAATAGTTCACGTAATATCAATGCACACCTTTCATGGACATATTTTGTTTTTTTATTATTTAAAAAAAAAAAATCATATATATTTGTGTTTCTTGACATCTGTCTTGCACCAAAACACAAATGCTCATAAACTTGTTCTGGTTTCATTTTGGGAAATCACAGTGTTGTCTTTGTTTTGAAGATTAGAGTGTCAGGGTACGTGACGGGACCCAAAAGCAGACGGCAAGTGAGGCAGGAAGTTGGTGCAGAAGTCGTGGTTTATTTCAGTGTAAACACAGAGTGACAGGTGGTGGTGGCAATACTCAAGGTGGAGCGTAGCGTAGTACAGGAGTCCAGACAGACGCTCGGCGTAGTAGCGTAGCTCAGGAGTCCGGTTCGTAGCGTAACCACGAGGCGAGACAGAAGCTTGGCGTAGCACGGGATGTGCCCGGACATGAAGGGCAGGGCAAGGCATGCGTAGAAATCACCCGACAGCGTGATTCTGGGTGGAGGCTGGTTTTATCTGCTGCTTGAATAATCTGCAGCTGCGACTGGCGGCGCGCCCTTCACCCGGCTGTACTGCATTCCCCTGATTGCGAGAGGGAGAGAGAGAGAGAGAGAGAGAGAGAGAGAGAGATTCTGGTCGCCACCAGGGTTACTGTGGCACCCCCTTGTGGTGGTGCCTCCAGGACCCTCACAGTACCCCCCCCCCTCAACCAGGCAAGGGTGGGTGGAGGGGGAACGGCCGGTGGGCCGAAACCCCTGGCGGGAGCTGGCTTGGGGGGAGGAACCTGGAACACAGGGAAAGGTTACTGGGCTGAGGGGAACGGGCCGGGGGACGGCCACCAGGCGGGGACCCAGGGGGACGGGCCGGGGGACGGCCACCAGGCGGGGACTCAGGGGGACGGGCCGGGGGACGGCCACCAGGCGGGGACTCGTGACGGGACCTGACTAAGCTGGACTCGAGACGGGGCTTGACTGGACGGGACTTGGGACGGGACCGGACTGGACGGGGCTTGGGACGGGACCTGACTGGACGGGGCTTGGGACGGGACCTGACTGGACGGGGCTTGGGACGGGACCTGACTGGACGGGGCTCGGGACGGGACCTGACTGGACTGGGCTCGGGACGGGACCTCAACGGACGGGGCTCGGGACGGGACCTGAACGGACGGGGCTCGGGACGGGACCTGAACGGACGGGGCTCGGGACGGGACCTGAACGGACGGGGCTCGGGACGGGACCTGAACGGACGGGGCTCGGGACGGGACTTAACGGGACTGGGGGGACATGTGTCGGCCGGACCGCCGACGGGACTCGAGGGACATGTGTCGGCCGGACCGCCGACGGGACTCGAGGGACATGTGTCGCCCGGACCGCCGACGGGACTAGAGGGACATGTGTCGGCCGGACCGCCGACAGGACTCGAGGGAACAGGGGCCGGGGCTAACCGCGGCACGGTTGAGGAGGCTCGGACCAGGGCTGACAGCGGCGCAGTCGGGGGACTCGGGACCGGGGCTGACAGCGGCACAGTCGGGGGACTCGGGACCGGGGCTGACAGCGGCATAGTCGGGGGACTCGGGACCAGGGCTGACAGCGGCACAGTCGGGGGACTCGGGACCGGGGCTGACAGCGGCACAGTCGCGGGAGCTGGGACCGGGGCTGACAGGACCGGGGAGCTGGAGTCGGCCGGGACGCCGACCGGACTGGTGGACTGTACCCCCCCCTCCACGGACGCCTCCGGGCGTCCATGGGTCGGCCAGACAAGGGTGGGTGGAGGGGAAACGGCCGGAGGGTTGAGCTCCCTCCCGCCTGTCGGCCACAGGAAGGAGACGGGAGATGCAGGAAAAAAAAAACACTCGCCGCCGGGATGCTGGGCGGCGCTGTTGTTGCTGCATCCTGCCGGTCCAGCCACCGAGTCATTCCCTCCAGCCTGTCCATGATCTGATCCAAGATCTGATCGTGCCTTCCGACGCGGGCCTCTGTGCTGCGGGCCGCCTGGACGGAAGCCGGGTCTACTGGGTCCATACTGTTGGTCGGGTGATTCTGTCAGGGTACGTGACGGGACCCAAAAGCAGACGGCAAGAGAAGCAGGGAAGTTGGTGCAGAAGTCGTGGTTTATTTCAGTGTAAACACAGAGTGACAGGTGGTGGTGGCAATACTCAAGGATGAGCGTAGCGTAGCACAGGAGTCCAGACAGACGCTCGGCGTAGTAGCGTAGCTCAGGAGTCCGGTTCGTAGCGTAACTACGAGGCGAGACAGAAGCTTGGCGTAGCACGGGATGTGCCCGGACATGAAGGGCAGGGCAAGGCATGCAAAGGAATCACCCGACAGCGTGATTCTGGGTGGAGGCTGGTTTTATCTGCTGCTTGAATGCTCTGCAGCTGCGACTGGCGGCGCGCCCTTCACCCGGCTGTACTGCATTCCCCTGATTGCGAGAGGGAGAGAGAGAGAGAGAGAGAGAGAGATTCTGGTCGCCACCAGGGTTACTGTGGCACCCCCTTGTGGTGGTGCCTCCAGGACCCTCACAGTGAGAACATGTTGAGAACACACAGGTCTCTCAGTAAGAATGTGAGTTAGCTTATTCCACCTCGTGAGCCATTGAAAGTCAAAGTAACCCACTTACGTGACTCCTCCCCTCACATGTGACGCCTTCATGTGAGGACGAATGAAAGCAGCTTCCTCCAGAGGTCATTGTCACCTACACGAGGAATGACCGTACCAAGATCAGGGTCTTATTATAAGTTTTACCAACATCTAATCAGACTTTATATATGTATTTATTCTTTCATCAAAACAACTCAATTCAGTTTATTTTGTATAGCCCAAAATCTCAAATTTTCCTCTGAGGGCTTTCCTCCATCGGGGGTCGACTTTGTGGGTTTGATTGAAATGTCTCTAAAACATGGATTGTTCTGACATTTGAGACAGTTATGAGGATAAACCCATCATAATTACAAAGTCTGCACTCTTATAGGAAGTATGATATTATACAAAGGGAGACTCCAGGAATAGTTATTGTAAATAATAATAATAATAACTTCATTTATATATCACCTTTAAAAGCAGCGTTTTCAAAGGGCTCTCCAGAGAAGCGAAGCATAGAAATACATAATGTCAATAATACATAACTTCCATGAAGGCAGTGAACACACCACAAACAACACAAAGAACCGAAAAGAGCAAGTGGAATGGAAAACAAACAAACAAACAGAATCAGGGGAACAATGGAACTGCATAAAATACATAAATAAATAATGAAATATGCTTATTGGCGTTCTGGTCCCTCCTCCTGTCTGAAAGGCTGACGGTGAAGGAGCACGGTGAAGGTTCCCCTAGTACACGAGGGGTGTGACAACACAAAGACACAAGACACAAAGACACAAACACACAAAGACACAAACACACAAACACACACAGACACACAAACTGCTGCTCGTTGTCATCTCATCCGAACACATCCGCCATGAAACAAAGTGATCAGTGTGGTCGCAGTCTTCCCCGAAGGTTTGCGGTCTCTCTCTCTCTCTCTCTCCTCTCTCTCTCTCTCTCTCTCTCTCTCTCTCTCTCTCTCTCTCTCTCTCTCTCTCTCTCTCTCTCTCTCTCTCTCTCTCTCTCTCTCTCTCTCTCTCTCTCTCTCTCTCTCTCTCTCCCTCTCTCAGGACCTCATCTCTACCCTCATTACCCGTCAGGCTCTTTGAAGCCTGTGGGATGGGGGTATTGTGTAAGGCTTTATTTCAGGAACCTGCTTCTGAAGTCATTGTTAAAAATACTCGCTGTGAGTTAATGCAGCATAATGCGACTCGTGTTGTTTATGTGCAGGAGCATAACTACGTAGCTTTCTTTCAGACTCCCACAGCGCGTCAGTATCAGACGCTTGGACCCGTTCACGTAACAAAAGTGGCCGATCGTCCACTTTGGGGCAAACACAGGACTTTCACCCAGGAGACAGCTGTTGGTGTCCAGCGAAGAACAAAACGCCGAACGATGACGTCTTCTGTCGTGTATGTCTCGCTCGTCATTCGGTCGCCACGCGAGTCGCTAACCAGGAGAAAGTGACGCCAGTGGGAGGGGCACCATCAGTGAGGGGAGGAGCAAGTCGACCTTCGACCCCGCAGGGCCCCGCCGGAGGAGCTAAAGGGGCCGTTCGTCCATAAATGCTCATCTGAATTGATTTACAACACGATGCTAGTTGACATTAATAATGGTTTTAAATCTGATAAATCTGTCTGATCTGAGCTTTGTCACCCAGCTTTGTCATCAGCTTAACACCTGCCTCTAAAAACAACACGAAAGCAAACAGACCATTAAGAGAGAGAACCAGGCGTCCTCTCTTCCCTTGGGTTCGCTTCCCTTTTCTTCTTTCTGCACCGTGTTGAACTGCCTCTCTCCAGTTAAGCAGCCCGGCCTCCTTCTGAAGAGCTTCAATGATGCCAGCTTCCACCGCCTCATTACACTGTCTGGCTCTTTGAAAGTAAATGAGGGTTTACTGTGCAAGGTCTGGCTTTTCATTTGGGGGACTAGCTCTCTGCTGGAGACCAGGAAGTTCACCGAGAGCCCAACAAATCACAACGTGGGAATGTCCAACTGAGACAAGTCCGTCTTATATGCAAATTACAAATGCTTTCTTTATCCTCAATGCAGGAAATGCATGAAAGAAGGCATCATATTAAAACTAACTACATATTTCATTACACCCAATGGGAAAAGATGCATCCCCATGTGGTTCACTGTGCACCGGTCCACTTTGCACCAGTTCACCTTGCACCAGTTCACCTTGCACCAGTTATTTTTTAAAGTCTGCATTAAGCACTGAGAAATATTCTTCTGGCAACTGGCTTTAATCTGCATGTTGGAAACCATCTTTTTTCTCAGGGACTGAAATCCTTCTGGAAGAGTTTCATATTGTTGGAGGACAACGAAGCTCAGTGTCGAGCTCCAGTGTGTGTGACCCGAACAGGCTGTTGACTCCGTGTGTGTGTGTGTGTGTGTGTGTGTGTGTGTGTGTGTGTGTGTGTGTGTGTGTGTGTGTGTGTGTGTGTGTGTGTAAGAGCTAGATGTCTCAAGGGAAAGCAGCTTTTGGAAGACGAACCGTCTCCATTACATTTCATTTCATTTATCTGAGGCTTTTATCCAAAGTGACTTACATGATATACAGTAGACCGTAGACACAGCAACGGTGAACAATGAGGGTTAAGTGTCTTGCTCAAGGACACAACGTCGTATGAGTGACAGGTCGGTCACGTGACACGTCCGTCACCAGCGGATCCTCTTCCTCGAAGCACGTGCAGACGAAGCTCCACAAGCACATGGCGTGCAGTTACAGAGGTAATGATCATGCTGGACGAACAATTAAAAGCACAAAACGCACATTCCTGACGCCTGTCGACTGACGTCAGACCACAAATCTACTTGTACATGTTGTGTCGATGAGGGTTCTGCAGCTCATTGCTCTTCTTTTATCAAGAATGAGCACAGCTTGTTGGTGTGAAAGGTCAACGTGTGCACGCAGTGTTCAGGGACACGCATGCAGAAACTCTCACACACACACAAACACACACACACACACACACACACACACACACACACACACAATGCATACTTTAGAGGCTGCAGCGGCGGCTCAAGGTTGAACTCCAGAGAAAATAAACGCTTGTCTTCATCGTTGACAGACTTGCAGGAGATTGCAGAGTATCAGTCACGCAAAGCTCCGTCTCAGGTGTATTGCAGGAGACGAAAGAAGGTGTGATGTGGACAGTGTTCAAATTACACCGTCGCTTTCAACACTATTTTACAGGCTGTATATATATATTTATATTTATATATATATATATATACATATATACCGAGCAATGTTGCATATCCCATGTCTGCAAAGGGCTTAATAAACATGAATGCAGTGGAGTTCATGTATCCTCGGGCTGACACACACACACACACACAAGCGCACACACACACACACACACACACACACACACACACACACACCACTATCTCCAATGTGCAGACAGTAGGAGCTATTTGGAGATGCAATTTGATTTAATATAGCGGGGAGAAAGCCAGCTGAAGTCTCCAGCCCTCTGAATCTCACCTGGGTGTTCACCTGCTGAGCCCTGAACACCGGCCCGGATGTTCAAACCCTGCAAACAGCCGTCTCCACTCTCCGGTTTCCTCCTGACTCTAGGGGGTTGTTTCCTCGCCTCTTCCCTTTCTCTTTTACTTCTCCGTTGAGGACCTTCAACTTTCCAACACCTTTATTTTTATTTTTTCTCCATTTCCTCCATCTCTCACTTCCCTTCACACCATCCTGGGCCTGGATGTGCACATGGACCTCGATGCCGGGCTCAACATTATCTTTTAGAAGCTATTCATGGTCTCTACGTCACTCCTCCGCATTCCAAATATGTTCACTTCTTTTCATCGGATGCAAAAAAGCCAAGACGCCAACTGCAGAATTCATAACTTCAGTCCACAAATCAAACGGTGGCGTTACGATGACCACGCCCACTTCATGGAATACAGTCTGTGATTCAACATGATGTCACTTTTAGTTGCCGAAACTAAAAATATGGTTTGCTTTTTTCAGTCAGCTCACAATATGCAGAGCAGTTACGAGTCAGCTTCCTGGTGACAATGTGACAAAAAACCATAAAAGCTTCAACACGTTGGTAGTTTCCTGCGTTGAGAAGCCGCCGTGCAGCTGTCACCCACCGCCATGGCTGATGGGAGATTTCGATTTCAAGTTTGTGAGGTTGGCGTTCCCTCAATAATGAACCCCCTGCAGACCCCGCCAAGAGCTTGGCGCCCGATGTTGGTTGTTGGAGGGGCGTGGCCTTACAGAGCGGGCTGATTTCTTAAAACTCCCTGAAGCTCCGCCCCCTTGCTGCTGCACAGCGCTGTCGCTTATTTAGCCAAAGTTTATTAATATCGCACGCGTGTCCACATTGCATCAAATTCTGCACAACGGCTCCCTCCTGGTCCCCAGGGACACGCCCACAAACCGTGAAGTAGATATGTAAGGGACACACACACTCACACACACACACACACTCCTTGCTTCATAGTTCTCTTGTGGGATTGGATCCCCGCTCCTCTCTCACTATGTTTACCGCATGCATGGTAATCTCAAATCTTGTTTTTGAACCCGGGGATGCCAATATGCACTCCGATGAATCTGCAGCACTTCATGAAAGTGCTGCGATTTACAAAAACCCACGAGACACATGAACGCATCCTGATGAAGAGGAGCACACCACACCTGCCACCATGCAGAGCCAAGACACACACACACACACACACACACACACACACACACACACACACACACACACACACACACACACAGAGAGAGACTCATCCTTGTCCCTTCCAGCCCTCTTGAAGAACAGAAATAAAAAAGAAATTCAATTAAAATGCCAGGAGTGCCGAGTGTCGTGGAATCACATCCATTCATTATCGCCACAGTCTGTCAAGGAGGGGGGAGGAGGGGGAGGGAGGGGGGGATCTCTCTCCCTCTCCGTCTGTCTTTCTCACCTCCGAGCATCACTCTGACGCAGAAATAGCTGGAAGCGAGTGGGAGTGAGAGAGGAGAGACGAAGAGGCCGAAGTCACAGCAGTTATAATGGAGCCTTTGATTGTGATTATGATCCAGATATCATTACAGGAGGTGTGTGTGTGTGTGTGTGTGTGTGTGTGTGTGTGTGTGTGTGTGTGTGTGTGTGTGTGTGTGAGAGCAATGGGAAAATAGTAAATAAAAAGGAGTGAAAGAGTGAGAGAAGGCCGGATCAGAGGGGACAGAGCAGAGAGGAGGGGCTCGTCGTGTTTGTTTTCAAGTCTTTCTTTAAGGACGCTCGATACCAAAACACTTCTAGACGACGCTCAAAGCATTAAAACCGTACGATGCACCTACAGTAACGACTGAGGGTTAGGGTTAGGGTTTATGGGTAGAGTTAGTCTCATCTCTGTGAATACAGAGCTCTCAGCACTGAGTATCAGGACTTTCACCCAGGGGACCAGGGTCAGGGTCCCCGGTGAGGCCAAGAGAACCATTAGAAGTTATTTCTACGTCAACGACCTCGTTGCTTCTTTCTTTCCTGTGTTGGAAGTTTATTTTGAAAAGAGCCTCAATCACAAACCAGCAGGATCTGTAGGTTTGCTGCGAACATGGACAAGACGCCGCGTTCTTTATAAGAGTTCATTGTTGCTGACTGTCCCTGGAGAGCTAACGCTAACGCAACTTTAACTTTTAGTCTCGCGCAGCAGAAACTTGCCTCAGAAAGCCGTCCACGGCCTCGTTATCCAGCCAGCAGTGACACATCCAGCAGACGGGGTTCCTCCTGCACGTCATGCCGGCCTGCCCGGTCCTCCCGGTCCTCCCGGTCCTCCCGGTCCTCCCGCCTTCCCCGCCTCCCCCGCCTCCCCCGCGTCCCCCGCCTTCGTGACTCGGTGCCTCGGAGCCGTTTCCTTGGTTCAGATGTTCTCTTGCTGACTCACCGCTCAGCTCGGCCGACCCCGCAGACGTTCATTAAAGCGTCAGCGTCACATTTTATTCTCTCCCAAACTTCTCAATAGTATTGTGTGCCATGTGGGAAACTACGGATATTAACCCCATTTGAAGCTAAACACTTGTAATTATCTCCACATTTAGATACATAGATGAATATACAAGGGACACGAGCATGAATTCATGAATGTACATGAACGTGTGACGCACATCGTTGTGGCATCGAGAGCAAAGTAAGGGGGGGTGAAGCTGGACTGGCGCCAGATGGGAGCTTGGTTCTGAATGACTGGAGCATTGGGAAACAACGGGGGCCCCAGCATCAGACGAGGCCCCTCATTGGTCCAGCAGGCGTCCCATCACCGGATGTTCTCCCCCGAGTGGCCCGACATTGATTCTGGTGCTTCAGGAAAAAATGACGTTTTTGTTGATGTTGTTTTGATGCACATCTCTGCCGCCGTCACGGACCACTTCCTTCAAGATGGAAATATTTCACTCCGGCTTGAATGATTCATCCCGGATCACCTTGCCCTTTAAGAGCAATAAATCCTGCTTAACGCGCCTCCGATCACGGGAACCGGCTCTAACTGCTTCCATTGAACTTTACGCTGCCGGCGCTCCATCAGGCGACCACTACAGCTGTCAGGTACTCACTTCATTCATTTGTCAGAGAGGGAGGAGGCGGGGCATAAAAGAAGATCTGCACCTGTCCATCAGGACCGCTGCACACTGCTCCCTCCCCCAACCGCCTTTCACATTCACAGACCCAGTCCTGGAAGATGGCGAGTCTCTGGGGCGGCATATTTAGAATCACGCTTGTAAAGGAGATCGTGACCAGCTGGCCTGACAACAACAAACAACAACAAACAACAACAAACACATCACAGGGATGTTGAACATACATGTGTTCAGTCTGTGTGCACGGCTTGGCTCAGTTTGGCCACTGGACCCCTAGTGGTGCATGCAGGAATTACAGTGGTTGGCCTATCTATATTTTAAATAACACATAACTAATAAACTGTAATGCTCTATATTAATAACAGTGAATAAAACATGGTTCTGGGCTAATCCTCTGGTATGGGCGCTCTCGCACTCTCTTGTAGATCTCGTACTGTTGCAGCCGAGCAACGACACGGAGGTCATGTGCTTCTGAGGATACGAGCTGTCACTCAACACATCCACATATGATCTCTGTGGAAACGCTTAAAGCTGGAATCTGTGTCTGGTTTACGGTCAGGTTTTGCAGGTTTGTGGCAGTTATGGCAAATTACTGCAGAATGCAGCCGGCCCGTCATCTTCCACATTCCTCTGTTATGAAGTTGTTCTTTAATATTCCAAGAATGTTCCAGCCAAAGAAACAAATATCCTCCCTGAAGTCGTCAGTTTTTCATCTGTCTCCCCCTCCCTCCCTCCCTCCCTCCCTCCCTCCCTCCCTCCCCCCTCTCTCTCTCCCTCCCTCCCCCCTCTCTCTCTCCCTCCCTCTCAGTGCGCCATCACTTCCCTGTTTGTCAGCTGGCGTCAGACTTTGTCACCAATCAATGATTCGATTCCAGCGTCTGACCTGGAGGGCGTCTGAGGGGCTGAGGGCCGTTAACGGGGGAGGCTCTCACCACAAAATGTCCTCCAGATGCAGTCATGTGACCATGAATGGATCGACAGATTGATGTGCAGATACAGGAAAAGATTTCGAAATTTCAATTCTTTCAATGAGGTTGAAAGAAAACAGAATATTCAGCCTTCTTTGTGAAGCTCTAATCTGTAACGTTGGTCACCGATGTTTTAACTTTGTCAGTAAAACACACGTAAGCATATTGTCCCACACATCAGTGATTGACATGGGCTTTGATCCACTACCAGCTGACAGTGACGACTCGTTCCTCGAGTCCTGAATAATTCACGTGCCGAGTGTGAAGCGTGTCGATGAACGGAGGAAACTATGAATAAATGTGCCGGAGATCTCGGGTCCTCCTTCATCTGCTCTTCACTGCACCGTCAACGGAGTGCAAACTTTACCCAGCATGCCGTTTTGTCAGTGGGGTCCCCTCTCAATACATGTGTGTGTGTGTGTGTGTGTGTGTGTGTGTGTGTGTGTGTGTGTGTGTGTGTGTGTGTGTGTGTGAGAGGAGCTTTAACACATGAAGCATAGACTTCTATACAACCAGAGGAGTCACCCCCTGGAGGTCAGGAGAGATAATGCAGCTTTAACACATGAAGCATAGACTTCTATACAACCAGAGAAGTCGCCCCCTGGTGGTCAGGAGAGAGAATGCAGCTTCAACACATGAAGCATAGACTTCTATACAACCAGAGGAGTCACCCCCTGGTGGTCAGGAGAGAGAATGCAGCTTCAACACATGAAGCATATACTTCTATACAACCAGAGGAGTCGCCCCCTGGTGGTCAGGAGAGAGAATGCAGCTTCAACACATGAAGCATAGACTTCTATACAACCAGAGGAGTCGCCCCCTGGTGGTCAGGAGAGAGAATGCAGCTTCAACACATGAAGCATAGACTTCTATACAACCAGAGGAGTCGCCCCCGGGTGGTCAGGAGAGAGAATGCAGCTTTAACACATGAAGCATAGACTTCTATACAACCAGAGGAGTCGCCCCCTGGTGGTCAGGAGAGAGAATGCAGCTTTAACACGAAGCATAGACTTCTATACAACCAGAGGAGTCGCCCCCTGGTGGTCAGGAGAGATAATGCAGCTTTAACACATGAAGCATAGACTTCTATACAACCAGAGAAGTCGCCCCCTGGTGGTCAGGAGAGAGAATGCAGCTTCAACACATGAAGCATAGACTTCTATACAACCAGAGGAGTCACCCCCTGGTGGTCAGGAGAGAGAATGCAGCTTCAACACATGAAGCATATACTTCTATACAACCAGAGGAGTCGCCCCCTGGTGGTCAGGAGAGAGAATGCAGCTTCAACACATGAAGCATAGACTTCTATACAACCAGAGGAGTCGCCCCCTGGTGGTCAGGAGAGAGAATGCAGCTTCAACACATGAAGCATAGACTTCTATACAACCAGAGGAGTCGCCCCCGGGTGGTCAGGAGAGAGAATGCAGCTTTAACACATGAAGCATAGACTTCTATACAACCAGAGGAGTCGCCCCCTGGTGGTCAGGAGAGAGAATGCAGCTTTAACACGAAGCATAGACTTCTATACAACCAGAGGAGTCGCCCCCTGGTGGTCAGGAGAGAGAATGCAGCTTCAACACATGAAGCATAGACTTCTATACAACCAGAGGAGTCGCCCCCTGGTGGTCAGGAGAGAGAATGCAGCTTTAACACGAAGCATAGACTTCTATACAACCAGAGGAGTCGCCCCCTGGTGGTCAGGAGAGAGAATGCAAACATGAAAACATTCTCTCACATTCCAATGAAAGGACTCAAACGTTCCCAGTGTTCTTTATTGTTTATTTCGGGACGTTTGGAGACAGAGAACGGAGCCTCTCGCTGTCACAACACTTACTTTCTAGGTCATTTCACACAAACAACCGTAAACCTTCCAAACGCGTCCCAGTTTATTTCCCTGTTGCACGTCTCGTGGGCGACAGAAGCTGACACGCGAACAAGCTGTCGCCGAGGAAGCGGCTCTGTGTTGTTGAGGGAAGTGAACACAACATAAATATAAACAACACCAGAAGCGGCGGGTAAAAATAAGGACAACGTGGCGCCGGTGAATTCGGCTGTCGAAGGCTCGTTACGCGGCTACTTTGGTGGCGACGTCAGCATGAGGAGACGAGCTGATCGTGGATCATGTGGGTAACCCACTTCACTGGTGCTGATGCGTCTGTCCCCCTTTCCTCTGACCCACATCGCTGGTCTGATGCCGGGGGGATGGGGGGGGGGGGGTTCATTGAGAGAAAGTACAGCTGTGGAGACGAGGTGAAGAGGAAGAGGTGAGGTGTGTTTGGGAGGTTCTTGGCGTTGAGCGGTCGGGGGTCGACTTCCTCTCCCAGTGGGAGTGTCCGGTGCCTCCCACCCGCTCGGCCTCGTCCAGACTGCAACCAGTGGAACGTTCCTCAACTTTCAAACTGGTTTCTGACGGATTTTGATGATCAGCGAGTTAAAATACCATTTTTTTCCCCGGCCCGGTGGCTCTTGAGGACAGCCAATTAGTTGCGTGTTTTGTAAGTTAATGAAATCATAATAATTATCCACTTCCCCCGTCGATCATATTTCCACTTCGACGTGCGTCACGAAGCATCGCTGCTGATTGGAGCTGATTAGTACCCGTGACTCCTGCACAGTCATCCGTCCTGGGAGCAGATGCAGGCTGCGACCTTTCAGAGCAGACAGGAGCAGATGTTACTGAGAGTTCTCTCTCCGCCGGGAAAAGGGCCGGCATCTCGAGCCCCGAGAGGCGGAGTTTGTCCACAGAGTCGGCCGAACGTCCCACGATCAGCTGTTTGCACCTCATGCCACCGCCCCCTCAACACAGGGAGATGAACACCATACATACAAATGATTATCAGGCGACTTCTGCAGGTTTTTACACGACGACACGCGAGAGGCCGTGAAGACCGAATATGAGCGAGGACGCGAATGAGACAGAAGAAGACAAACAAAGGACGCAGCGGGAAAGAGATGGAACAGGACGGAGAGAGAGAGAGAGGGAGGAGAGAGAGAGAGAGAGAGGAGAGGTGGAGAGCACTGCCCTCTACGGCCGACAGGAAGCAGCTTCAGCCAAACACGCAGAGGATGAAAGAAGGTTTGAAAGAGTTGGAAGGAAGTGAGGAAGGAAGTGAAGAAGGAAGTGAAGAAGGAAGTGAAGAAGGAAGTGAAGAAGGAAGTGAGGAAGGAAGTGAAGAAGGAAGTGAAGAAGGAAGTGAAGAAGGAAGTGAGGAAGGAAGTGAGGAAGGAAGTGAGAAAGGAAGTGAGGAAGGAAGTGAAGAAGGAAGTGAAGAAGGAAGTGAAGAAGGAAGTGAGGACGGAAGTGAGGAAGGAAGTGAGGAAGGAAGTGAAGAAGGAAGTGAAGAAGGAAGTGAGGAAGGAAGTGAGGAAGGAAGTGAGGAAGGAAGTGAGGAAGGAAGTGAGGAAGGAGCAGAAAAAGGAAGGAGCCACTGTTCTAGAAAACAGAGGAGAGAAGTGAGGAGCAGGAAGGGGGGATGAAACAGAACATGAATGGATGGAGGAACCGTCGTGAGTGACACACAAAGACCGACACGCGCCAAACAAGAGCGCACAACGTGGAAATGGGGGGGAAACATAAGGCCCGCCTACAGTTGCCGTATCGGGACACTCGCTGCAGAGAGAAGCAATATGTTCGTGTCTGCTGGAATCGTCTTTGAAAGGAAAGAAAGGAGTTTGCACACACTCACAACAACAACAACAACAACAACAGCAACAACAAGGAAGCAGCTTTAAATAATGGTGCAGCGTCAGCAAAGATCCCTGGAGCGCCCATTTGGTGCCGTTGGAAAACAAAGATGGAGTCTGAGGACGCAGCACATTTTATATTGAGTTACGATGGTTATGATATTCGTTACATTGCTGCACCGACAGGTTATTGTTTCAGTTTATATTCCGCTGGATCTCTAACGGCGTGTCGTGTGCTTTAACGATGTTTTTAATCTGCACATGAGCAGTTGAAGCCGTCAGGAGGAAACGTTCAATATTCTCATCTGAGATGTCGACGAAGTCTCACGGGAGTTCATCACATGTTCACGTAGTTTAATCCAGTGATTTTGTTTCTTTTTTTTCAACTTTAAAACTAATGTTTTTCAGCTGGAATTATTGTTATTATTGTTATGTATCTATCAAACGACACAACATTAATAAGTTAAGGGCAAAAAAAGCACTTAGTTAGGTTAAACTAAAACCACTTTGATGTGTTTAAGTTTTGATTCAATGCAAAAAATGATCTTAATTGACGACGATGATCTATTTCCAACCCGAACAATACGGAAAAAAATAAAAAAAATAAAAAGTGTGTCACGAATCACTAGACTTTAATCTCAAGACTTTTTTTCGAACTGCCTTCGAGAAAAGAAGTAAAGAGGAAACATAACAGGAAGTAAATGCACTTATTGACATTCCACCGAAGGCCTCACACACTAACTGGCCTCTTATATATATATATATATATATATATATATATATATACATATATATATATATATGTATATATATACATAAATACATAAATGGGCCGGTGGAAATGCATGAACATTATAATCCTGCCTCACAGCTACACTTCTGTTTTTATCATCTGCCAAACTGTACAGCTGCACTATGGGAAGACCTAGGACAGCTGTGTGTGTGTGTGTGTGTGTGTGTGTGTGTGTGTGTGTGTGTGTGTGTGTGTGTGTGTGTGTGAGTACCCTCCTGAGTGCAGCAACTGTTGCTAAGCTACCACTGAAGTCAGAAGATGGTGCAGTGTGTTGAAGTCGGTTCACATTGAAAATCTTTTCAGTAAAGACATTTTAAACTGATGTGAAGCAAATCATCAAATACTCACCTGGACCAGCACGAATAAAACCATAAATAATATAATATATGAATAATATATATATATATATATATAATACAGAGTGAGCAGCGTGCCGACTACCCGACAGACCTTCGTGTAGAAGCTTCACTCATTCATAATTCACCCGTCAACGATGTGAATGCACACACACACACACACACTCTGCTCTGCTTCTGTACGTTTCTAATCCTGCGTCTGGATCTCCTGAAGAAGACAAAAGATTTCCAGTTATTTGTTTTATTTTATATTTTTCGGGCCGTCGCAGCCCGGGTGCCGGGCCGGTTCTGCTCCAGCCCGGCGGTGGGATCCAGGCCGAGGCATCCAGGCCGAGGCATCCCAATCCAATCAGCACGGGTTCGGATCCCATCCATCAAACCGGTGCTCTCCGGCTGGTCGTTAGCGCCGCTGCTGGACCGTAGTGAGGTTCTGTTCACCCAAATGAGACGTCTGCAGCGCGGCGGCTGTGATCTATGCCTTCATTTCCTGCCGGAGTTCCACTTGTTTTGCCCTCAAATGTGTGTGTGTGTGTGTGTATGTGGAGGGGGTGGGGGGTGGGGGCTCTAGTACTTGGTACCGGTAGTACTGGGTACCGGTAGTACTGGGCAAGGAGGCAGAGACACAACGGTTTCATTGTTGATCTTGTTCGGTCTTTAATGCATTTGCTTTTTTTTGTGTCCTCGAAAGGGAAACAAAACATTCCAAATAATGCACTTAAAGTCGTAGTGGACATCTTCACGCACCCACAATACACATATGAATACACATATGAATACACGGATGAATACACATATGAATACACAGATGATTACACACATTTGTTAATATGTTAGTTAATACATTAGTTATTACATTAGTTAATACATTAGTTAATATGTTAGTTAATACATTAGTTAATACATTAGTTAATACATTTGTTAATATGTTAGTTAATAAATTAGTTACTACATTAGTTTCCTTAATTGTTTTCCTCTCTCCGCATTAAAAAAACAAAAGCACAATAATACTGCAAAATGTGATTTATTGAGAGGCCACGTGACTCTCTGCTTCTCTTCATTTCTCTTGCGGTTCCACTCTTCTGGGTGCAATTGCAATCCCCATAAAGGCTTAATGATTTTTTTTTCCAATTCCCCAAAATCATAAACCTAAGTGTCTTTCTCTTCTTTTCTCGTTCACATGATCGTTACCCGGAGAGGTTGGAAGGAGATAGACTACAGAAGGTATTCTTATCCAGTCGTCATATTACATATTTATACAAATACATGAAATTTGTTTTCTGCATTTAACCCCCAGAATAGTGGAGCAGAGACAATAATTCATATATGAAAATGGTGGATTACATTTGTTTTTGTATATTAGATTGTGGCTTTACTTATTGTATTGTATGTAATTATTGACTTAATAAAACACATAGTCATAAAATAAAAAAACCTGTGCGTCTTACTGGTTTCCATTGATGGACGGTGCCATGAAGTGGTGTGACTGTGGATCAGTGGTTAGCAACTCTGTCTTTCAATCAGAGGGTCGGTGGTTCGATCCCAGGCTACGGTAGTCGTGTCCATGTTGTTGTGTCCTTGAGCAAGACACTTAACTCACCGTTGCTGTGTCTACGGTCGACTGTATAGCGTGTAAGTCGCTTTGTTATAACGAGCACAGCAAGCAAAAAGTGCGGGACTTTCACCCAGCAGACCACTGTCCGTGTCCCTCGAGAAACCACAGCTTTAGTGTCAAAAGACCGTTTAATATCCAGCTTTTTACGTTACCTCGTTATATGTAGCGTCTTTTTACGTATGCAAGAACCTTTTTACGTAACGTTTTATGGAACCTTTACAGAATGTTTTATGGAACTTTTTTTACAGAATGTTTTATGGAACTTTTATTTTTGTTTTATGGAACTTTTATTTTTGTTTTTGGTCTGGGAGGAGGGGGAAGGGGGGGTGGTGGTGGTGGTGGTGTAAACGTTTGTAAAACTTAGAAAGTAAAATAACTCAGATTGGAACCCATGAATATGTTGTAATCATCTGCAAGCGGTAAACAACAAGGCAAACGTTTTGAATGGATCAATCACATTGTTTTTATATGTAAATGTGCTACGCCAGGCAGCTGTTTCTTTCTAAGTTTTTAATAAATACGCTCTGTTGCTGTCAGCACATCATAAGATCCTCGTGCTTCTAATCGAGGAATTATGTTTACAGATTGTTTCTTGAGGACCGCACACATCTCCACCTGTTGGACGCGTCTAAAGCAGAATAAACCTGCATCGCGTCGTACAGAACGGCGCTTCATCGCTGTGGATAGGACGATGTTTTCCACACAGCATTTTGAAGAGATAACTCTAAATCAGAAATCATCAGAAAACTAAAACATCTCTTTGACAAAATATATCAGCTGTCGACTAAAGAGATTACAATCTTTAAATCTGTAAACTCAGCCGCACTCAAAGGGAAGCAGCTTCTTTGAAGGGAGGCCATAACTTCATTAAAACATTATGGAAGTATATTATGATTTTTCTACTGTTTTAAAGAGACTTGCATCACAGAGACAGGATTTAAAGAGACAGTACGCGGCCCAGTGGGGCGAGACAGAAGCTATCAATCATTCAGCGTTGGTCTCATGTGTTCACGGTAATTACACCAAGGTACCGTCAGCTGGACGATGATCAATTTATCATTAAAAATGCAACATATTAAGATTAATTAAGTTTGTTTTTTTTGTTGGAGGAGGGGCAGAAGAAAAAGGTTGACAGCAGTCTGTGTGACCATCCGACACACAGAGACACACACATTGTGTCTTCTGTGCGTCGTCACAATAGAGGACATTGACTTGACATACACACACACACACACACACACAGCCTCACAGAGATGCTACAGCGCCTGCAGACTCTCGATGGTTAATTACACACCTTTAGCCATCTGCTGTCTCCAGTTGTTTGATGCACACGTTATGCATATTTGTGGTTTAACTTCTAAAACCATATTTCCTCTGGAATATAAACTATTGTAGTCTGCAGGATTATTACAGCGTTCATGTGAGCGACCAGATACTAGAACGGAGGGAGCAGTTGTGCAGCATGACACGACTAACTGGATATGAAATAACTTTTATACCTCGACCTCCCCTGACACATAAATTCAACATCATTCGCCTCGCCCCGCTGAGAGCGTATATTTGGGTTGCTGCATATTAATATTTGAAGTGCGGTGTTATAAATGTAATAGACGGGAAACGAGAACAGAGGAAAGCGCCACGCCGCCACACCCCTGTGAGGGTGGCGTGCGCAGCGGGGCCGCCCCATGCCGACGGGACTAATGTGGGCTTTATTGACTACATCGCGGCCGGCGCCACCACAAACCATCACGATCATGAGGCGACGACGAGGAAAAACCGGCACGCGTCTTTACGACGCTCGTACATCTTCATAAAACACTCGTCGACAGCCATAAAAGAGGAGAGGCGGGAAAGCAAATGACAATCGAGAAGCTTTTCAAAGGCTTGTGGGATGGAAATGGACTCCCCGCGCTGCGCCGCGCGGTGTCTCTGATTAAATAGTGCGTATTAGCGGGCGATCGTTTAATGGCCGCTGTGATTCAGCCGTTAAGCTTATAGATCTGTGAGTGGCTGTTGAGCCTGTGAGCTGAAATCCCATCATGCACCAGGAAGCCCTGCACACCCACACACACACACACACACACACACACGGACGGCCAAGTGCCGGCGTATCTGTCTTTTGATTTCTGTTATGACACCAGCAGATGTTTTTTGTTTAAAATAGGTAGCATGTGTGTGTGTGTTTGTGTGTGTGTGTGTGTGTGTGTGTGTGCGTGTGTGTGTGGGCGGACATAATCTGTTTATTCAACCTATGTGAGATAAGTGACTTTGTGTGTGTTGATGTGTTTGTGCGTGTGGGTGTATACGTTTCACAGACAATGCAGCGACTACGTGACGGGTGTTGGGTCGGGGGTGCGTTTGTACTCGTGAAAGTGTGCTCTCGTGGGGGTGGAGACGTGAACACGAGGTCACACAGAGTACGTATTTATAGAGATATTTATTTCACAGTATTAAGCTTGTTTTGTTGCAGTCTACAGTAAATGTTTTACATGGAGAATAGTGAAAGTGATTGACCACCTGGTTAGTTACTACCGGAGGGTGACCACCAGGGGGCGACTCCTCTGGTTGTATAGAAGTATATGCTTCATGTGTTAAAGCTGCATTCTCTCTCCTGACCACCAGGGGGTGACTCCTCTGGTTGTATAGAAGTCTATGCTTCATGTGTTAAAGCTGCATTCTCTCTCCTGACCACCAGGGGGCGACTCCTCTGGTTGTATAGAAGTCTATGCTTCATGTGTTAAAGCTGCATTATCTCTCCTGACCACCAGGGGGCGACTCCTCTGGTTGTATAGAAGTCTATGCTTCATGTGTTAAAGCTGCATTCTCTCTCCTGACCACCAGGGGGTCACTCCTCTGGTTGTATAGAAGTCTATGCTTCATGTGTTAAAGCTGCATTCTCTCTCCTGACCACCAGGGGGTCACTCCTCTGGTTGTATAGAAGTATATGCTTCATGTGTGCATGGTGGCTCAGTGGCTCAGTGGTTAGCAAGTCGGTCTTTCAATCAGAAGGTCGGTGGTTCGATCCCCGGCTCCGGCAGTCCGTGTCGTTGTGTCCTTGAGCAAGACACTTAACCCTCATTGCTCACCGTTGCTGTGTCTACGGTCTACTGTATATCATGTAAGTCGCTTTGGATAAAAGCGTCAGCGAAATGAAATGTAATGTAATGTAAAATGTGTTAAAGCTGCATTCTCTCTCCTGACCACCAGGGGGCGACTCCTCTGGTTGTATAGAAGTCTATGCTTCATGTCTTAAAGCTGCATTTAAGACATATATATATATATATATACACAGGGGCTTACTGTTGCTGTGTCTACGGTCTACTGTATATCATGTAAGTTATTAAAATAAGTATTAAAGTAAGTTATCAAAATTGTTAAGCAACAATTTTGATAACCCATTAATGCATTGAGTTATTCTTTAAAGCATTAGTGCCAAAAGTGTCTAAAATGAGAATAATTGCTGTTTTTCTCACTGTTATATGACAGGAAACCCTTTGTTCAAACAAAACGACCGATGTTCACACGACCACAACAACAGTAGAACAAATGAAAGCTCTCGGTTCCTTCTGGTTTAATTCCCTCCTTTTCTTCAGGGGGCGATTACTTAATGTCCCACTTAAAGTTGATGATGCGAGCGTTCCTGCTAATGAGAAGGCCGGCTGCCTTTCAGCCACTGCAGGACCGACACCTGCTCCAGCCATCCAGCTTTGTTTTGGTTCTAATACGAGAAATGGGATGAAGAGGAGGAGGAGGAGGAGGAGGAGGGAGAACAGAAGTAAGCCAAAAACAACAGCTCGCATTTGGAAAAAGAAACAATAAAAATGCAGCTTGTGTGTGTCACGGGAGTACAGGATTTTAGGACCCAAATGCAGACCACAACGAGTTAACAGGGATTAACAAAGGAAATTTATTGTGACAGTCGCGTGTGGGTTGAGCTGTGTGTGGGTCCCGTGGCCCGACACTGGAGGCTGGCTGAGAGGCAGGATGGCAGACCGGTGTGGAGCCCGTGGTCCGACACTGAAGGCTGGCTGAGAGGCAGGATGGCAGACCGGTGTGGAGCCCGTGGTCCGACACTGACGGCTGGCTGAGAGGCAGGATGGCAGACCGGTGTGGAGCCCGTGGTCCGACACTGACGGCTGGCTGAGAGGCAGGATGGCAGACCGGTGTGGAGCCCGTGGTCCGACACTGAAGGCTGGCTGAGAAGCAGGATGGCAGACCGGTGTGGACTGACGGCTGGCTGAGAGGCAGGATGGCAGACCGGTGTGGAGCCCGTGGTCCGACACTGAAGGCTGGCTGAGAGGCAGGATGGCAGACCGGTGTGGACTGACGGCTGGCTGAGAGGCAGGATGGCAGACCGGTGTGGAGCCCGTGGTCCGACACTGACGGCTGGCTGAGAGGCAGGATGGCAGACCGGTGTGGAGCCCGTGGTCCGACACTGAAGGCTGGCTGAGAAGCAGGATGGCAGACCGGTGTGGACTGACGGCTGGCTGAGAGGCAGGATGGCAGACCGGTGTGGAGCCCGTGGTCCGACACTGAAGGCTGGCTGAGAGGCAGGATGGCAGACCGGTGTGGACTGACGGCTGGCTGAGAGGCAGGATGGCAGACCGGTGTGGAGCCCGTGGTCCGACACTGAAGGCTGGCTGAGAGGCAGGATGGCAGACCGGTGTGGAGCCCGTTGTCCGACACTGACGGCTGGCTGAGAGGCAGGATGGCAGACCGGTAAGCCCGTGGTCCGACACTGGAGGCTGGGAAGGGGAGCAGAAGACGGGGAGCACAAGACGAACAAGACAAACAGCAGAGGACAAACAGCAGAGACAAACAACAGACCGACACTGAGGCCTGCAGACGCAGGGCAGATATAGTCCCCTGATCAAGATTGGCCGCAGCTGCGTGCCAATCAGGGATGTGGCCGTGGGAGGTGTGTGGAGGCGGGACAGAAAACAAACGACGAACACCTGGTAACACAACAAACAGACACAAGAGGGGAGGAGATTTGGGAAAAACAGGTTCACACACCAGGTCAGACAGGGATCCTGACAGTACCCCCCCCTTAAGGGGCAGATTCCAGACACAAAAAACACAAAAAGAAAAACAGAAGAAACCAGGAGCACACCAGGAAGTGGGCTTGGCGGAAGACCAGGGTGGGTGGAGGGGAGCCGGCGGAGGGATCAGGGTCACAGGGTCAGAAACAGTCAGGGGGCCGGGCCGGAGGACGGCCACCAGGCGGACAGGCGCGCTCTGGGGGGCGGGCCGGAGGACGGCCACCAGACGGGGGCTCCGGAAAGTCAGGCAGAGGCTCCAGAGAGCGGGGCGGAGGCTCCAGAGAGCGGGGCGGAGGCTCCGGGGGTTCCGGAGACTTCTGTGGCTCCGTAGAGCGGGACTTCGGAGACGAGGGCTCCGTAGAGCGGGTCTTCGGAGACGAGGGCTCCGTAGAGCGGGGCTTCGGAGACGAGGGCTCCGTAGAGCGGGGCTTCGGAGACGAGGGCTCCGTAGAGCGGGGCTTCGGAGACGAGGGCTCGGGACGGGGCCCGGCGGGACTGGGCTCGGGACGGGGCCCGGCGGGACTGGGCTCGGGACGGGGCCCGGCGGGACTGGGCTCGGGACGGGGCCCGGCGGGGAAGCTGAGAGGAAACAGGCCTGGCAGCGGCACGGTGGCGGAACACGGCACCGGGGCTGGCAGCGGCGCAGTCGCAGAAACTGGGACCGGGGCTGGCAGCGGCACAGTCGCAGAAACTGGGACCGGGGCTGGCAGCGGCACAGTCGCAGGATCCGGGACCGGGGCTGGCAGCGGCGCAGTGGCAGAAACTGGAACCGGGGCTGGCAGCGGCGCAGTCGCAGGATCCGGAACCCGGGCTGGCAGCGGCGCAGTCGGAGACGCTGGGACCGGGGCTGACAGCGGCGCAGTCGGAGACGCTGGGACCGGGGCTGACAGCGGCGCAGTCCGGGGAATTGGGACCAGGGCTGACAGCGGCGCAGTCCGGGGAATATGGACCGGGGCTGACAGCGGCGCAGTCCGGGGAATTGGGACCGGGGCTGACAGCGGCGCAGTCCGGGGAATTGGGACCGGGGCTGACAGCGGCGCAGTCCGGGGAATTGGGACCGGGGAGCTGGGGTCGGCTGGGATGCCGACCGGACTCGGGGACGGTGCCCCCCCCTCCGCGGACGCCTCCGGGCATCCACGGAACTGCCAGGCAAGGGTGGGTGGAGGGGGAACGGCCGGAGGGCCGAGCTCGCTCTTGGCGGTCGGCTCCAGGAGGGAGATGTGGGGTGTAGGGCGGACTTCCATCGCCACTGGGAGGGGAACCCTAGCCCCTGTATGGGGAGCCGGTGGAGGGTGGAGTGTCCGAGCCAGTTCCCGTACCATGCGGCCAAGACGGAAAATATCCGCCGCAAGGGAGTGCGTTCCCAGCTGCATCTCCTTGAGTTCCTGGTGGTACTCCTCCATCCTCGTGCCAAGTTCGGCCAGCTTAGCTTCCTCGGTGGTTGCTGGGTCCATGGGTGGTCGGTCTGTTCTGTCACGGGAGTACAGGATTTTAGGACCCAAATGCAGACCACAACGAGTTAACAGGGATTAACAAAGGAAATTTATTGTGACAGTAGCGTGTGGGTTGAGCTGTGTGTGGGTTCCGTGGCCCGACACTGGAGGCTGACTGAGAGGCAGGATGGCAGACCGGTGAGCCCGTGGTCCGACACTGGAGGCTGGGAAGGGGAGCAGTAGACGGGGAGCAGAAGACGAACAAGACAAACAGCAGAGGACAAACAGCAGAGACAAACAACAGACCGACACTGAGGCCTGCAGACGCAGGGCAGATATAGTCCCCTGATCAAGATTGGCCGCAGCTGCGTGCCAATCAGGGATGTGGCCGTGGGAGGTGTGTGGAGGCGGGACAGAAAACAAACGACGAACACCTGGTAACACAACAAACAGACACAAGAGGGGAGGAGATTTGGGAAAAACAGGTTCACACACCAGGTCAGACAGGGATCCTGACAGTGTGTTTTTGCGAGCAGATGGAGGATGGCGTCGCTCCCCGAGGCCGGCGCCTCTGTTCACCGCTTCTTTGCCGTCGTTTGAATTCGTGCGGTCGTCGTAACGGCGGTCGTCGTAACGGCGGTCGTCTTAACGGCGGTCGTGCCGCTCCGCCTCGGCCTGTCGCCGCCGGACGGACGAGGAGGCGGCCTCGTGGTCGGCATGAGAGGGATGACGATAAGAAATATGAGATTTATAAATGTATTTGTGGACTGAAACACAACAGACGCTCCACCGCCACCTTTAACATGGAAAACACAATTCAAATGCAAAACATCATAATGGAATAATATACTGTGAATCATCTGGAGACAGTTTGGTTATTTCGATATCCAGGGACTTCATGCGAGCCAAATTTCTCGGGGACAAGACGGCCCTTCCTCAGAAAGAAAAGTAGAAAATAATGATGCAATTTCCTGCAAGTAGCTCAGCAATATCTAAATGTAAATTAGGGTAAATACCGTATATGTATTTTCGAGATGTTCGTGTCACGTATCTGTGCTGTTCTGGTTATTGTTCACTCAATTCATCAGCTTCTATGTTTCCACTTTGCTGGAGAAAGAGTTTACGATCAGGCCGTGTTTACCTCACGATAACCTGCGTGGCGTGGAGCCAGAGGGCTAAGATTGGGGGCGTGGCTACTGACGTCAGCTGATTATCCTGCAAAGCACGTTATTTTCCTCCAGAATAAACTTCACAGAAAATGTTGTTCATTTTTAGGCAACAAAACTACTGAGTTAAGTTTAGAGAAAGATCGTCATGTGGTTACGCGACAAAAACTTAAACGCTGACTTTGCAAAAGATTGACTGCGTTTTATTTTCTGGAGCCGTTGCTACGAATTCTAGAGGAGACGAGTTTGAACTTATTGCATTTTAATATTCACACGCACATTTCTTCCTCTAGAAACACAAGTTGTATAAATACAGATTCCATCCTGCAATGCATTGGAAGAAACCAATGCCAAAGGGAAAGGGGTGTCATTGCTTTTATACAACATTATGTAATACATTTGTTATAATTATGAAACTAAATTCCAGACAGTCTCCGTTGTTACCTGACTTATCTGTATTAAATTGCATGTATATATTTTGCTTTATTTTCTCAAGGATGCTTTACTTGAGCTAAATGCTAACATCAGCATGCTAACATCAGCGTGCTAACACCATCATGCTAACATCAGCATGCTAACATCAGCGTGCTAACACCAGCATGCTAACACCAGCATGCTAACATCAGCATGCTAACATGGGCAACAACAACGATGCTAACATGCTGGGTGTCCTGCAGGTATGATGTTCACCACATTGAGTCTCTGAGTTTAGCATGTTAGCATGCTAACATTAGTAAATGATGACGAATGTCTTCAGTTCTGTGGGGGTTTGCTTGTCACCCATCAGAGGGTCGTGGAAGCTGTTGCAATCTTTCCTGAATGTCTGAACCACATTTCCTCACAACACATCCAGTCGTTGTCGAGACATTCCACCAAAAAGCCGTAAAAACGTCGGAGGGGGTTTTTCTTCCCAAGACTGCTGAGTTATTTCCGTCTGGACCAAAAGACTTGGACCGAGTTGCTAAACCGCCAGCGCGGCTCCAAATGTGGGAAGAAAAGCTGAGCCAGCTGGAGCGCTGAGGGGAGAAAGAGGACACAGCAGGAACGTTATCGTCGGTCCAAACTGCCCGATGAGCTTGTGATTTCATGAAGTAACTCGCATCGCCACTTCCTGTGAAGCATCCCGTTCACCAGGCAGCGGCGTGGCATGTGCTCTTTCAGGTTATTGGGTTTCTTGCAAATCTGCCAATCCAGAAATTAGCTTCTTTCTCTTTTTTATTCACCCACTGTGCTCGTTTCCAGCCACGCTTCATAACAGCTGGAGCTAAATACCTGCAAGTGAAGTTTAAAAGGCATAACAGCTCCAGCTAGATGTCTGAAATGTAAATTTAACTGTCACAGGAGAATGGACCAGAAAGACCTGCTCACAGTAAAAGCAGCAGGCAGAACCACACTCAATACTACATTATTTAATATGCTTCATTAAATCCAATAAAGAGCTGAGACTGTGTGTAAAGTGGGGAGAGTGAGCGGCGCCACCCATTGGTCCGCCGGTACGAAGCCTTGAGCTCAGCGTCTGGGCCATCGACAGTCTACTTTTGAGGGAACCAGAAGTGACACGAGTGGGCGGAGCTACGAACCTATGTATTTAACAAGAGCCGCAGTGTGGGAGGGTTTAGAGATCGACGCCATGCTGGAGCTGCGTGATCGTGAAGGTTGCAGGAAACATCTGCTGAGTCTCAACCACAGAGCATCAGGCTGGCGGCCTCACAATACAAACCACTGATAACTGTAACGGGTGAGCTTCAGCACCTCCAGGTGCCCGCCGAAGACGTTTTTCCGTCCCCACCCCGGCGTGCGTATTGTGCTCGATGACGCTCCGACAGGAGCCTGGTAAGCCTGGAGGTTACCGTGCTGGATTTTGAAATACCGTGAAAAAAAGGACTTTGCACAAAGCCCTGGACGGCTTTGTCCTGGAGGACACACGGCGAGCAGCTGAATGGAGGCAGAACCTTTGTGTGTTACCAAGTCAACTCCACGGGATTGAAAAGCATCTTTTCTTTAACCGATCGTGGAAACAACAACGTTTATCACAGCCAGAAGCAGCAGCATTGTCAGCCGTCTTTGAACGCACCACGTGTCAGAAACACGTCATTCTACAGCTCTCTTTTGACATCTTCAGTGTAAGTTGATCCTGTGGAAAACATTTCATCCTGAGCTCCTGAGCCATGACGGTTTCACCTGAGACCAACAGTCATGTGACCAAACAATCAGTCAAACGTTTTCCAACATTAGTTACACTTTGTATTCAGATTCCATTGTTTTCCAATCTTTGTAAAATAAAATATCAAAGAACCGTAACTTGTTTGTTTTTTCTATGATTTGTGTCGTAACTATTATATTGTCACGATGACTACGCCCACTTCTTATCTTCAGCCAATGAGCTTCCTGTCCACAGTTTCCCCAAAGTCCCAAAGCGAGGTTTCGTCTTCATGATGTGACTTTAAATCCAAGTTGGTCAACGTGAAGTCAACTTCAACGGCACGGCGAGTCTTCAGAGAGCCGTTCACGTTCTAGCTGACGGACTGGTAGAAAGAGAGGAGAGGAACGAGAGAGAGACAAAGCGAGAGAGAGAGACGTCCTTTGTCTTCTTTGTCTTCTTCATTTCCAGCCCGTTGCATCACCGTTTCCCACGAGAGTCTTTCTCAAACCTTTGAGACGGTGGCTCGTAGTCGGTGAGCACCGGCGTCCTTTCAAGGGCACGCAGAGTTCTTTAAGAGCTCCGAGACGTCTGAACCGAGTGCTTTTCCTGCTTCTCTGGTCATGACATATCTCACTTTCATAGTCCTTCTAACCCAAACCCTCAATGTTCTCTTTCTACAAACCTAACCAGCTAGTTTTTCTTCTTCTTTTAAAACGGCGACGTAACCGAGAGCGCGGTTGCGTTGTTTGGGAGCGTCATCCCTACGATGCAGTGCTGAATCAGACAGACAGACAAGCAGACAGACAGACAGACAGACAGACAGACAGACAGACAGACAGACAGACAGACAGGCAGACAGACAGGCAGACAGACAGACAGACAGACAGACAGACAGACAGACAGACAGACAGACAGACAGGCAGACAGACAGGTAGGAAGACAGACAGACAGGTAGGAAGACAGGCAGACAGGTCATTGTGAGACGAGCCTCTTAATGACATCAATCTTATCATCCACTCCCCAACACCCTTTTCTAAACACTCCATCTACACACACTGTTGCCTGGCAACTATTTGATTGCCCATTAGGTGTTACATCGACCCACAACAGCAGAACGGGTGAGGGGGGGGTGGTGGGGGGGGGGGGGGGGGTTATAAAAAACAAACAGACAATAGTCTTATTTGTACTATTGACAAAAGAGCGACACCACCTGACTCTCTCTCTCCCTCTCTCTCTCTCTCTCTCTCTGGTCAGGATATTCTTTTTTTTAAATTGCAGCTTGCAATTTACTTTGGGTTTGCCTGATAACGTTATAGGCAACTTGTACAGGAACGCTGGTTTGTTTGTTTGATTTTCTGCCGTGTGCATGCAGTGAGCATGCAGTAGGTACAGACTAATGATGTTTGTGCCAGCCACTATGGGAAAACCTCAGCAGACAGCTGTGTGTGTGTGTGTGTGTGTGTGTGTGTGTGTGTGTGTGTGTGTGTGTGTGTGTGTGTGTGTGTGTGTGTGTGTGTATGTGTGTGTGGTTCCCACAGGTCATTTAACCTGATGGTTGGTTCCCAGTGGAGGGTGGCGGGCCCTGCCACCTTTGAAGCTGAAGTAATTAGCTCGCTAAAGGCCGGCGAGGCTCACAGAGACGTGGAAGACACGACTGCTAATTACTTGGACCAGTTGTGTTCTCTCAGCAGCATCACTCACTGGTTTAAAACCAATGAGTTCATCTGGAGGTGAGGGTTACAATCCCACTCAAACAAACATGTACGACTCTTTCTTCTTATTTCAACGCTTGAATGAACTCGTTTGTTAAACCTCTCCACCACCTGCCCGCCGGCATCTCTTTGCCCAATGATGTCAGATGACAACTTGTAATTCGAAGGTTATGACATTCAGTTTTTTTTTCATTATGTTCGCTCGCAGAAGTGAACGTAATGAAGGCGGTGTGTTTTTATTCTCCTCCTCCTCCGTCATGAAGATGAAAACATAAAGAAGGAAAGTGGTGATAAAAGCTGCAAGTGCACAAGATAAAGATGAATCATCTCCCTGCATCAAAGATGGATTTTAACGGTTCATGTGAATAACTGTATGGACATGCAGACTAGATTCAATAAATAATGATCATAATGCATGGAAGCCTTTCCTGCTGCAACTGAACTGTATGTTTGGTATCTTAATGTGGGAACTTAGAAATTAATGAATCAAAGTTATCTTAAAAAATAGTATTGGGCTTTTCTGCCTATTTATTTGAATCAACATTTAGCATATTTTAATCACTGCAAACTATATAATAATTGGAGGCCGGCACTGTCTATAAAAAACTTGTATTAAATATTTGAGCTGATATTGTGGAACCATCAGATTATGGTTTGTTTGTCAGCAGAGGACACGGCTCCTGTGCCAACCACCTGAGAACTGCAAATTACTTTTAGTTCATATTTCACCGTCACAGAGGGCATCTCATAATAATAATAATAATAATATCATATATTATTCTTGAATGCTTTTTCTCAGCCCGTCTTCCTGAAGAATCGTTGAAGCCGAACGAGAAATTACTCATAAGAGCCATAAGGGTTCAGGAGAGAGAGAGAGAGAGAGAGAGAGAGAGAGAGAGAGAGAGAGAGAGAGAGAGAGAGGGAGAGACAGACTGGGACCAGGTGTTCCAGACCCACCAGTCAGCAGGATCAGGATCAGGATCAGGATCAGGATCAGTCCCATCATCTTACTCAGAGCTCATCCTCCACGGTCGATGGCAGCAGTTACTAAATGGGATGCGGCCAACACTTTGACTCCACGTTGACATTGCCAGGAACGAATGGGATTTGACACCATCATCATCATCATCATCATCATCATCATGCCAACAAGTTCTAATCCCACGTCGTCATTCGCCCCCTGGGTCAGACCCTTTGGTTTAAGACGTGAGCAACGCAACATAACTTCCAAAAACCAACTCAAACATCACAAATGCAACTTCAAAATACCCACGTTTGAATTTCAAAGATTTGACTTACATTTTTCAGCTTTAGGGCCAAATGATGTCTTCACTGGTGCCTTGGGACAATGGTGCCTCATTATATAGAGAGATGAGAATGTTGAGAGGTGAGTCTAAGGACGATAACGACCTCAGACCTCAGAAGAGTTAACATCGTTACAACAGTTCATGAGTCTGATACGGAAACATCACACGATAAGCTCTCTCTCTTCTGACCCTCGTGCATTAAATGTGTGTGTGTGTGTGTGTATGTGCATTCAGAAGAGAAAAGACTTGTTTGTCCGTAGTTCTCTGGCTGAGTCTTGATTCTCATGAAATCTAACTTTTGATTTGATTTGGGTTTGTGAGTCAAGTCCAGGAAGTTGAGTGAAGTTATTTACGTCTTAATGACTCACGGCCGGCGGCGAGCAGACAGGCATGACTAAACAAACCGGCTGCGATGTGAAGGTCAGACGGAAGGAGGATCCCCTGGGCCGCGTCCCAACACTGGAGAGGGCCGGCTGAGTGAGGAAAGGTGAACAGTCCCAGTTTATGAGCCGTCATTGGCTGATTCAGAGCTGGAAGGTAAATACAAGCTTAAATACACAGCTGATTGGTGCCTGTGCAAATGGTGAGAGAGATTGATCCTAAAATGGTCTTTAGCAATATTAATTCATTTCAATTAAGCACTCTGCTCCATAAAAAAAGAAGACAACAAACATAGAAAGATATTCTGCTCGTGTCCGTTTGAGCTGACTTCCTGAACCATTGCTGATCCACTGAGTGGGCGACTGTGGCTCAGTGGTTAGCAAGTCGGTCTTTCAATCAGAAAGTCGGTGGTTCGATCCCCGGCTCCGGCAGTCCATGTCGTTGTGTCCTTGAGCAAGACACTTAACCCTCATTGCTCACTGTTGCTGTGTCTACGGTCTACTGTATATCATGTAAGTCGCTTTGGATAAAAGCGTCAGCTAAATGAAATGTAATGTAATGTAATGAGTAACAACACTCTCTAATACAACCCTCTAGACATCAGGTTTAGATGTCAGTCACTTTGAAAGCATCACGGCCACAAAGAAACAAAAGGACTTCAAATATGGAACTCAATACAATTAAAATATAACTGTCGGGCTGTAAACTGTTAGCTGTTATTACGTACATTCATATACAGATGTGTGTGTGTAGATGCAACGTGTGTGTGTGTACTGTTCGTATTTTATTGCATAGTTTGTGTCCGTGTATTCGTGCCCTATGGATGTTTTTATTTTTTTTTATTTTAATATGGACTCTCAGGAGACTCGCCGTGAGCTCAAAGTGATCCAGATAAACAACGTCGGGGAACCGACTGATTGCTGAAGCTGAGCAGAAATAACCACTAACCAGCCGCTCTGAAGGCAATAATAATGTGAAATGTGTGAGTCAGTGAAAGTGTATGAAAAAAGGAAAAGCAACAAGAATAATCCATCTGAAAGAAAAAAGGTCCAGAAGTTTTGTTTTGGTTTATTTCCACAGTTTCAGAGTTACAGTTTTTTTTGCCGGTTAAATGAATTCACAAAATCAGTCTCTGTGTCCACCTGATGAATGCAATTCTCTCTCTCTCTCTCTCTCTCTCTCTCTCTCTCTCTCTCTCTCTCTCTCTCTCTCTCTCTCTCTCTCTCTCTCTCTCTCTCTCTCTCTCTCTCTCTCTCTCTCTCTCTCTCTCTCTCTCTCTCTCTCTCTCTCTCTCTCTCTCTCTCTCTCTCTCTCTCTCTCTCTCTCTCTCTCTCTCTCTCTCTCTCTCTCTCTCTGACAGAGCGTGTGTGAGCTGAGAGCAGGTGGTGGTAGCAGAGCGTTTGTGTCTTTAGTTGTTTTGATAGTTAATGATATATTTTTCACATAGTTTAATAATCACAGGTTCACAGTAGTTTATAGTTTAGCGTTTGGGTATTTTTGTGGGTTTATTTTTTTCTTTTCTTTCTCACCGGCGTCTGCCGGTAGCGTGGCAGGCGCCATGGCTAGCGGGTGCTACAAACACCTCACCCGCAAACACGGTGTAAAGGTGTGTGCCACGTTCCCCTGCAGCGTGGAGGACATCGGCCTCGCTGTGGGGGAAAAGGTCGGCCACAGCGGCGTCGTGTCGGCCGCACGCATGAACAGTGCCGTGGTTGTTTTCCTGGACCGGGTGGAGAAGGTGAACTCGGTGGTCGAGACAGGCATCACCGTGAACAGCTGTTTCGTGCAGGTACTACCTTTATGCCAACCCGCCACCAAGGTGGTCCTGTCGAACGTCCCCCCCTTCATCACCGATGAGTTCCTCAGCAGAGAGCTGTCCAGACACGGGAAGGTGGCGTCCCCGATCCGCAGGATGTTGTCTGGGTGTAAGTCTCCATTGCTGAAGCACGTGGTGTCCCATCGCAGGCAGCTGTATATGATACTGAACAACCGGAACGAGGAGCTCAACCTCCGCTTCATTGTTAAAGTAGATGATTATGACTACACCATATACGCCACTTCAGCGGGCATGAAGTGCTTCGGTTGTGGAGAGGAGGGACACTCGGTGAGGGCCTGTCCGAAGCGGAGCGAGCCGGCTCCGCCCGGCCCGGGAGCGGCTGCGGCTGCTGACGCGGGGGCCCCCTCCGCTCCACCGGTAGCGGAGCGGCGGAGGGCTCCCGCCGGCGGAGCTCTCTGCGGAGATCCGCCGCTGTGGCCGAACCAACACACGGGGTGAGTTCAGTTGGTGCACCGGGGGTGGAGGTAGTTACGGGTGAAAAGGGGGGTTTGGGTGAGGGTATTGTGCGTAAAGAGGGGGTGGTGGGTGAGGAGGTTGTTCGGGGAAGGGAGGGTGTTCTGGGTGGGGTGGGGGAGAAGGAGGTGGGGGGTGGTGTGAGCGGTGTGTGTGGGATACAGGTGGAGGAGAAGGCAGGTGAGGGGGTCGCGGAGGAGAAGGCAGGTGAGGAGGGCATGGAGGAGAAGGCAGGTGAGGAGGGCATGGAGGAGAAGGCAGGTGAGGAGGGCAAGGAGGAGAAGGCAGGTGAGGGGGTCGCGGAGGAGAAGGCAGGTGAGGAGGGCAAGGAGGAGAAGGCAGGTGAGGGGGTCGCAGAGGAGAAGGCAGGTGAAGCAGGTGGAAAAAAAGAACAAGAAAAAGACGGGGGGGAGCGCAGTGCGCTGTGGAGTGAGCAGGTGGAGGAGGCGGAGATGGAGGAGGAAAACGAGGGAAAAAAAAAAAGTACAACAAAACGCAGGAGGTCGAACAGGGTGGTGGCGATGAATGTGGGTGTGACTGATGAGAGTGCGAATGATGAGTGTGTGTCTGATAGTAGTGATGTTCCGGTTTTTAGCAGTAGTCAAAAAAGAAAGATGTTCACAGCAGAAAAATTAAAATCGTTTTTAGCACAAACAAAGAACCAGCATGGGGTAAAGGTGGGTGAGCACTTCCCAGACCTAGGTCTTTTTATTGCCTCGGCCAGACTCCACATGAGCCAGAGGGAGGAGTCTGGCCTCACAGACCAGGAGGCTTTTAGATTGAAGAAACTTGTGCTTAAGGCAAAGCGTCAGCTGAGCAGTGATGGAAAGGGCAGCTTGGGATATTTTATCTAAGTTACTGTTTTATTGGTTGGTTTTTACTTTCATTTTATCCACCATGGATGTTTTTAAAGTGGGCCTTTCAAATGTAAATGGTGCCAGAGACGTCCGGAAGAGAACGTCTATCTATGAAACATCTAAAATGAAAAAGATAGACGTTCTCTTCCTACAGGAGACACACAGTGATTTTAACAATGAGTCTGACTGGAGGAGGGAGTGGGAAGGGGAAGTCATTTTAAGCCACAACACCTCCCTTAGCGCAGGAGTGGGCTTCCTCTTCTCACGGGCTTTTAAACCCAACGCACTGGAGGTCCAGCATTTTATCGAGGGGAGGCTTCTTTTAGTCAAAGCTCGGTTCGACAAATTTTCTGCTGTTTTTATCAACGTTTATGCTCCATCGTCCGGTGCAGAGAGGAAGCAGTTTTTACTCAAAGTGAATGAGGTTTTAAATGGTTGCTCCACGGAGGATTTTTTATTCTTGGGGGGGGATTTTAACTGCACAGAGGATGCAATTTTAGATCGTAATCACACAGAGCCTCATCCAGCCTCTCAGCACGCCTTGAAGCAGCTGGTCCGCTCTCACGGCCTGGTGGACGTGTGGAGGAGGATGCACCCAGACTCCAGACAGTACACCTGGTCCCACCTCAGAGAGAGCAGGGTCTCCTCAGCAAGGCTAGATCGTATTTATTGTTTTAAGCATCATTTTAGCATTTTTAAGAGTTGTGTTATTATGCCTACTGGTTTTAGTGATCATTCTCTGGTTTTAGCTCATGTTCTTATCAGGAACATTTTACCCAGAAGTGCTTATTGGCATTTTAATTCTGTTTTAACATTTGATAAGAGTTTTAGAGAGGTTTTTATTTATTTTTGGGGTACTTTTAGACAGAGGAAGGGTGATTTTAGCAGTCTTAAGCAGTGGTGGGACCATGGTAAGACACAAATAAGACTACTGTGTCAACAGCACACTTTAAACGTCACACGTGATAGCGCCAGATCTATGAAAGATCTAGAGACCGAGATAGTGGAACTGGAACATTTAAGTGAGTCCACAGGAGATCGAGGTTATATTGAAAACCTCAAAGACAAAAAGAGGGCTTTAGCCGACCTGCTGGATAGTAAGGTGCAGGGCGCCCTGGTCAGGTCCCGGTTCCTGAACATCACAGAGATGGATGCTCCCTCTAGCTATTTCTTCAGTCTGGAGAAAAAGAACGGGCAGGGGAAAGTAATCCACGCACTGCTGTCTGACACAGGGCAGGAACTGACGGAACCGGGCCAGATACGGGGGCGAGCTGTGAGCTTTTATCAAAAATTATACTCCACGGAATACCAGGAAGAGCCAGCTCTCCTGGAGAGTTTCTGTGGAGGACTGCCCCAGGTCTCTGAAGAGGCCAACTCACAGCTCCAAGGCCCCCTCCAGATGCAGGAGCTGCTGGCCGCCCTGCAACGCATGCAGGGGCGGCGGGCTCCTGGCATCGATGGCCTTATGGTGTGTTCACACCGAACGCGACGCAAATTTTTCGCGCGACCAGATTACATGTAAAGTCAATGCACAGACGCGTTTGGCGCGGCGCGTTAGACGCGAAATTCGCGTGAGTTGAAATTTTCCAACTCGGGCGAAAATTTGCGTCGCGAAAGCCAATCAGCGTTGAGAAGCTCTGCGCGTCATCACCGCCGTCCTGCCGGTTTGAATCAAACAGTTGCTGATCCACCAGAAGTAGCGCTGGCAGCGGCCGTCATTCAGACGCTGTTGTGCGGCTACGGATAATATTATGAACCCGGACACGGGGGCGTTTGATGGTCCGACATTAGAGGGACTTCCACAAGAAGTTTAAAGCAGAACTAGTGGTTAGTTTAATGGTGGATGGCGGAAACGGTACTGTTTTTACGGAGATAAGCCACGGAGATAAGCCCCGCCCGCGTTAAAGCGAATTTGCGTTGACGGAAATTAACCACATAAAGTCGAGCGAGTAAACTCACGCGAGTAAACTCACTCGAATTTCGCGTCGCGTTCGGTGTGAACACACCAATAAAGTCGAGCGAGTAAACTCACGCGAGTAACGCGACGCGAAATTTCGCGTCGCGTTCGGTGTGAACACACCATTACGGTCGAGTTTTATAAGGCCTACTGGGACATCCTCGCAGAGGATGTCTCGGAGGTTTTTAATGAGTGTCTGGCCTCTGGTTCCATGCCAGTGTCCTGCAGGAGGGCAGTCCTCACATTGCTGCCCAAAAAGGGAAACTTGCAGGACATCAAAAACTGGCGCCCTGTGTCACTGCTCTGTGTGGATTACAAACTCCTGTCCAAAGTATTGGCCTCCAGGCTGGGAAAAGTTATGGAGCAGGTCATCCACCGGGACCAGACCTACTGCGTCCCCGGCAGGTCCATGGTGGACAACGTCCACCTAATTCGAGATGTTTTGGATGTCTCTAGTTCATTAGGTGTAGACGCTGGTTTGATTTCCCTGGACCAGGAAAAGGCTTTTGACCGCGTTGAGCACAGCTTTTTGTGGAGCGTGATGGAGAAGTTTGGGTTCAGCGCGGGCTTCATAGCTAAGATCAAGGTGCTGTACAGGGATGTTGAGAGTGTGCTGAAAATCAACGGCAGTCTGAGTGCTCCTTTTAGAGTGTGTAGAGGGGTCCGGCAGGGCTGTGCTCTGTCTGGGATGCTCTACGCTCTCTCCCTTGAACCTCTCCTCCACAAGATACGTTCCAGCACTCAGGGTTTGTTTTATCCGGGTTTTAATAAAGAAATGATTTTATCTGCGTATGCAGACGATATTATATTTTTTATTAAAAACCAAAGTGAGGTCAACATTTTAGCAGGTATTATACAGGATTTTAGCTCAGCATCGGCAGCGAGGGTCAACTGGGGAAAGAGTGAAGCCCTCGCTGTCGGTGAGTGGGGCGGCGGTCTCCCAGTTCTCCCCCAAAACCTGGAGTGGAAGAGAGGAGGTTTAAAGTATCTAGGGGTGTTTTTGGGAGCAGACCATATAGTGAAGAAGAACTGGGAGACCGTCACAGAAAAGGTCGAAGAGAAACTTAAAAAATGGAAATGGCTGCTCCCCCAGATGTCACTTAGAGGGAGTGCTGGTTTTAAATAACTTGGTAGCATCCCAGTTGTGGCACCGGTTAGCCTGTGTGGACCCCCCCTTAGGCCTACTTGCAGACATCCAGAGGAAGATGGTGGACTTCCTCTGGGGGTGCCACAGGGGGTGCTGTTTTTAGCCAGGGAGGAGGGGGGACAGGGCCTTGTCCACCTGGCCAGCCGGACTGCCACTTTTAGACTACAGTTTATTCAAAGGTACCTCACAGGCCCGGCAGATCTGGTGTGGAGAGATGTGGCCAGCAGCATCCTGAGGCGTGCCAATAACCTGGGGTTGGATGATGCTCTGTTTTTAACTGATCCTAAAGTTTTAAAATTAACTATGTTGCCTCCTTTTTTCAGGGTGTCTTTAAGTCATGGGCCCTTTTTAACCACAAAAGGTGCCCAGAAGCCAACTCTCTGCACTGGTTGTTGAGAGAACCACTGGTCAACGGAGCCAGGCTGGACGTCAGCAACCACACCACACACGGCCTGACGGCGGCGCTGATCCAGTCTGGAACCTTGACCCTGCAGCAGCTGGTGGATGCAGCGGGGCCGGCACTGACCAACACCCAGGCCCTGGGTTCTCTGCTGGGGCTGCAGTCTCTCCGGGTGGCAAGGAGGATCCTGGAGCTCTGGTCACAGAGACTAACAAAGAAAGACAAAGACCTCCTGATGGGTGGCCAGACCAGGACCAGCCCGGATGCTGCAGACCCCTACCCGGACATCATCCTGAGCCCAGGGCTGGGAGAAAAGACCGGCCCCCTTCTGAGAGTCATCCACGCAGAAAAACTAACAATAATGAGAGCGGACAAAGAGACTCTGTACCGCAACTGCGTGAAGTGCATCCACCAGGCCGGACTGAGCGGCAGGCCTCCAACTGTGTGGACCAAGAGATGGGGACAGGATGGACCCAGCCCACAGTGGAGGATTTTATACAAAGCCCCCCTCAAAAAACGGACAGGTGACCTCCAGTGGAGAATCTTGCACGGTGCCGTCGCTTCCAACGCTTTTATTTCTGTTCTTAATCCAACTGTTTTTAGCGGGTGTCCATTTTGCGGCGTACGTGAGACAGTTTACCACGTTTTTACTGAGTGTAAGAGACTCACCAGTCTCTTCTCTCTTTTAACATCGGTTTTTACACGTTTTAACGTTGTTTTTACTGAGAGGATTTTTATTATGGGAGCTGGCTACAACAAAAATTTTAAAATCAAGTGGCAGCTCCTCAACTTCCTCTCAGCCCAAGCTAAACTGGCCATTTACACCAGCAGGAAGAGGAAGGTGGAGCAGGGGGAGGGGCAGGAAGCGGCAGTGTGGAAGACAAACCTCCGGTCAAGACTCCGGCTTGAGTTCGGATTTTATCGACATGTTTCCGATCTTGAGTCTTTTAAAGAGCGATGGTGTTTTAAGAACACACTGTGTGAGGTTTTAAACGATCAGCTGTCCTTTTCACACTTTTTAAACTGACTGATGTATTTTAAAAACAAAAGAAAACAAGTCTTTTAATTTAGTTTGTGGTATTTATTTTGCACGAACACTGTGATTGTAAAAAATTTTAAAAATATGTAAATAAAGTGTTTTTTGTAAAAAAAAAAAAAAAAAATCTCTCTCTCTCTGCTCTGCTCTGTTTTTGGTCTCCACCTGCTCCTGAAGGGAAGTATCTGCCTCCTGAGCTTTTCAAATCTCTGCAGCATTGACGGCGGCGGCGTATCGTTTTCCCTCTGAACGCCACGCTGGGGGAACCAGAGCAGGCCTCGCCGCTGAGGCCTGCTGCACGGTGTGTTCAGGGTCCTGCTGTTCCCCTCGCCGCTGAGGCCTGCTGCGCGATGTGTTCAGGCTCCTGCTGTTCCCCTCGCCGCTGAGGCCTGCTGCGCGATGTGTTCAGGCTCCTGCTGTTCCCCTCGCCGCTGAGGCCTGCTGTGCGGTGTGTTCAGGGTCCTGCTGTTCCCCTCGCCGCTGAGGCCTGCTGCACGGTGTGTTCAGGGTCCTGCTGTAACCCCTCGCCGCTGAGGCCTGCTGTGCGGTGTGTTCAGGGTCCTGCTGTTCCCCTCGCCACTGAGGCCTGCTGCACTGTGTGTTCAGGCTCTGGTTCTCACGGCGCTCCCTCTGCTCGATGTGCAGCTGAAACGAGGCGAACTAAGGTCAACATGAAAATTGAGTCGTGCATTACAGTCAAACGGAGCCTGGAGCGTTTGTCTGTGTGTTTGTTCACCCTGCAGGCAAGGATCACACACACACACACACTCACACTCACACTCACACACACGCACAATTAATTTCTCACAAGCAGATCTGATGTGCTGTTGCGTTCATCCTCAATCATGCACACACACATTGTGTTGGGCGACACCACGCAGCACACACCTGCACCTGTAATGGGGCCTGTGGGGCAGGGGCGTGGTTAGCGCACCTGCAGCAGGGGAGAGGGAGAAGCGCGCTCGGGGAACAGCTGCAGCTCGTCAGCGAGCTGCAGCTGAAACAGATGAGTGCATGAGTGTGTATGGGGGCGAGCGCGGCCATAAAAGGCCACAGGGAGAAGTGTGCGAGGTGGTTGGCATGCAGTGTGTCAGGAGCATGAGAGCGAGCGACAGCAAGAAGCCTGTGCAACCAATAAAGCCTGTTAACCCGCAATCAGACGTGTCTGTGGTGTGTCGCTCGAGCCTGAGAAGTCCCCGGTAAGGAGAACCTTTGCTACAGGGCCGTTAACACATTTAAATACACATGTTAGAATGGTTAAAAGACATGAACAAAAAAAAAACGTGAACACACATCTCCCACTACGTACATAAAGCACTATGGGAAACAAAAAAATACTCATGTTTGAATGGAAATGTGTGAAGTGTGCTTGAGCAGAGACATTCACAAACTAAGATCTGTACTGGTTTTTATAGCTATGTGGGGACCGGGTCCTCTGACACGGGGTCCGCCTTATTGCTGTTTCTCCAGCAGCTCACACACGGACCCACAGAGAGCCTTTCTAGTATTTACATCATCAGGAGGTAGTGATGCGAGCAGGAAACCTCCTCCTCTTCCTCCTCCTTCTCTTCCTCTTCCTCCATCGAGCTTCAGAATCACTCAGGCTTTTCATAACTTTTTTAAAGCAGAGGTTCTGATTGACAAGTCTTGATGGCGTTGAAGCTTCGACACGCTTTCTTTCCATCACAGCGGCTCGGAAACCGGATCAGACTGTGATCCCAGTGAAATAAAAACACATTCCCATCAGAGACCTCATTTCTTCTCTGACAGCAGACGTTACGTTTACCTTCGTCAGACGTAAATTAAAGTATAAAAATAAAGACAATTGCCAAAAGTTATTTAAAGCCTTAACCTTACTTTTAATGAGTGGATATTGTTTGTTGTACAGTTCCTACATTCTGGTTATGAGTTTTTATACATTGCTTATTGCTGAATATCATCATTTCATCTGATGTCATAAACTCTGCAATTCAAAACTATGACTCGTTTGTGAATATGCTCATAACTCGACAGTAAAACTCAGAGTTGATAACTGGCACGAAAATGTATTTTAACACATGAAGCATAGACTTCTATACAACCAGAAGAGTCGCCGCCTGGTGGTCAGTAGAGGGAATGCAGCTTTAACACATGAAGACTTATATACACCTGCGACCTCTTCGTGGAACTTAATTTTATTGTACACTTTGAAATTGCCAAACACTCCAAAAGAAGCGTGTGTTCGATCCTAAGCGAACCCTCTCTATCCGTGTTCGGGCTTTGATGTCGCTCGTTATCTTAACACAATAATCACCGTGGGAGCAGATCTTCCGCCCTCCCCGCTGTAGCCGACGCTCGGCATCAACATAATGACACCAACCAGCCACCGAGACGTCTCTGAAGTCTGCGAGTGTAATTTGTTCCAGCGGTCCTGAAGGAGACCTCCGTCCCTCTTGACACCGGAGGTCTGGTCCTGGTGTCAGTCCTCCCCCCAAAGAGGCGTCTTTGATGGGTGCTCAGCGTTTTCTCACCTGTCCGGTATTCCGGTGACTGCCGGTGAACTTGACTGTATCTCAGTGGGAGGGGAAGAACGGCGGGGGGCGTTAATGTTTGACCTTCAAGCAGAGTATCGGCGGTTCGATCCCCGGCTCCGGAAGTCCTTGTCTACCTTATAGGAGCCACCAATTGTTCAGCCAAAATTGTGGATGCTTTTTTATCTCATAATAAATCCTGATTATCTCCTCATTCACAAGGCCTATTTGAAAAATTAAAAAATCTATAATATACAGAAAACCCTTGTAGAAACTCTGGTCACGAGCAAAGTATAAGCGCTGCAATTGCAAGAGCGTTTCGTCAACACGCAGGTTGGAAACCAAACAAACTTCCACCACAACCGGATGTTCGGCTGTTTTATACACAGATTTTCGTCACAGGTTTCATCGCATCATCCTAACATCTAATTGGCTCTAACCCTTCAAGGAGGAGGAAAGACACATGTTCTCTCCTTGTCTCACAAGACCGGGGCGTCCATGGCCAGTCCACTGCACCTGGTCTACCATAATGATAACATGTGAGTGTTGTGGCGGTGCTCGGCGTGTATCTAGTCTAGACAGTCAGTGGTTCCCCAGGGACCTCTCCAGCTTCATGATCTGTTATTCTGACCGTAAGTAACCTGAACATGTTTCATAGACAAGAATATAAGAATATTTAACGAATATCATGATTTATATGTTCAATATAGATAATGAGGCCATATATGTGTTAGTGGTATATTGGTTTATGATAGTACACATAAAAAATTAAAAATAAAGTCAATTTGTATTATCTTACATATGTATATGAACACTGTTTCCACCGCCTGAAGACACAATCTGTGCAGACCACTTCCTGTTCCTGTGTGATGCATCAGAATCAGAATCAGAATCAGAACCATTTATTGCCATGTATGCTTACACATACAAGGAATTTGTCCTGGCGGGAAGGTGCATACATTTAACATTTAACAATACACATTTAACAGTTAACGCAATGCAATAAATGAGGATGAATGGATGAATGAATATCTACATTGAGACAGCAGCATAACAAAATACCAAAAGTAAGATAAAGTGCATGGAATGTGCATGAGTGTAAGTGTTGTGTGAAAGTGGCAAGTGCAATGCCCAGGTGTCAAGTGTATTCAAGTCAAGTATAAGTATAAGGCTGTGTGCAGGGGAGTGTCCGGTGGGAATTGTCTGGGGGTGACAGAGTCATTAGAGTCAGTGGGGGACCCGGGCTCTGTTGATGAGCCCGACGGCAGACGGGAAGAAACTGTTTTTGTGGCGTGAGGTCTTGGTCCTGATGGACCGCATCCTCCTGCCAGAGGGGAGGGACACGAACAGTTTGTGTCCAGGGTGAGAGGGATCAGCTACAATCTTCCTCTCCTTCAGGGTCCTTGAAGCAAACAAGTCCTGGAGGGACGGCAGATTGCAGCCAATCACCCTCTCGGCAGAGCGAATGATGCGCTGCAGCCTGGCCTTGTCCTTGGCAGTGGCTGCAGCATACCAGACGGTGATGGAGGAGCAGAGGATGGACTCGATGATGGCAGTGTAGAAGTGCACCATCATTGTCTTTGGCAGGTTGAGTTTCCTCAGCTGCCTCAGGAAGAACATCCTCTGCTGCGCCTTCTTGGCGATGGAGCTGGTGTTTAGTTCCCACTTGAGGTCCTGGGTAATGCTGGAGCCCAGGAAGCGGAAGGACTCCACAGCTTTGACGGGGGAGTCACACAGGGTGAGAGGGGCTGGTGGGGCTGAGATCTTTCTGAAGTCCACAACCATCTCCACTGTCTTCAGAGCGTTGAGCTCCAGGTTGTTTTGGCTGCACCAGGTCACCAGGTGGTCAGTCTCCCGCCTGTAGGCGGACTCGTCCCCACCAGAGATGAGTCCAATGAGGGTGGTGTCATCCGCAAACTTCAGGAGCTTGACGGACTGGTGACTGGAGGTGCAGCTGTTGGTGTACAGGGAGAAGAGCAGAGGGGAAAGAACGCAGCCTTGGGGGGAACCGGTGCTGATGGACCGAGAGGCTGAGACGTGTTTCCCCAGCCTCACGTGCTGCTTCCTGTCAGACAGGAAGTCTGTGATCCACTTGCAGGTGGAGTCGGGCACGTGCAGCTGGGAGAGCTTTTCCTGCAGCAGAGACGGGATGATGGTGTTGAAGGCAGAGCTGTAGTCCACAAACAGGATCCTGGCGTAGGTTCCTGGGGTGTCCAGGTGCTGGAGGATGGAGTGGAGGGCCATGTTAACTGCATCGTCCACAGACCTGTTGGCTCTGTAGGCGAACTGCAGGGGATCCAGGAGTGGGTCGGTGAGGGTTTTGAGGTGGGACAGGACCAGACGCTCAAAGGACTTCATGACCACAGAGGTCAAGGCGACGGGCCTGTAGTCATTGAGTCCTGTGATCCTAGGTTTTTTGGGGACGGGGATGATGGTGGAGGCCTTGAAGCAGGCTGGTACGTGGCATGCATATTGTGGCATCGAGCATGAATCCAGCTGAACACGCTCTGCCTCCGCTACCTCCAGCTGCTCTGTTAGCTCCCTATTAGCACGTAGGCCCCGGCGCCCTCTGTGCACGCCGGCTCCAGTAGAGCTGTGTGATTGGCCCTCGGCAGTCTCTCCTCGGCCTCCGTCAACTTCCTGCAACGGGGAAACTCCACCGATTAGTTTTTCTACACATCAAGAGCAGTTTGATTTCTGAAGCACTGAGTCTGTGAACACGCGTGTCTGATTCCCTCTGTGGCTCCACAGGGCGCTCACAACCTCTGAAGTGGCTCCTGGAGTGAGGTCCTCAGAGCTATTGTGCTCTGGGCCTGCAGGTAAAAACAGGAATCCGGCTTCAAACAGGGCTTGAAATGCACGAGCATCGACCTTTCTTATGCAGGGATGCTATCAAGTTGCATTGTGGGAAGTGTAGGACCCAGCCTTTTAGGAACATGACCCAAACTCAGAATATCTCTGTGTTTGTCGTTGCAGCTAGTTACCTGAGTTCACGATCAGCTGTTCGTCTCAGTGATGAATGAAGTGTTGGTATTCGGGATGTGCAAATGTGTTTGCATATGACATGAAGTTCTATGATTTGTTTAAAGTGCACGTAATAATACAATTCATCGGATTTCAAAGTGTGGACGAGCCAGAGGTGGATTACTGAGGGGCCAAGAAACATGAACCGACTACAAAGAGATGCAACACAGCTGCCAAGAGACACAGAGAGACTCAAGACCATTATGAAAAGAGCAAAACAGCCAAAAACAGACACCACAGGACTACAAAGAGACAGAAAACTCCTACAAAGAGCTTTTTTAATAACAACAAAGAGGCAAAACCAGCGAAGACAAGAAGGACCGCAACATCACAAAGTGAACAAGTCGACTACAAAGAGAGAGGAAAGTACCACAAAGACAACAACAAAAAGATGCTAAACAATAAAGTCTGTGCGTCCTGCTCAGGAAAGGGGGCGTGGCCTGTCTTCTCCTCCCACCTCTTTCCTTCTTTCCTTCACTCTCTGCTTTCATGTCCTTTGTTCAGGAGTTTGTTTTTTCATCCCATCGTCCTCCAGCTCTTGCTAACACACCTCCTCCTCTTCCTCCTCCTCCTCCTCTTCTTATTTTCCCAGTGGTCGTCGCCTGTTTCCATATCTTTATAATCAAACCCTCCCCCTCAAGGCTCTCTCCCTCATCTTCTTCACGGCGCCTCGTCCCACCACATTCTCCTCCACTTCTCCTGCACTCTGGTTAATGATGACTTATTTGCACACACACACATACACACACACACACACACACACACACACACACAGATGCACTCATAAGATCGTTATTGTTTATATTTGCATGTCTTCGGGGCAAGTTACAGAGCAGCACTGCCTCTGCCGAGTGTTTTCCTTCCTGACTTCTGCAACAGCGTTTCCCTCAGAGAGAGAGAGAGAGAGAGAGAGAGAGAGAGAGAGAGAGATGAAGTTTTAGTTCTTTTCTGTGGCTGTTACAACTTTTACAAGTGGGCAGCATGCACATGGCTCTCTGCAGCGCCCCCTCTGGTCGCCCCCGTGGTTGCGAGGTGTCATTGAATGTGTAGCTTCTGAAGGTGAGCAGCGTACTCTGTTCCTTAAAGGAACAACGAGGATACGACCTCGTTAACGCTTCAACCTCAGATGCAGGAACAATGAGCCGCTGCACCATGTCTGCACTGCAACGTGAACAGCAGAGAGGTCAAAGGTCACACTAAAGTATGCGGTTTCTATTTCCGCCTGAACATCTTTTTGCAAATAGATGGCTGCAGATGAGTGTAGCTGGACTTATGAACTGGGAAACACAATGGGACCATAGCATGAATATGTAATCGTATCATAAAAGACGTGTTCCAATTTCACAGATTAAGATATCATTGTTTGCAGACTACAACAAAATAACTATGAAAGGCATTTTTATTGACTTCATTTTAATTAAGTGCAAACTATCTTTTCATTTTAACCTCTACTGGGAAGCACTTTGCAAAGTCTGGTTCAATACGAGCACAATGAATCAATCATTGATGATCTTTCTGATGTTTCACAATGACGGCTGAGATGTGGATGAATTAGTGGCACAGTCACTTGATAGTACAGCTGCAGCTCGTTCCACTTCTTTACTACAGAGAATACCGGCGCCCGTAAACAAGCCGCGCCAGATGAAAAGTGTAATCACAGAATGAAGGCGGCCCGTGCGTCACGCCCATACATCTTATCTGTGAATCCGAGCCGCGACAAATAATGAAGATAAAGTTCTGTAAACAGTCACTATTGAGATGGAGTGTGGTTGGAGGCTGAGGCTCAGAGCTTGATTCACGCTCGCAGCCTCGCCTCAGGGGTAAAGAACGGGAAAAATCAGGGCGACAGTCACATTTTAATACAAATCAAGGGGCGACGAAGAGGAAGGAAACATACCGTGTGAAGCAGGGAACCCGGCTTACACGACATCATTCATGGTTATATAAACGGCAGCTGATTTGAACCATTAATACACATTCATTTGCCCCTAAAATCACTGACGTTGCTTCATGATTTAGAGACAGTTCAAAATTCATATTTAATTCAATCAAGGCGGGGAAAGGAAACCTTTCTCTTGCGTTCACTTATTGTACATTTCTGCTTTATCAAAGGACAATATGGAGCAAATGACAACATCTGTGTGAGCGTCGAGCAATACAAGTTGTGAATGAGGAGAGGAGGGATGCTGTGATCCTCCAGGCTGTTCGATCCCCTGATGGAGACAATGAGGGAGAGGAAGACCTTAATTAAGCCCAGAGGATCAGCGCTCTGTATCTCTCTCTCTCCGTCTATTCCTGTTGGGAACCACTTTGATGTCTCCAACTCTCATTGTTTTTTTTTTCAGTCCTTGCATGTCAGCATCTCATTGTTCTTCAACAGGGTGCTTCCCCCAACGGGACACGGAGAACCTGGTGGTCCGAGAGGGCACCTGAGAGCCTCCGGGCCCAAGAACCGAGGCGGGGTTAACAGTCACGCCAGCAGATCCGGGGGCTCCGTGGAGCTTAATGCTAACGTAAAAATGCTAACGTAAAATGCTAACGTAAAAATGCTAACGTAAAAATGCTAATGTCAAATGCTAACGTAAAATGCTAACTTAAAAATGCTAACGTAAAAATGCTAACGTAAAAATTCTAATGTAAAAATGCTAACTTAAAATGCTAACATGCTCGCAACAATAATGTCAGTTGACCGAGATCCGACACCAGTATCGGGCAAAAATCTTTGCCTGAAATACAGAAGGAGACATTTTCACACTAATGTACAATAGAGAGAGAATTATGTGTATATATGTCTATATACATACACAGGGTGTGTTTGTTTTTATTCCATTTCTATCGGATAGTTACTCAGCTGATATGATTCAGTATCTGGAACAATGAAATGGGATGAGAACATTCCCAAATGCTGAGGTTCTAGATGTACGATCTTTACCTCACATTTGAGGCTGATGGGAACGCCATTGGCGATACCAAAGTTATTCCAATCCATCCCGAGGGGAACATGCTGTCCGAACCCTCGGGTCATGACAATCCATCCAATTGTTTTTTTGATATTTCAGTCAAAGGGAAGTCGGATGATCACAGTAACTGATAGAAACCAATGGACCCTGACTTCCAGAGCGCAGCAACAGCTGTTCTACTGAAGTCATCTGTTCTACCTTTGTTTTCACTATTCGAATCCCCAACGTTGGACTCATTGATATCGACCGTTTACTCCCAGTTAGATATTCTGTAGGTGGTGAGGGGTTCTGGTGCTGACCTCTGTTTGGCATGAAGCGCCACTGAGCCCCAGCCGGAGAGCTGCAGGTAAACACGAACAATCAATCCATTCAAACCACGATCGATTTGTTTGCTCAAGTGAATTAGCACGATTGAACTCTGACGCACGAGTCCAGAGGAGGATGAAGACAAGGAGACAAGGAGATAAGGAGTCAAGGAGACAAGGAGATAAGGAGTCAAGGAGACAAAGAGACAAGGTCAAGGAGTCGTTCAGGAGTCCACACGAGTGAGTTGTTCTCATTTTGTTATTTAAACCCATTTTTTTCATCCGGGCTTCCTTTCACCTGCCGATGTGTGATGGAAGGATTCCAGAGTCTGTTGTGGTTTCCTGCTTCAATGCTGCCCCCCCCCCCCCCCCCCCCCCCCCCCTCAGTAGTATCATGGACAAGCACCGGTACCATCTTCCCACAAAACCGATTGTGCAGAGCCAGACACTGCTAGTGGGAATTCAAATGGCAGGTCTTTGTGGTGCTGGGAGACGATTTGACCCTCATCCAAGTGCATCATGTCTGGGTCTGAGACAATGACACCTCTGTGCTTCCAGCGATGGATCTAAACCCATCTTGTTCAGGGATCATATTCCATCTCTCAATAGAAACTACAATCTCCCAGCAGGGGAGCGCCGAATGCTCATGTCGAAATGGAAATGAGCCAATGAGCCTTTGTTGTGTGTGCACATCTGAAGTGAACAACTGAATGAACTGTATACAGTATATACTGTATCTTTTTTGGTATTATGCATTGTTTATTGGGTATCCTTAAAACATTGCATTCTGCAAGAAAATAACATTTTTTTTTTGTATTTTCGAAAAAGCTGTTTTGCTCCTCCAGAAGCAAACATACTGTTTCATCGAATAAGAGAGAAAACGACCGTTCACATAAGCGTGGCACGGTCGTTAGAGCGGCGGCCATTTAATAACCTGCAGCCAGCGGCTCCGAGATGAAGGCTTTGCAGTAACGACTGAACGTCACCAAGCGGCGAGAGAGCAGGAGCGAGATTTGACGAATGACTTCCTCGTCCACGCTCGCAGTCAAAGCACGCCGCCGGATGAGCGCCTGCCTCCGTTGGCTCATCTTCTGTCACCGTCGTCCGCATTGAAGGGGAATTAGACACAGGTAACTAGTCCACACTGCAGCCTCACCTCTGTTGTCTGGCTTTGTTTGGTCCCATCAGCTACGCCTGGTTCCTTCTCCCGGCTCCCGGTGAGGATGGATGTCAGGCCACTCCATCACCCAGCAATGTGCTCTGCCAGCGGGCATGTTTATAGTCGGCTGGCAGCGGACGTTATTGCTGGCTGCTGAGGCTTAAACCGTGCAAATTGTTGCTTTTCTGTGTATTCAACTACTTGTGGACTTACCAAACAAAAGCCTGTACTTCGGCCGCTTTCATTCTGTTTTTTTGCCGTATAGTCGGAGTAAATTGATTTCACAGTCTTTCAAAATGTGTTCCAGACAGCTGACATCTTTCCGTTGCACGAACCGTTGACTTCACGCCTGTCAAACTTTTCTCAACACACGTAAAGTTGACTTTTTATTAATTTTAAAAGTTGCTCCGGACAGAGATGATGCTCGTCACGGATGGACTCGAGGCTGTCGCAGGTCACAGACACCCAGGATTCATCCCGGCGGTCCTCCATGTGATGGCTGGACGCTCCGTCTCATCCCTCATCCTCTTTCTACTCAATCACGGGAGATTGGCTGGACTGAACTCGCACCTCGTGGGCTGCAAAGTGTGCCACCCTCGACTTTTAAACTTTCATGGCAAAATAAACCCCTTTGGATTAAAACAAATCAAAAGTATTTCAATGAAGTAGTATTAAGTATTTTTCTATAGTGTTGCATTCTGGTAGATGGACTGTAATCAACAAGTGGATGTGGTTATTGTGATGCTACATATTAGTTTGTCCACTACGGTTTGAATGGATCATAACGTTTGTTTTGTAACCAGTAAATAGGAAGGATATAGCTCTAATGTCGACCTGTCAATCAACATGTAGCCCCGCCCCTAAAGCATCCCCTGCTTTATGGTCTGCTTGACTCTAAATGAGCATAATTTACTAAATGAACATCATGCTGTATTGAAGAAGACTTGAAAGTAGAGATTGAGACATAAACTCATGTTTACAATGTTTACTGAGGGAATACATCAAGAGAGAAGTAGAGTCATTTATATAGACTTCTATACAACCAGAGGAGTCGCCCCGTGGTGGCCAGGAGAGAGAATGCAGCTTTAACACATGAAGCATAGACTTCTATACCACCAGAGGAGTCGCCCCCTGGTGGTCAGGAGAGATAATGTAGCTTTAACACATGAAGCATAGACTTCTATACAACCAGAGGAGTCGCACCCTGGTGGTCAGGAGAGAGAATGCAGTTTTAACACATGAAGCATAGACTTCTATACAACCATGTGTTATATTTACAAATTGTGGTGTTCAGAAGCCTCTCTACCAGTCGCCAAGCACTTCTGAATAATGCAGACATATTAAGATGAGTAATGCTGTGGTTCATACAGCTTCAGCAGATACATTTAACAGTAAATTACGTATTATTTCACACTAATTGCCACGAGGTAAGCTCGCCCCACTCGCTCTCTGGGGCTCCAGGTCGTTGCCGTCTTTCAAGGATCAGGTGTCTAAAATAATAAGTACAAACAGGACATCAAGCCAGGTGGGAACCGCCCACCTTCCCTCACCTTCGCTGCTATCCTGGGAACCCCTCCGCTTATTATCTCATCAAAGACAAAGCAATAGAAATGCAGCCCTGTCAGCTGCTGATCATTTGCCCCCAGCGATTGTGCCGCACAGTCCTCTGCCACCACGCTGATTGATCACAAACCTACGGGGCAACTTAGTATTGCTTCTATAACTCCCGTGACTCGGGGAGGTGCGGTGCCCACTGGGCGTCCTCTTTACTCGGCCCACCGTCGGCTGTGGCGGCTCACCTCGCTCTATCAGCGGTGTGTTATTGGCCTCGGGCTCAGCAGTCCATCTTCCGAGGTTTCATTACAGGACAGCTCACCCCTCCTTGTAAGATCTCCACCCTGGGTGAGATTGACATCTCTGCGGCTCCTCTCCCGTCTTTATTTTGTCTGCTTTTGTTTTTCTTCTGTCAAACCGAGAAGAAATCACATGAACTAGAATAATGTAAAAAAGACGTGAGCTGGGGCGTGAATGTTGTATAGTAGCAGCCAGTGCTGCTGTACAGTCAATAAGCCAACTTTAATAAAACAAGTTTATTTGATCTAAAAAAAAGGACGTACTATATAAAATCTAATAATTGAAACATTTTATTTTATTTGGTATTTTCCTAACACACAAATATGCAGTGATCATGTGATGAGACGATGATCGACAGCTAGTTTAGATCAAAATCTGTCTGCCTCCAACAGAGATGACTTGGTTCCATTGGAGGAATAAACAACAGTTTAAGGTAAAAAAAACAAAGTGTATTGAAATCCTGACGCACTCAAAAACAATTACTCAGCGTAACAACAGAGAAACCTCCCATCAACCCCTTTTCTCATCTGCCAGTTATTAGAGGACACAGGTGGCCACTGACTATTCATTACTTCCCCTTTAGAAACCTTCAGTTATCTGACGGAGGGCGAGGAAGGAAGGAAGGAAGGAAGGAAGGAAGGAAGGAAGGAAGGAAGGAAGGAAGGAAGTTACAGTTAAATCTGGAGACACACCAATACATTTCTGCAATACCTTGATGGCACATCATTTTAAATTGTACTGTTGTAAAATTGTAAATACTGTTGAGTGAGTATCGGTTCTTGGTATCGGCCATTGAAACCGATGCGAGTACGAGTATTTACCGATACCGATACCGATACCGGTATCGGTATCGGTGCATCCCTAGTGTATATATATAAATATGTGTTGTTATTTTTGTTTGTTGTGTTTACTGCTCTCCTGGAGGTTATTGTGATTACAGAAGACGCCGCAGAATGTTGCACTTTTTCTTTTTCTCTCAACAATGTCACACAAATTCAAAAAGACACGCGAGTATGCACACATGGTTTGCCCTCCTTTAAATGTTATTCCCAACTCTTCCCCACGCTCCTAAAATAATTTTGACGGAATGTGACGGGTGCCGCTTGGCGGAGGGTTTTCCCCTCGCGGGCCGAGCTGTTCCCAGTGACATCTCACACTGTTGTGTGTGTGTGACAACTTGTCTCTTTCAGCGAGCGATTGTGTGAGACAGAACAAGCACAAAAACCAGGACGTGTTCGCAGCTACATCGTCCCACAAGGTCACAGCTACCCCCCAACCCCCACCCCCGCCTCCTTCAGCTGTCACCGGGGTCACACATTATTCAATCAATCACTCTCGCCATCGGTGTGTATTTCCCTTCTCAGAAATCACACACCACGTCATTTCTAGTGGATGCACGCTGTATGCGCACACTAGCGTGCACACACACACACACACAAACACACACATACAATTAAGAGAAACTTGCAAAAAACAAAAGGTGAACAGAAAGAAAATACAATTTTAATGAAAATATGTGGATATCTATAGGTGTCTTTCTATCTACCTGTATAGCTATACAAATATAAACATATACAAAATATGTATTTAACATAATTATGTGGAAGACCTATAACAAAAAACTATTTCTGCATTTATTTTCTTGTAATTTTTGACCATCGATAAAAGTGTGTTTTTTTTACTTGATCAAACAGTCATAGTTGTATTGTTAGATGCTTCCCCAGAATATTGTCATACCATATTTCCAGAGTTTAGAGCAATCAAGGATGTCAAGGATACAGCTGTGTTTCACATGTGAAGGGAAAACAGGGACAACATGTGGATGTATGAACATCTGGTGCAGTGACGCTCCGTTAAACTCCCATGATGCATTGTGTCTTTTTTGATATCTTATGACTTTTTTATACTTTTTTGGACAAATAACATTATTTCACTTTGTTGACATCCTGTGAATTTTTATACTTTTTTTTGACAAATTATATATTTTCACTTTTTTGACATCCTATGACTTTTTTTTGACAAATTACATATTTTTTACTTTTTTGACATCCTATGACTTTTTTATACTTTTTTTTGACAAATTACATATTTTCACTTTTTTGACATACTATGACTTTTTTATACTTTTTTCACAAATTACATTATTTCACTTTTTTGACATCCTATGACTTTTTTTGACAAATTACATATTTTTTACTTTTTTGACATCCTATGCCTTTTTTTTGACAAATTATATATTTTCACTATTTTGACATCCTATGACTTTTTTATACTTTTTTTGACAAATTACATTTTTTTTTACTTTTTGACATCATATGACTTTTTTATACTTTTTTTGACAAATTACATTTTTTTAATTTTTTTACATCCTATGACTTTTTTTGACAAATTACATATTTTTTTACTTTTTTGACATCCTTTGAATTTTTTTTAATTTTTTTAACTTTTTGACATATGAGTTTTTTATACTTTTTTCACAAATTACATTATTTCACTTTTTTTACTCCTACGATTTTTTTTGACAAATTACATTGTTTTTACTTTTTTGACATATGACTTTTTTATACTTTTTTGACAAATTACATTTTTTTTACTTTTTTGACATGTGACTTTTTTATACTTTTTTTCACAAATTACATTATTTCACTTTTTTGACATCCTACGACTTTTTTTGACAAATTACATATTTTTTACTTTTTTGACATCCTATGACTTTTTTTATACTTTTTTTGACAAATTACATTTTTTTCACTTTTTTGACATTACATTTTTTTTACTTTTTTGACATGAGTTTTTTATACTTGTTTTCACAAATTACATTTCACTTTTTTGACATCCTACGACTTTTTTTGACAAATTACATATTTTCACTTTTTTGACATCCTATGACTTTTTTATACTTTTTTCACAAATTACATTATTTCACTTTTTTGACATCCTATGCCTTTTTTTTGACAAATTACATATTTTTTACGTTTTTGACATATGACTTTTTTATACTTTTTTTCACAAATTACATTATTTCACTTTTTTGACATCCTACGACTTTTTTTGACAAATTACATATTTTTGACTTTTTTGACATCCTATGACTTTTTTTATACTTTTTTTGACAAATTACATTTTTTTCACTTTTTTGACATTACATTTTTTTTACTTTTTTGACATGAGTTTTTTATACTTGTTTTCACAAATTACATTTCACTTTTTTGACATCCTACGACTTTTTTTGACAAATTACATATTTTCACTTTTTTGACATCCTATGACTTTTTTATACTTTTTTCACAAATTACATTATTTCACTTTTTTGACATCCTATGCCTTTTTTTTGACAAATTACATATTTTTTACGTTTTTGACATCCTATGACATGTTTTCCCTTTTTTGACTGTTTTTATAAAAATAGAAACTTTTTATTTTTTGTTTTGGTGTTTCTGGTGTAAAAAACAAGAACCTTTTGTTTATGTGTGTGTTTGTGTATAAAACCAGAAACCAAAAACAACATTAATGTTTTTTCTTTTTCTTTTGTGTTTTTGTGTTTCTACATTTTTGTGTTACTCCATTCTGGAGAAAACATTTTCCCCTAAAAAAAGTGACCGACTGTGCAGTTTAGTTCCGTGGAGACATCATTCTGCGGGCATCAGGTCTGGTATGAAAAGAAAAATGTCCGCCCTCTACCTTCCAAATAAATATATTTCATAGATTATTTGAATCTTTGCAGAAGCTATATGAAAAAGCAATGAAATAGAGATGAATGCTGGTCTGACAAGGAGCGCGATGAATTTCTTGCCGGTTGTGTGCGTGAACCTTCGCTCAGAACATGATTTTATGATTTCTGTGCGATCAGCTTTTATACGAGCAGAAGGAACGAGGCACCCTCGTTATATAGCAGTTGGAAAAAACAGCTCGTCAGCCCTGAAACGTTAAGTGTGTGTTCCACGAGTGTGTGTTCCACGAGTGTGTGTTCAGTGTGTGTCAGAGTGAGTTACAGCGGAGTGCACACGCAGCACTGATGCCGCCGAGCTGCGCCCTCACATCCGTGTCCAGATGCGTGACAACGTCTCGGCTGTTTGTGGTTTATGCCGCGTGTGGTTGCACAAGAGTTTATTTTACATCTGTTCATCACACCGAGCCGTCGTCTGTCCGACACCGGCTCTAAACACACACTCACCATCAGACCGTCACACGGACGTTAAGGGAGCAAATATGGAATGATGTGGAAGAGGTGGCCGGACAACTGGGTTAACAGTGTGTAGCTTGTAGTGGCATCTATTGGCAGAAATTAACTCTGGTTTAGGATTACATACGTATTATGTAAGGTTTTTTAAGTGTGTGAGGGGCTAACTTGATGGTTCGCTCCGCCATTGGAAACATATTCGATGAACCGTCTGTCAATCAAAACTCTTACGGCTTCTCTCCGACTGTGTTTAAGGCGTTGGACGGGATCATCTCGGGGTGCTCGTCACTCTTTGTAAATGAATAAATATTACAGCCAATGAAAAGTGTGAAAGACTAAATGAACTGTGACCATGAAACAGTTTGCTTCTACTTTGCTGACGTTGGTGGAAAGCAGCAGATAAATAAGTGTGAGTGCAGTGATCCTCCATTCAGTGACTGATTCAGGTCAGACTCAGCCCCGTCTCTGCTTCCTTACTGGGGTTGTGTTCGGGCTTATGGGTCCTATTCAACATAAACTGGGGTAATATTTCCAAGATGCTTTATAATGGTTGTTGTTGTTGTTTTACAGCTCGGGCTGCAGCTGAAACTCCCGGCTAGCGGTACAGTTGTGCTCATGCCATCCCTGTGGTTCACAGCTGTGTGTCGGCGTCGCTTAATCTTCCCTCTCGAAATAAATAAATAAAAGCGAAATGTATGCAAATCCACCCAAAATGAATTCTAAAAGCTACTTTACCGATTTAACTAAATTGGGGTGAATTTCAAGTGGAAAATGTGAAACCCGGCGTGATTGTGGATGAGCAAAGGACCATGTCAACACCAGGATAATGTCAAGAAAAGAATCTGCTGAGAGAGATTAAGGTTAAACTCTGACGTGAGCAGAATACAAAACAGGTCTGTGGAGAGAGAAGAAGACAGAGGAAACACGAATAACTTGAACTTTGTTAAAAGCTGTCACATTCCCAAAGTGCTCAGAGGGTTTAGAGTGTGAATCATGGCGATATCAGAGCTGCTTAGCGCTGGGAAGCTGACAGTCAGGGAGAAACGCTGTGGCATTCGACTTAATGGACGATTGTTTGGTAGCAGAGTAACAAAAGGAAGGAGATGACAATGCTGGTTCACCGATTGTTTTTTCAACATGAGTGGAAAGGTCAGCCAGATGTCAGCATTCAGACACGCAGACCTCGTTACGGACGGATCCAGACGATGGACCCTCGGGCTCGAGGCACTCAAAGAGACTCGCAGCAGATTGAAAACATCGGCTTCTCTTTGTAGTCCTTCGTCTCAGAGCTTCAAACGCGGATGTTTCGTCATCGCCGGGTTGATTCAGTGAGAGTTACTCCGACGTAAACCCATCTGAGTGACGAAGAGCGACGAAGAGCTTCAACGAGCGATGAAGCCGAGAGGTCCGGCCGTCAAACAAACACAGGACTGTCACCCAGGAGACCGCCCTCTGTGTCCCGCGTGAAACCAAAAGTTAATGTTGATTCATTTAATAAGTCCCAGAGGGGGGACCGAGTCAAGACTTTGAAGTCTTGAGTCTCTGCACTCAAGTTTTAACTTTGACTTTCGAGTCACAATCAGTTCTTCATGTCTTTACATTACATTACATTATATTCATTTCTTGTTCACCGCTGTGTAGTTTTTGTGCGTCTCAGTAACGTTAGTCCTTCATGGTGGTCTCCTGCAGCTTGACTGGAAGCCGTCTGATTGGCTCACACACGACGGATCGCGGTCGATCGTTTTCTGATTCGGGACATGACGGGAAATTAAGTGATCTGTGGAACTTTTTAAAATATTAACACGCTTTTTAATAATCTTTGGGCTAGTGCCTTTTCAAGAGGAAAACAAAAAGCTCAAGTTGGTTTTTAAAGTCCAAGACCGGTTGCAAGTCTTTTGTTTGGGATTCTTTAGAGGTGTGGACTCAAGTCAGCATCGCTTCCACACCTGTATAATTAAACTGTTAATTAGTGGCAATTACAGAGGCGATGCAAATTACTGAAGATGCAGAATTTGACCCCAAACCTTTACTAAACGCATCCTTTGCAGCCTGAACCTAAGAGCTCTGACGAGGTGATGGTTTGATGGTTGATAAGAGCTCCAACCTTCAAAACTTAAACCGTTCTTCAGACTAGATCTTCTAGCAATGAGCCACAACGTGTCAGAGTCCTGGAAGAGTTTCATGAAGCGTCTAAAAGAAGCTTTACGCTCCACTTTACGATAACGTCCCCGCAGGGAACAATATCCTTACTATACAATCATTGTTCATCATTTGATATTGACCTGCTTTATAAAACTGGGCTCCACATAGCAGAACCAGCTGTTGTCTGATGTTATTATTAGAACCGCAGGCCTCGGCTGACGTGCTTCCTCCTCCATGTGATGTCACGTGGAACTGTTTTGACTTGTAAAGAAGAAACTTGACAGAAGCAGGAGGGAAGCAGACACTCCGAGAAACAAAACGCCTGAAATAGAAGCCGCCTCTCTTCATGTCGCCCCGCCTGCGGCTGTGAAACCTCAGAACTTCTGAACAGCGTCTCTCCCGATGCCGGCGCCCGATTGGGAGGAGCATCCCGGATTCCCTTTGAAGCGTGACGTCAGCGGGAGGATGACGCCGGCTAACACCAGCCGCACCGCGGGGAGGAGGACGCTTGGAGGCTGTGGAGAGACGAGGAGGAACCGGATGGACCGAATCTGGACGTTGGAGGCCGATTTCCTTTGAACGTAAACTGACGTGAAGGCCGTGAAGACGATATCAATATTTCAGGGGCCGGACTTCTGAGGAGGAAGATGCTTAAAACGTGGAATCGTGGTCACGATCGCCACCCTCAACCGGAAGGAGAGAACACGTTCATCTGAGGAAAGCGAGTGAATATAAATGAGAGAAATAAAGAAGTGAGGCTGGTCGTACGAGGACGAGAGATGAGGCTGAATATCTTCAGGCCTCATCAGATATCGTGAATCAATATCATTAAGTTTGAATACAAGCAATAATACTGGTTTTAATACATCATTTATATAGTATTTCCAATTTTCTTTTTTTGTAAGAGTTTGGTGCAAAAGGCCCAAAAATACACGAGTTGAGTTCATTGATTTGTTTACGTTGCAGGACAATGCACATATGTCCATATGTCATCCATTCAGGTTCAGGGCGTTTAAGGAGTCCGGACCTTAATGGCTGGTGGTGGCCAAACCCAGAGATGAAGATGGAGAGAGGAGGCAGGGTTAGGGTTAGTTTAGGGTTAGTTTAGGGTTAGGGTTAGTTTAGGGTTAGGGTTAGTTTAGGGTTAGGGTTCACAGTCTACAGGCGTAAATAAAATGTATCCAGACATATACACATTCTCACCAATATAACTCATAAAGCAGTGTTGAAAAATGCTGTTGCTTCAGGAGATATCACACACACACACACACACACACACACACACCTTCCCATAATCCACCTGTCCTGCAGCAGCACAGATCAGATATTTATTATCCGCGGACCCCAAAAGGATCTGCCTACAAGGTCTGACAAGGGGGAGGGGGGGTCGGGGGGCAAATTAGATCCTGGCAGGTTTTATCCATCTCGGAGACGTGTGGAGGTCCGAGGACATCGCTGGCAGCGTAAACAGAGGCACACAACGCGGCGGGGTAAATAAAACAACAACACAAGAAATAAAGCGTCTTGATGATATTGGACGGAGTGAGAGATGATCCTGAGACGGGGGGGGGCACAGCTGTTGTGGACGATGGAGGCGCAATAAGAGACTTTCCAATTCATATTTAATGTATTTGTTTACCCTCCGGTGTGTGTTGACTCTCATTTGTTGTGTTGTGTATTTCGGCGTCATTTAAAAACAGGTAAACAAAGAAGACATGAGTCTACAAAAACATCAAGGATTAAAGATGGAGCATAAACACACATGAAAGCAGAGATTATAATAATATTAATGATGTGCAGCTGGTCAGAACTCATCTGGTGACGTGTTTAAAACAATAGATGCATGAATGAATAACAATAACTGTAATATTACCAGTTTTTCTATATCTTTTCTTCTCACCTTATTTAAACAAGCTGTACCTAATTGCACATATTTTAAAGTAGACATAATATAGAAATTTACATAAAGACTGAAAATGAACCATGTGAGAACATATTTCAGGTTTTATAAATGATAATGTCCGAAGAGCAAAAATATCTTGCCGAATGTTAAGGAAACACAATACAAAATACATAAATGAGAAGAAAAATACAAAAAGTAAAAAAGAAAAATACACAAAGTGCAGAAAGGAGGTTTTGCACTTTATAAACAAAAAGCAGCAGTGTGGGGGTTCAGGGTCTTGCTCAAGGGCACTTCAACAAGCAAACCATGGAGAGACCGGGGATGGAACCGGCCTCCTTGTGGTCTCATCCCCATGAGCTCCGCCCCTGTAACTGTTCAACTCATTTCCTTAATCATCTGTTAATCGTCACAGTTTGAAGCCCCGCCCACCGTGAGAGGAAGTCCTGTTTGAGCATCGCCACAAACTTCCTTTGTTTGTTTGTTTGTTTGTTTGTTTTTTCTGAGCAACAACAGCGATGGAGACATGATTCCCGTTCACCGTTCAGAATGAGACGTGTTAATGATGTCGGAGGACTCCAGACTGTTTGATGTGCTCGTGTTTCACTCCACAAACTGAAGCGCCGGCAGACGCCCATCAAAGGCTTCGACTGAGAGATTCTGATTGAAGACAAAGAGATGAAAAAGAAAGCGAGATGAAAAACAGAAAGAAAAGAGAAATCATGAATTTAACCTTTTCTCTCAGATGTCGTTGTGGGTGGAGACGGGTTCTGCTGCTGGTTCAGGCCTCGCGCTGTAAAGGGGCCCGGAGACGGTTCTCCAGAGGAACGATTTATGAAAATGAGCATGTTAATCTAGTTATGAACATGGAAAATACAAAGATAATGCAGCGCTTCAGTCCAACCCCCTCAGTGGGACTTGCTGGACCAGGTGGCACCAAGTCAGCATACCAAGTTTAGACTGAGTGGTCCCAGGTCCAGCAAGTAACAGGTGGCACCAAGTCCGCGTACCAGTCTAGACCGAGTGGTCCCAGGTCCAGCAAGATCAGTTTCCAGTCCAAAACAACTCCCGAGGCTCTTCATCTCACGTGATGCCAGCGTGGATCTTTTGCAGACATCCGTTGCTTCTTTTCGTTCACCACCACAAACATTTTCTGCGCAAACAAAGTTATCTTCGGTTCTCTGCGATGTCACCTCAGTTCTTCAGTTCTCTCCCCGCCCCCCATCCCTGGTGAAGAGGGTGCCGGGGTACCCGGGGCACGAGGGTTGGAAATCGTCTCCGCTTCCACACAGGAGGAGCTGGACGTGAGGCAGCGGTCCGCATGGCTCGGCCTCCCTTCTCCTGTGTGACCCGGGGTTGGATGTGGATGTCTGCTCGCTCATGTCAGAAGGCTTAAGTCCCAGTTGACTTAGTGAAGTCTGATCTAAAGTCATCATACGTGTGACACGATGGGGATTGAAAACCATCAAACTCTGCACTTCATGAACCCCTGAAGCTCGTGATGCTGAGACAGGGCTCCTGGAGGCTTAAGGGTCCTCCGTCGGTCCCGGTGGTTCCTGAATACCTTTTAAAAACTCTTTTTTAATACCTATTTTCAACATGTAACGGATTCTGCAGAATATCTGGACATTCATTTGATCTTTTTAAAGGGACGTTCTTCCAACGGCAGCTTGTTTTCTTCGCCTGAACTCGAACACGTCTGTAATTTGGGCCTCGACAGCAGCGCTCACCCTGAACTTCAACACATGAGAAGGAACGGCCCGGACCGGTCCGCCTCTCCAGACTCAGGTGTCTTTGCCTTCGTGAAAATATAAAGCAGCGCAAACAAAATGTTACCCAGCAGCAACATGGGGGACGAAAAAAATCACATTGCTCGTCAAAACAAATGAGACTAAGCCACGCAAAGCCTGATACACAACTCAGGAGCTCAAGTCAGATTTATGTTAATCTTCATTGTGAATAAATTGCTGTTTTTTTCTTTTCTTCTGTGCACGACATCTCGGGAAATAATTTAATACTTAAATGCAAAAAGAGCTTTTAACAACGTCTCTTACAAAACGACTGGAAGCACAAATGGTTTGTATGGAAGGACTCTGACCGAAATATTACATTCATATATATATATATATATATATAAAGATATATATATATATATATATATATAAATACATTTATAGAAGTTTTACTGGGGTTTATTTTGTATGTTCGTATGAATTAATATCTTCATGAGTGTTTCATGTAAAATAAAAAGAAGGGAAGAGGAGCGTGTGATCGTAAACGGAAGCGATGCCTCAGACGCTCGTGAGGGGATCGAACATGTGACAGAGACGCTGACACAGCTGGACGGGGACGAAAGGGACAATGTGTCGAGATGGAGAGAAAGAACTGCAGATGAAAGGAGAGAGAGAGAGAGAGAGAGAGAGGGAGGGAGAGAGACCTGCAGGATTGAAGCCCTGTGAGTTGCCTCTTCAGTGAAGACGTGATCGCCGTGTCAATGATCTGCTCACTAACCCTGATGTGGTGGCAGGTCCTGTCTGTCAGTCTCCCTCATGCACACACACACACACACACACACACACACACACACACTCTGACAGTCCCCCCATCCCTCTGTCTCTGAGGACACACACTGAACCCATAAGAAGTTGCCCGTTGAAGCTTCGAGTTCAGCAACTTTATTGTCGCCAAGTCGGGTTTCTTTGCAGACAATGAACTGTGGAATGCAGAGGAGAGACGTGCTAACATGCATAGACTTCTATACAACCAGAGGAGTCGCCCCCTGGTGGTCAGGAGAGAGAATGCAGCTTTAACACATGAAGCATAGACTTCTATACAACCAGAGGAGTCGCCCCCTGGTGGTCAGGAGAGAGAATGCAGCTTTAACACATGAAGCATAGACTTCTATACAACCAGAGGAGTCGCCCCCTGGTGGTCAGGAGAAAGAATGCAGCTTTAACACATGAAGCATAGACTTCTATACGACCAGAGGAGTCGCCCCCTGGTGGTCAGGAGAGAGAATGCAGCTTTAACACATGAAGCATAGACTTCTATACAACCAGAGGAGTCGCCCCCTGGTGGTCAGGAGAGAGAATGCAGCTTTAACACATGAAGCATAGACTTCTATACAACCATAGGAGTCTCCCCCTGGTGGTCAGGAGAGAGAATGCAGCTTTAACACATGAAGCATAGACTTCTATACAACCAGAGGAGTCACCCCCTGGTGGTCAGGAGAGAGAATGCAGCTTTAACACATGAAGCATAGACTTCTATACAACCAGAGGAGTCGCCCCCTGGTGGTCAGGAGAGAGAATGCAGCTTTAACACATGAAGCATAGACTTCTATACAACCAGAGGAGTCGCCCCCTGGTGGTCAGGAGAGAACATGCTAGTTTTAAGAGGCTTTCCTAAAGCAGTACCAGAGGTGGAATGCAGACTCCAGGTTGAGGACTGTTTGCAGGTCTTGCATTTAAAAGGTTCCTGGTTCCTGAAACCAGTTCTGCCAACATGAATGCATCCATGAGGGATTTCCAATATTAAGTATTAACTGGATTTTGTGCTGTGGAGACTTCATTTAAATGAAGTATGTGCTTCAGAATACTCACATCTTAACACGTCATTGGGATAAACAACTGAAAGAGGCTTCAGAGTTGCAGGAGCCCACGTCTCCACAGACGGGAACAAATGGACATTGATCCGCTACCAGAGATCAGCACAGAAACCCACTTACTGTCCGAGCCCCGAATGCTTTCAAAGTTCATGGACTCCGGTCATCGAGTGTCGGCCTTTTTTTACCTTGAAAGTCACCAGCGATGGGAGTGCCTGAGGGGGGACGCTGCTAGAGAAGTGGGGGAAAGACATTCCTGGGGGGCCGGGTCACACATCACAGAGCCTAGCTGAGACGGAAACTAGAAATTCCACTTAACTGAGACATCTACTTTAATTTGGACCCCATCAACGTCTTCTTCAATACCCATTACCACCAAAGACACCAGGGGAAGAGGAGAGAGGTTGGGGATCGATGCTCTGAGAAGAGGGGGGGGGGAGGGAGTCTCAATAATGTGTCCTCAGTGCTGGAGCCTCTGAGAGCTGATGGAAGTCTAGCTGTGATAAAAAGGTCAGCGCATTACTTTTATGGACGTGTTCTCAATAAGATCGCTTCCATGTGTGTTTACACTCACATGGAATTTGACTCCGGTTACACATAGCTCTCATTGTACATATATACACATTTACAATAAGCAAGATAAATATTTTAAAAAAGACATTAGAAAGAAAAAGTAGTCCAATTAGTGCAGGTAGTGCAGATGGGGGAGTCTGATTAATTGTTCATCAGGGTGACGGCCAGTGGAAAGAAGCTGTTCCTGTGTCTGGTAGTTTTGGGTAATATTAGGTATCGAGCAATTATATAGGAAGCTGTGTTCCAAGTTATGTTTCCGGTGCTTTTATTGTGGAGGGAGAAACGGAAAGGAAAAGGAGTGGAATTGTGGGATATACGTGTGTGAAGGAGATAAAAAAGTGGTTCAAGTTACCCTGCAGCGTGTTTTCATTTTATTAGAATTACAAATATAGACACACAACAGACACTCGGCTACAATAATATCATCCGTAGCCGCACAACAGCGTCTGAATGAGGCCGCTGCCAGCGCTACTTCAGGTGGATCAGCAGCCGTTTGATTCACACCGGCAGGACGGCAGTCATTTTTTACTGTGTGAACGCGACGCACATTACTCTACACACCTTGCTGCAAGAGCCGCAAGAGAGCGACGAAAGAGCCGTATGCGGCTCTGGATCACGGGTTGCCGACCCCTGCCCTAGACGTTGAAGTCAGGTAGGACAACAAATCTTTTTCTCCACAAAGCGCGACCAGTTTGTTGTAGCGAAATACTGTTGAGTGGTATCGGTTCTTGGTATCGACAATTGAAACCGATACGAGTACGAGTATTTTAACGCAGTATCGACCCCGATACCGATACCGCATTACTTTTATGGACGTGTTCTCAATAAGATCGCTTCGACGAGTGTTTGACCTCCTTTTTGTTTGTTTCTGCGGTACCCAGCATGCAGTTAGTTTTCTTCACTGGTTTGCAGTAGAAACCAGGAATTGTATTTTTATTTCCAGCTTTATTGATGTTGTGTCACCTGATGAAATTAAAACCAAATATTTTCTCTTTTAGCTCCGTTTTTGGTCTCCACCTCCTGAAACATGTCTTTCCACCTGAGACCGTCTGCTGTCTGAAGCTGAAACATTAAGCTGCACTTTGAGTCAAACATTTGAATGGATACATGTTCTTTTTACAGAGCAATAAGACATAGACGAGTGTATAGACTAGTTATTACTCGATCCCACCTTGACACAGGAAGTGCAGACCAGATATACTCTATATAGATAATAAAAGCATGAGATATATACACTGTTAAGCTAGTTTATTCTCACTGCGGTGAAGGCAACCATCAGCAATAGTTAACTGATTAAAAACATATTTACATATCTAATGATTTTACAAAAGAGGGACGTTTGTTTTTACATCCTTTAGAAGCAGGAGATCTCTAACAATCTACATTTGAGTAAATATCTAGCAGACAAATCAAATAGTTTACAGGATATATTCCACCTCTTTATTTATAACGCATTTAATGCTTAACTTGTTTCTTTACTGGGTTTGTACAAAAACAATAAAATAGTCCATAAATATGAGATTCTCTTTAAATAGGAGAACATTTATATTTACATATATTGATTCATAAAACATGGTGCAGTTTGAATAACCCATAAACACGAGTCCTTTGGGCCGCATCATGGAGGACGGCGTTCCTCTTACGGGCTCTCAGCTCGTCCCGCTGACGGATCGATGGTCCCGCGGGATGTTTAAGCCGTGAGATCGATGCCGGGGCTTCAGAGCGGCTCGTGCTTAATGACACCAACATGTGGTCGCTGCGTCCTGAAGCATGTTGCACAGGAAACGCACACGAAGCAGTAAGTCCAGCTTTCCTTCAGACTGCAACGTGTGCACGAGAGGAGGCGGAGGGCTTTGTGCGATTACCCAGAATCCCCCTAAGCAGCCGCTGAGCCTCCACGTGGTTCGGACATGGTTCTTTTATTCATCGCAGCTTCCCACTGCTGTGTTTTTTATTTATTTTTTCAGGGCACTTTCACCCTTTCTTCTTCTTCTTCTTCTTCTTCTTCTTCTTCTTCTTCTTCTTCTTCGTTTACTCATTCTTTTTTCCACATCGCCTCTTTTTGCGCTGAAACACACATATGCCTCTTATTATCACACACACACACACTAATTGTTTGCTAGTGACCTGAACAGAAAGAGATGTGCAGCATGTTAATCTCTCCCCCCCCCCCCCCCCGTGCGATCAAAGAGGTGAAACAGAAGCTCCGACACGGAGAACCCAATTCTTATTCCAATGCCGTAACAACAGGAGGAGAGGCCGCTCATCAGCCAGTAATTCTGTGGACACGGCCTCCAGAGACCCACTACGCTCTCAGGGTGGAAATGCACACACACACACACACCCACACACACACACACACACACACACACACACACCAACCATTGAATAACCACTTAAAACATGCGTCTCGCTGGCTGTTGTTCTCGGTTGCCCATCAGCCCGGTTCATCTGATCTATTTATGGTTTCTGATTGTAAATCATAATTTCAGTATCTGGTCCCTGCGTCCTTTATGATTCTTTATAGCAGGGATTCATTGATCACAGCTAAGCTCCTCCCACATTCCTGCAGTCCGTTAGGCATTTGATGGTTTGAAGCAGAGCGCGGCCGAGGATGAGGAACCGGTTCCTTCTGGACCAGCATGAGCTGGATCAGGACTCTGTGGACCAGCATGAGCTGGATCAGGACACTGTGGACCAGCATGAGCTGGATCAGGACTCTGTCAGTACGTGTTCTCATATCTCATGTGTCAGATCTCAATATGCAGATTACCTCGGCGGACGTCTTGACGTGTGATGCAGGATGTGATGAAGCATGGACTGTGATAACTTTCATAACTAATATTCATAAGCAGTCCGTGGCCCGGGGGGACCGAGAGGCCACGAACACCTCTGAGAACCCGTTAGGTTTCACATCGGCCTGTAGACCTACCACACAATGTAACACAACTATTCCTGTTCTTTAACTCTAAAACATCCACTGGACTGCAGTGCAACAGGTGACTGACGCCAGCACATTGTCACAATATGTGCTCGATAATAGCATGGCTCATGAAGAATAAACACACACACACACACATTCAGAAGTTGCCTCGAGGCAGAAATGCACACAGACTGTGCATCGATTGCCAATTAATGAAACATGTATTATCCTGCGCGGTATTTACAAAGAGAAACACACACACACACACACAAAGAAGGGGTTAAACAGCTTTGGGGAAAGGTCAGCTTTAATTACATCCAATGCGTAGCCCTCTCCTCGCCCTGAAACAATTACAAGTTAATGGAGGAAGTCACAGAGAGCCGCCTTCTGTACGACTGTTGAATAATAACGTGTCAGGAGAATACAGCTGTGTGTGTGTGTGTGTGTGTGTGTGTGTGTGTGTGTGTCTGTCTGTCTGTCTGTGTTTTCCGGGTGCATGCAAACTATTTCGTCCGTGTGAGTCATGTATTCCATATGAGCATATTCTATATGAGCATATTCATGAATGTGTTTGCGAATATGAATTTTTATTTGTGTGTGTGTGGTACATACATATGGGCTCCTTTATGGCTCGTCTCTAATAGCCGAGCCTCCTTTATTCTTCCTACTAATCACTTGCAATTGCCCAATTAAGCCCACTCACTTTCACAGACCAACACCCTCAATGTAATGAGCCCATCATAAGAATCCACTCGCTCTCAATCAGAACCCCACGCCGGGACGTTTCTCCGGGTGTAATTTCTTCCACATGCCAAGCGTGACGACTCGATGTGTTTGAGTGCAAGAAGAGAAGAAATACGTACGCATATATATAGAAGTCTATGCTTCTTGTGTTAAAGCTGCATTCTCTCTCCTGACCACCAGGGGGTCACTCCTCTGGTTGTATAGAAGTCTATGCTTCATGTGTTAAAGCTGCATTCTCTCTCCAGACCACCAGGGGGCGACTCCTCTGGTTGTATAGAAGTCTATGCTTCATGTGTTAAAGCTGCATTCTCTCTCCTGACCACCAGGGGGCGACTCCTCTGGTTGTATAGAAGTCTATGCTTCATGTGTTAAAGCTGCATTCTCTCTCCTGACCACCAGGGGGCGACTCCTCTGGTTGTATAGAAGTCTATGCTTCATGTGTTAAAGCTGCATTCTCTCTCCTGACCACCAGGGGGCGACTCCTCTGGTTGTATAGAAGTCTATGCTTCATGTGTTAAAGCTGCATTCTCTCTCCTGACCACCAGGGGGCGACTCCTCTGGTTGTATAGAAGTCTATGCTTCAAGTGTTAAAGCTGCATTCTCTCTCCTGACCACCAGGGGGCGACTCCTCTGGTTGTATAGAAGTCTATACTTCATGTGTTAAAGCTGCATTCTCTCTCCTGACCACCAGGGGGCGACTCCTCTGGTTGTATAGAAGTATATGCTTCATGTATTAAAGCTGCATTCTCTCTCCTGACCACCAGGGGGCGACTCCTCTGGTTGTATAGAAGTATATGCTTCATGTGTTAAAGCTGCATTCTCTCTCCTGACCACCAGGGGACGACTCCTCTGGTTGTATAGAAGTCTATGCTTCATGTATTAAAGCTGCATTCTCTCTCCTGACCACCAGGGGGCGACTCCTCTGGTTGTATAGAAGTCTATGCTTCATATGTTAAAGCTGCATTCTCTCTCCTGACCACCAGGGGGCGACTCCTCTGGTTGTATAGAAGTCTATGCTTCATGTGTTAAAGCTACATTCTCTCTCCTGACCACCAGGGGGCGACTCCTCTGGTTGTATAGAAGTCAATGCTACACACACACATCTGTCAAACAAAGAAACGAAGGCGCTGTTGAAGCCGAGCACTGAGGTTTGACTTTGAAACACATTTTATTCTGGAGATGTAAACAACAACAACAACAACAATGTTTCTGCTCAAAACGTGCAGCTGTGTGGCAGAAATATGTATTCTGAATAAATGTGAACAAAACATTAATCAAACACAATGCAGTTGTTGTACAAGGTGTTGTGATACACATGTTTTTATTACAAAAATGCAAAATTAGCACCTTAATAAAACTTTGCAAACATTTCCACAGCAGAATTCTCAACGTTGGATAAACAGTATCCTACATGATTCCAGTCAAACGGGTATGTTATGTTAATATACAGTCCCCTCCAAAAGTATTGGAACGGTAAGGCAAATTCCTTTATTTCTGTTGTTCACTGAAGATATTTGGGTTTAAGATCAAAAGATGAGTATGAGACAAGAGTTCAGAATTTCAGCTTTTATTTCCTGGTATTCACATCTAGATGTGTTAAACAACTCACGACATACCACCCTTTGTTTGAACCCACCCATTTTTCAAGTGAGCAAAAGTATTGGAACAAATAATCTTAAAGTAAATAACATTTAATATTTGGTGGCATAACCCTTGCTTGCAACAACTGCCCCAAGCCTGCGACCCATCGACATCACAAACTGTTGCATTCTTCATTTGTGATGCTATTCCAGGCTTTTACCGCAGCTTCTTTTAGTTCTTGTTTGTTTCGGGGTGTTTCTCCCTTCAGTCTCCTCTTAAGGAGGTGAAATGCATGCTCTATTGGGTTAAGGTCAGGTGATTGACTTGGCCAGTCTAAAACCTTCCACTTTTCCCTCTGATGAAGTCCTTTGTTTTGTTGGCAGTGTGCTTTGGGTCATTGTCCTGCTGCATGATAAACTTCCTCCCGATTAGTTTCAATGCATTTCTCCGTAAATTGGCAGACAAAATGTTTCTGTACACTCTGAATTCATTCTGCTGCTACCGTCATCAGTTACATCATCAATAAATATCAATGAGCCTGTTCCAGAAGCAGCCATGCACGCCCAAGCCATGACATTACCTCCACCATGCTTCACAGATGAGCTTGTATGCTTCGGATCATAAGCAGTTCCTTTCTTTCTCCACACTTTGGCCTTTCCATCACTTTGGTAGAGATTAATCTTGGTCTCATCAGTCCATAAGATTGTGTTCCAGAACTTTTGCGGCTCATCTCTGTACTTCTTTGCAAATTCCAATCTGGCCTTCCGATTCTTACTGCTGATGAGTGGTTTGCATCTTGTGGTGTGGCCTCTATATTTCTGCTCTCTGAGTCTTCTTCGAACAGTGGATTGTGATACCTTCAGCCCTGCACTGTGGAGGTCGTTGGTGATTTCACTTACTGATGTTTTGGGGGTTTTCTTCACAGCTCTCACGATACTTCTGTCATCAACTACTGTTGTTTTCCTTGGCCGACCTGTTCGACATCTGTTACTCAGTACGCCAGTAGTTTCTTTCTTTTTCAGGACATTCCAAATTGTTGTGCTTGCTATGCCCAATGTTTGTCCAATGACTCTGATCGACTTTCCTTCTTTTCTCAGCTTGACAATGGCTTGCTTTTCTCCCATAGACAGCTCTCTGGTCTTCATGTTGGTTTATCCTCTTTAACAGGAAATGCAGTCTTGATAGGTTTGAACTAAGGGTGAAAACTTAGACTAGTCATGCAGAGCTATTTAATGTTTGGACAATCAATCTAAAAGGCAAAACCTGGGCAACAAGAAACACCTGTCAGTCACATGTTCCAATACTTTTGCTCACTTGAAAAATGGGTGGGTTCAAACAAAGGGCGGTATGTCGTGAGTTGTTTAACACATCTAGATGTGAATACCAGGAAATAAAAGCTGAAATTCTGAACTCTTGTCTCATACTCATCTTTTGATCTTAAACCCAAATGTCTTCAGTGAACAACAAAAATAAAGGAATTTGCCTTACCGTTCCAATACTTTTGGAGGGGACTGTATGTATGTTAATATGTTTTCGTATCGCTCCATAAATCAGAAGATATTGTCATTCAACAGCACTCAAAAATGCATTTTTGGGAATAAAATTTATCATTTTGAAGGACATAGAAATAAACTTCTCTGTAAACCTTCTGAATACAATAAAAACATAAACAACCATCACATCCTGCAGGAGAACCAGGAAACTTAACAAATCACTTTTTGGCATTTTCTAAATTTCTATGTTTAGATTCTAGTAAAATATCGACCAGCGCATGTAGAACTTTTACTTCCTGTCTCTCTCGAACAGTTTGATTAAACATTCCGGCTGCAGAAGACTCAACAACCAAATGACTGGGTTTGGTTTGAAATATCTATTTTTCAGGTCTGCTTGTGTCTTTTTTCACGTCTGTCACAACAACAATATTTGTTTCCAGGAGGCAACGAAGTGAGGTGGAGGTAAAGTCTAAATCTATCTCTCTCTCTCTCTCTCTCTCTTCATTCTGGACCTCGAGGGTCCGGCCCCTCAGAGGAACCGATCACTGACACAACAAAGTGGTCTTGGAGCCGAGGGGCCGCTTTGAAAGGCAACGGGACTTAATGCACGGCATCCACTTTAAAGAGAGAGAGAGAGAGAGGGAGAGCGGTGTAAAAGAAAGAACGAGAGAGATAACTGAGATCTCGTCTGAAGACTCAGAACGAGTCCACGCTTTAAACCTCAGCGTGAGACGAGAGTCTCTGGATGAGAAACAGGAAACAGAATGTGACCCAAAGCGCTGGAGACCACATGTGGGTCAGAACCCGCCAACGAGGGAGGTGAAGAAGAACAGAATGAAAGAAAGGAACCGGAACCGGCGGAATTATAGAACATCTTCTTTGGGATCCACTCAACTATATTTTAACATATCAAAGGCCTTGTTCTGGGGGGGGGGGGGGGGGGGGGGGGGGCACGGGGACCCAGGGAGACGCGGTTATATAACCATCACAGACTCAGCCCTCAGCTCTGGTTCACTTTTTATTTACGGGTTCACGACAGCTTAGTTTAACGTCATAACAATGGGTTTTCACGTCTTTTGAAGCTGGAATAACTGCTGATGGTCTGCAGCCTCTGAGCTGGTTTCCTGTTTGCTGACCTGAGCTAAAGTCAGCTCAACATGTTTGTCTTGTAAACAACGTTGTGCACCTTACAACCCAATCTGGAGGCAGCTGAGATTGGTTGTCCTCTGGGTTGGTGTACCGGGTCGTACATTCTGCAGATTGTTCTCCTCGATGCTGTGAACCACTTGTTCTCACAAATGAAAAGTTAAGCGCCAGCAAAAGAAAACGTACGGCCATGTTCTCATGCAGCGTTAAAGTCTGCATACTCTGCTCCATCATGCCGGTACAAAGACTGCTGGTGACGCCACTTCCTGTGGCCTGCAGGGGCCTTTAGACCCAGACAGGGGTAACGCTGCCGGGTAAATATGATATGATATTAAATAAGCATCTAAAGAGGGAGCTGCAGTAGCAGAGGAGCAGAGTGCCGGCTCGTCTCTCTGCAGTCAGATGGACTTTATGAATATATGCAGTGCCTACATATTAGAAGCAGGCGACACATTATTCTATAATATGTGACGCTGCTGCCTGACATCGATCATAAGGACAATAATGTATAATTCTGAGGTCTGTTTACAGGCCGGACAAAATTAGAGGATTTGGGAAGGCCGAGGGCCTCACAACACTTCTCCGGTCTTTCACTGACGCCTCGCTTCACGGTCAGAGCGCCGCATCGAGGACGGATCCATCACCCGGATCCATCACCCGGATCCATCACCCGGATCCATCACCCGGATCCATCACCCGGAGGATGGAACGGAAGCTACGGATCAAGGTTTCATCCGAGGGCTGAGGATGAAGCCGGCGGCTGGAAGAGAGATGTGAATGAACATCCCGACCAGGACCAGGTCCAAAGAGGAAGAGACGCTTCGGTGAGCCAGCCAGCCAATCGGATGAGGAAGGCGGGGCCTTTGTGGCAAAGGACAGAATGATGATGAACCAAACACCAAGGAGATCTACGATGGATGCTCCATCCCAGAAAATCAACATCAAGACATCGGCTAATTCTCACCAGCGTCTGAGCCCAGGGGGACTGTGGTGATCCACAGATCCAGGGTCTGAGGGAGTCTGAGGGACTCAGTCGCTGCTCTGACAGCCGGCCCTGGTCGGCTGCTGAGAAAAGAAAGCAGTCAGACAGCAGCAATCAGACAGTCAGACTTACGGCTCCACGCTCGGCCTTCATTTCTCTCTCAATCCATTCACCAGGGAAAAACTAAAATAATTGCATTTTTACCTTTCTGCAAACAACGAGTAGGGTTGAATGTTTCTGGACCCCAAAGAGGATTTCATGAATATGTTTCGTACCTGCGTTTGTTAAAAGTGAAAAACAGGCAGTCAAACAGGCTGGAGGGCCAGATGTCACCAAATCAACCAGAAGTGTAACTTAATGCAACAACCAGAACGTTGGACCAGACTCTCAATGATTACATCATCAGTAAAGACTACGGATGTCACGAGAACAGATACCCTGAGGTCACAAGTTAGCAGTTAGCAGTTAGCCATTAGCCGTTAGCTGTTAGCTATTAGCTGTTAGCAGGGGCAAAATAATGCGATAAAAAAGATGATAAAATATGAAAATGCTAAAGTCACAGACCTCTCTTGCCTTATTTGTGGCCATCAAAGTTAAAATAATAATTAATGAATTACTTATTTAATCCAAGTGTTGTTATCTCCATCAATAAACACGTGAAGCTGTAATTTCTCTCCCCTCCATTCTGCACCTCGACTCGCTGCAAATTGGGGGAGATTTAACATTCAGGGCAGAGAGGATGTGTGCACACGTGATGGCGGAGGAGAGCTGATGCTGCTGTATTGGAGACGCACACACACACACACACACACACCTCACACACACACACACATCTCACACACACACCTCAGGAGTGTCTGATTAGATCTCGTCTCTCGATGCTTTCGATCATCTCCTCTCGCCAGCAGACGCTCGTCTTACCTTCTCATGTCGAGTGTTTTTAATACGGTTGAGACCCGGCATGTGACGGGGGCATCGCTGCCCCGGCTCCGGGCTGCGAGGCGGGATGGGGATTGATTCTGCGTCGCCTCCTCGCTGCTTCACAGGAGGAAGCGCAGGAGGCCGCTTAACCAGTTTTACCGCATCGCTCCTGACCGCCTCACCGGCCATGCTTCATCGATCAAACAGTCACAATGATGTTTGTCCCTTTGAGAGAGTAATAAAGTTCTATGACGTGACGTGATGGGGAAGGTTAGGGTCATCATGGTTTGTGTTTAAGGTCAAAGGTCAGTAAAAGGTCGTGGCTAAAATAAACCACAACATTCGCTGAGTAATCCTCACGCTTCAAAGTAACTCGATTGAGGACAAAATACATATTTTTATTTTGTTTTACATAAAATAAGCTGCCGTTAGTACAAAACGAAGGTCATAACAGCTCAGGAGCCATGACAGCCGTCTCCTGGGTGAAAGTCCTGTGTTTGTTCGACCTCCCACCCGCTCCAGTAGGCGCCCCCTACTGGTCACGGCCAGTGTCACCTGACAGACAATTACTGACGAACGCAGACGGGCCAATCACAGCGCAGCGTGGTCCAGCTCCACAGACCAGATGTTCCTTCAGCAGCTGCAGTGGGCCGGAGCTCGTTTAACGATCCACCTAAACACCTGTGGAGATAACTGCCATTGTTTTTGTTTTCTTTCTCCCAAAAATATGTAGTACTTTTGTAAAAAAAATAATTTACATTCAAATGAGTTTGGGCTCCACGG